>CM061133.1:178277237-178681861 GCA_030789695.1 Scilla litardierei | reverse complement strand
ATATGATACGAGCATCCACAGTCCATGAGCCATGCCATGTTGGCATCACCTGCAATCCCTGCAGCAAAAATCTCGGTATCTCTACCTTCATCATGAACCTACTCACCATCAAACCCTAAAGATGCCAAACCGGAATCCTTCTCGGTTTCCTTTCCTTTCTTCCTATTCTTGATAGGACAATGGTTCGAATAATGACCCTTCTTGTGGAAATTGTAGCATGTGATGTTCACAAACCTATCCTGCGAGTGTCTCGACTTAGAGCGGTCATTATTCTTCCGGAAGCCTCCTCTCCTTTCCTGTCGACCCCTCATATGCAATGCCTCCTCGCGGTTACTCACATGATTTCTATCTTAAACCTTGCCACATAGTTACTCCGTGTGAAGCGCCGCCTTCACCTCTTCCACGTTGAGAGTAGTACGGTTGTAAATCATCGACGGAACAAACTGATTATGATGTTCAGGCAATGAACATAACAAGATAACTGCTTGCTGTTCATCTTCAATCTTCACATCCATACCACGCAACTCTAGCATAATCATGTTCAATTCATCTATGTGATCCTTCACCGCTGAACCAGACTTCATCTTGAGAGTATACAACTGCTGAAGCAAATATATCCGACTCGTGAAGGATTTCTTCATGTATAGTCCCTCAAGATTCTTCCACATATCAGATGACGTCGCCTCATCCCGGACTTCCCTCAGAACATTATCTAATAACGACAACTGAATCGCGCTGTACGCCTTCCTCTCCATCTCCGCCCTAGCGGATGCAGTCACCTCCTTATCGATATTCGAGACATCGAATACGATCTGGTAACACCCCATCTGCATAAGAACATTCTTCACATTCATCTGCCAAATCCGAAGTCATTTTGGCCGGTGAACTTCTCAATGTTCAAAGGTGCCAAAGACACCATCTTTCCTTTGCCACTAACTTCCTTTGCAATAAAACCACAAGCTCTGATCCACTAGTTGGGGGTGAAATCCAAAATGCCTTGGGATCAATGCAGAAACCAACCCTAATAAACTGATCAGGAATATAGAGCTAACAAAAATCTAATCCCAATGACACAACAAAATTCCAAAATGACATTGCAATAGAAACGAATCACATCAACAAATAAATCAATCGCAGACACAAGAGAATTTACCCTGGTTCGGTTGTAAACAACCTACGTCCAGTAATCCAATCCAAGATGATTCCACTAGTAGAGAGATCCAAATAATTAGGGTTACAAAACGCTCTCTCACGCGTGAGTAATAACTTTTCAACGGAACAAGCCCCCACGAATCCACTCAAGAGGAAGAAATTAATGGAAGACGAAGAGAAGGAAAAACCAAACTATTCTCTCAAGAACACAAACCCTAAAACTCTCTCCAATCTCCAATGGGGTAGCAAGAGGCTCTCCAAAACTCTCTCAATCTGAAAAGAGGCTTAACCTAATCTAAAACAATAGTTAGGTTTAAATACAAACCCAAAACCAAGGAGAAAAACGCATCCAACCGTCGTTTTTTACGCATGGGCCCGTGCCGACTCGGCCCAAGTCGGCTATCAGCTCGGCCTGCTCGATCGAGCTGACATGTCCTAGAAACAGCACTAGTGGAGTCGAGTCGACTCGGTTGAGTAGCCTAGCTACTCGGCCCGAGTGTCAGTATCCATCTTCAAGCGGTATGCACTCGGGCTGATCGGACAAACAATGTCTTCCAGCTGCTCGGTCGAGCAGCTTCCTGCTCGACCGAGTAGCCTCCTACTCGACCTAGTAGGAGTCATCCAGTCAAAGGGAAAACTTCCCAAACTCTCTGCCTGCTCGGTCTGTCAGTGTCTTCATGCTGCTCGGTCGAGCAGCTTGCTGCTTGACCGAGTATCCTCCTGCTCGATCGAGTCACCTGGGAAAAACTGTCCCATGGATTTGAATCACAAAAAACAACACTTCTTACCATGGTGGAAGAAATAATGAGGTAGAGCAGATGCTCTGGCCATAGTAGTAAGGCTCGAGGCGAGGAGATAGGTTCCAAACACTAGGCTAATGCTAAATCCATTGTATTAATGCTAGACCCTTTATGTGGAATTTTGTTGGGAGTGATGTTCGAGGAAGATAAATCTCCCATTGGGGGTCAGCGCATCCAATCGAATATTGTTGATGTAAGGTTATACCTAACAGCTCATGCAACCGATTGAGCTTGCAAGATCGATCATTACTATTGGATATTGGTCACATCAATATATGTTTTGATGATGATCAAACATAATGCTTACACTTAGACAGTTTGTGCGTCTGTTAGGAAGCAAAGGTCAAAGGTGCAAAAGCTCAAGCTTGGATGACAAGACCTTGACACATAGAAACATCAACAAGGTAAAGAGTGTGGACATAGCGACATCAATTAAGCACATCAAGGTTGAAATTTTGTAATTGATGTAATTTTATGTTTCTTGTCCTAGAATTATTGTAAGGCCAAGGAAAAGGCTTAGAATTATACCTTAACAAGACCCTATGTTTAATACTCAAAATTGTGAATTTAGAAGCCTATTAGTCGACCAATATAAGGCTGCATTCGACTAGCATATCAGAAATCAACTACCTAGTTTTTGAGCTATTAGTTGACCAATGAATAAATATTAATTGACTAATAAGACTTCACTAGTCGACCAATGTATATCCATTAGTTGATTTAGTCGACTAATCAATATACATTAGTCGACCAATGTATATCCTTTAGTCGACTAATAGAACAGAGAAACTCTAGCTAGCTCGGTTTAGTCGACTAACTGAAGCTATTAGTTGGCCAATGAAGAACCATTAGTCGATTAAGAAGACTTCACTAGCCGATTAACAATGTGTTCCATCCCAGTTCATCTGTGAACTATTAGTCGACCAATGAAGTTTATTAGTTGACTAATCAACTAGTCGTTGATAAAAAAATTTCCACTTTGTAACCATTAGAAGAGGTGTTTTGGCAATATTTTTTCTTAATATTTCTCCTCTATTAATATGTGGTATTTCTCAGCTATTAAGTTGAGAAGAAAGAAAAGAAAACAAAAGATAATACCAACTGTGTCCAAAATCCTTATGCTTTGAGTTCATATAGTCCTAAAGCCAAAATCCCGAATTTCTAATCTCAAATTCTAGATCGTATTGAATAGAAATCCACTCCATTGGCCACTTCTACATTCAAGCATGAATTCTTTAAGACTATAGGAGAAGTATAATCTTTCAATAAAGTGTTTAACTCGCTTGTTTTGAAATGTTGTTTGATCTTAGTTTTGAAATAGAGTTCCAATCTTATGTATTGAGATTGAGGTGCACAATTGTCATGGGTTTTTGTCAAGTTGCAAGTTGTGTTGTTGTAAGTTCTTACGGATTAGAAAGCGATATATTGAAAATCTAAAGCGGGGAGCTTGCTGACTGGAGTAGTTTAGGGAGACCGAACTAGGATAATTCATTTGTTTTGCTATTGTTTTCTGGTTTGCATATTTCTTCTTAATTTTTTATTGTAATATTTATATTGTTTTATTTTATATTATTCCACAATATCAATTAAGGTTGTTAAAAAAGATTCTAAGTGGTAACTCATTTTGATATCTTTATAAAATTTTTATAAAACACTATTCACTCCTTTAGTGTTCAACTTACCATCAACATGATCCTACAAGTAGTATCAGTGCTATGACATTAACCCCTCAGTGATAATAGGATCCTACATTTGGTATTATAGCCTAAAAGAAACCTTACAGCAACATCGGGGACCCGAGCTTGGTAAAGGATGTCGTTAACAACCGATGGATCTCAGTTCCCTGAAGGACAATCTATAACCCAGCCACTAATATTCACCAGATCGAACTAAGTATACTGGAAGAGGCGAGTTATGATCTACCTCAAATCGATCTACTTCGAGATGTAGAACATTGTCAAAACTCTATACAACCAACCAAACACCCCTTACCCAACATTGACCGACTCTTAAAAGGCAAAGGCAAACCTTGACACAAAAGCCATTAACGCACTGTTTTGTCCATGGGATATCAACAAATTCAATCAAGTTTTAATAGCTGCAACACAAACCAGACCTGACACATCTTAGAGGTAACACACAACGGTACTAGTAAAGTTAAGGAATTTAAGATATCTCTTCTTGTTCGTAGATTTGAATTATTTAAAATAGAAGATAATGCATCAATCATGGAGATGTAGAGAAGATTAAATCACATCTCCAACTCTCTTGCCATGTTCGGTAAGATGTACACCCAAAGAGAATTAGTCCGGAAGACACTACGCGCACTCACTGCGAAATGTAAAAACATGACAATGACAATTGAAGAGGCCAACGATTTAACAATTAAGTACTAGAGATATGTATATTGATAGCTGCACATGTTTTGAACCTAGTGCCCTGCAAATTGGTTCCTCAAACCCCATATAAACCGCGAACGGGAAAAGTCCAGAACTGAGTTACATGAAACATGGGGATGGTTAACTTATGTACATAACACTTGGTTTGAGACACTCTAAACACTCTAAACACTCTAAACACTCTAAAGCATGGGAAATTAGGACCTAGAGGAAGGAAGAGTATATTAATTAGACACTCTAAACACTCAAAGGGTTATGATTTCTTGGGTGAGCAAGAAGACGGTGCTGTTGATTAGAGCATAATATTGTATATTTTACCCTTGGTTTGAGAGATTTCCCATATGTTTCATGTCAATTAAGCTATAAATAATGCAATTTCTAGATAATCAATGAATATTAGAGTTAATTATATTTTAGAGATTTTATGGGAATTTTATGAGGATGTTTGAATACTTAATTTTCAACATATTAAATCATTGAATCTTGCTGCCAAAATAGGATCAGACATCTGGACATATGCCTCCAGACGTGTGGATGTAGCTGATACTCTGATACGTAGATTTCAGCTACTCCATACATTTGACGCTTATAGTACAGACAATGGACTCCCCAACTTCAGACGCATGGTTGGGCTTCATCAGCCGTCTGTGGCAATGCGCGTAAATAATTTCAAACTCTCTGTTTTTGCCAGGGTATTTTTTAGGTGCTTGAAGCTCATAACTCAAACCTCTGGGCCAAAGACACATATGTCTGTCACGACAACACGAGACGTCTGGACTAAGCTGTTTCAAGAAACCATCAAGTGAACTCCTATACGCCTGAAGGACTCATCAGAAGTCTAAATGCAACTACTCCAAGCAGCTATCAGCCCAATCATCCAGACATCTGACAACTCAACTCAGACGTCTGATCGAGACCACTCTCAAGCACCAATCTCCAAGTAGCCAGACGTCTGGTCAGCATAGACCAGATGTCTGACAAGATTAGTCTACCGATTTCTGAAGCAGTCTTCGCCTGATTTGCAGTGGCTTTGACCCAAAATCGAATTAGAGCTTCTATCTTTTGGACCCTAGATCTCGGATCTAAGGGTAGGGAATTGATTATGGTTTGGGATTATAAAAACCCTTCCTCATTAGAGCTAGGGTTATCTCTTTCATTATATCTAATCTAGGTAGTTGGTTTTCTCTGACGTTAGGAAGAAGAAGGGCATGTGATTTGAGCTAGGGTCTGTTGTAAAGAAGTGTTTGGTGATAAAATCCTGAACTCCTCTTCTTTATTTGATATTTTGCAAGTGTAATTGAATTTGAGGAAGTTTTCTTCAATGAAATTGATTGTCTTCTCCATTATGATTAGCTAAGATATTGTGATGTGGTGTGATTAGGGTAATGCCTATCATTGATTTTTGATTCTGGATGCATCTAATGTGTTTGTGGATTGGATGATAAATTTCAACTTAACTTCTCTTTTGTATTAATTCATAAGACTAATATTTGAGAGTTGGATCATCCCACAAGGATTGATCATCATTATCATTATGAAATTCATCATCTAACCATATCCCCATCATTAGAAATTATGCTTAACCCCTATAAGGGTATCATCCGATGATGTTAATTCACAAGATTCATAATTGAGTTATAGCTTTGAAACCAAATCAGCTCGGAACACACCCTAATGAACCCACGTCACACACGCACACACCTCTATTATTAAATTCCCCATGTTTTCTCCTCATTTAATTAATTTTAGGATTAATCGTTTTAGCTAGGACACTCTCTCAAACAATTCGAACACTCTTAGAAAGTGGTAATTCTCTCTTTGAGTGCTTGCTCTTATTAATTTTGTGTTATGGTTTGTACCACAGTCTCCTCGCAGATTTAACAGACGGACTCATAGGATTATTACTACTTGTCTGACCTCCTGCAATTGGGAGTGCAATCTTTTATGGCAATGAATCAAGGGATGCCACATTTTTAGAGGATATATTTGCTAAACAAGGCGTTGTTAGAAATGAAGATGATCTCCATGAGTTGGAAGATTTGGACTTTTAAGTATTAAGTCATTTGATGTAAAAGAGAATACTTCTTAAGTCCTTGAAATTAATGGGAGCAATGTGTTCAATAAAGAAGTCATTCAAAATTCTCAACTTGATGAGTTAGTTGGGAGAAGCAAAAAGGTTAAGGTTCCTTGATAAATATTTGAAATCAAAGGAGAAGCCCTAATTGATGTATCTCAAGATGACGAAGAACCTCATAGTTTAGAAGAAGCTCTATTTCTTCATGATCGAGATTGTTGGAAGAAAGCTATGTAGGAAGAAATGGATTCCATAAAAATTAACCAAGTTTGGGAACTAGTTGAATTGTCACCTAATCGAAAAGCAATTGCGAACAAGTGGATTCTCAAGATAACCAGAAAGGCAGATGGATCCATTGAAAGATATAAATCTTGTCTGGTGGCAAAGGCGTATACCCAAAAGGAAGGTGTAGATTACGAAGAAACCTTTTAACCAGTTGTCAAATTTGTGTCTATTTGCCATATACTAGATTTAGTTGCATATGAACTTAGAATTTCACTAAATGGATGTCAAGGCAACATTCTTAAACGGTGAACTAGATGAGAAAATCCACATGGATCAACCAATATGTTTCATTGTTAAAGACTAAAGGAATAATAAATACAGAAATCATTATATGGCCTTAAACAAGCATCTAGGCAATGTAACCCGAGGTTTCATAGGGTTGTCACCTCATTTGGTTTCGATATGGTTGAAGAAGACCATTGTGTCTATGTGAAGCAACATCAGAACAAATTTGTCATCTTGACATTGTATGTAGTTGACATATTGTTAGCTAGTAATCGCATGGAGTTTTTGATGACTGATGTGTCCATATTTTTCAAGTTTATATCGCATGTTTTCATAGCATTTTCACCATCCAAAGTTCACTTATATATATTATCGTGCTTTTCACGATATATTCGATTTTCGTATAGAATTGTGAATTTTCAGGAACTTTAGAGTGATTTGGAGCATGTATAGCATATGGACATACCCATGATATCCAGAGCATATATGGTGAGGTTCAATAGGTGTTCGATGAGGTGGAGAAGAAGATTTGATGAACAGAAGAGAAGATTGTAGGAGGAGAAGAGAAGAGCTCAAGAGTAAGACATGTTGTTTTCCCCAGACCACTCGACCGAGCTGCTCAGCACTCGGTCGAGCTGACCTTCAACACGAAAGAACAGCTCCAGCTGATGTACATGCATCACTCGACTGAGTACGAACGCTACTCGGTCAGATCAACTCGGCCAGCTACTTCTTATTCCAACTCCTAATCGAAGAAGGAGAGTGCATAGGTGACTCAACCGAGCTCTGTAGCCGCTCGGTCAAGCTTAGCCCAAACAGAATGCTGATTTTGAAGTCATCTCCAACTTACAGTAGCTTGAACGAGTATCGACCGAGTACTGCAACTACTCAACCGAGCAAAATCAATAACAAAGTTATATTTGAGCTTAAAGTATCAACCTCAGTGACTCGGTCGAGTACTGTAGCTACTCAATCGAGTAGCGCATATCTGAATCCAGACCAAGGCAAGAGGAAGCGACTGACCATGTCATCACTGAACCGAGCGGCGCCACTACTCGACCGAGTAGGGTGTCGTAACCCAACTAATTGTGGGCCCAAGAAGCCATCTTTCCAGATTTTTGTGGGGTCCATCCCTATTGTATTTAAGCACTCTTTTTACTCTAGTTTTAGAGGAGGCTATTCAGATATTATTATTTTCTAGTTCTTAGTTTTCATAGAGAGTTCTTGAGTCGTATCTATTGTTTTGAAGACAAAGTTGATATTTTTATGATTGCAATTTGCTTGGAATCTTTTGATCTTAATTCTCTGCGATTGTTTGTTCGTCTTCAGCACTTTGATAACGATCTCTCATCATTCTATGCTTATTTTGATGTCTTTCATTGCGAGCATGATTTCTATTGCTATTCTAAATGCTTTTGTTGATATCCCTATGAATTATGAGTAGTCGTTTCTAGGGCTAATGGATTAGCCTTAGGATCTTCGTATTTAGATGCAAAGTTGGGATTTTTACATTGTTATGGTATAAAAGGGATATGTTTTGTTGATCCAGCTAAGTTTGTAGGAGATCTTATATAGGGTTTGTGATCCACGATAGTGGCACACACCCAGGACCGGTCCTGAAGATAATGGGGCCCGGGGCGAATAAAAAATTTGGGCCCTTTAAATAATTTTTTTAAAAATTTAAATACTAAATTTTTTTGGAGTTTGGAACCTAGCCAAGTGCAATGCTAGGAGGCTCATCCCTACGCCTGAAATTTTTATTGATGTGCTAAAAGATGGCTCAAAATGGGGGGGGGGACATAAAACCAATACCCCTTAAAATAAAATAAATACAAGGATTAACATACGACAACATGTCATTATGACCACTCCACGTCTGGCTCGGCTTGATTTGGAACTCTTGGCATATTCCACCATACTTCTTACTTCTGGAAATCTTGTATGTTGTACCTGCACAAAAATCACATATAAACCACATCTCATCTAAAATGACTCCTCCTTGCATTTTTAGAAGCAAAATCATCAATTATATGTTCAACATCAATAATTTTCAACATATTTTTTTCAATACTCAATATTGTTAATCCATTTAACCTATCTTGAGTTATAGTTGTCCGTAAATAAGATTTTATCAATTTTAATTTTGAAAAACTCCTTTCTGCAGATGTCACGGTAATAGGTATAGTTAGTAAAACCCTATAAGCAACAAAAATACTTGGAAATATATTCATCTTTTTAAAAATTCCATAACTTAAATGGAGTTCCATGGATTTCCAAATTGATACGCTTCAGCTGGTAGCATTACCTGCAATATTTGTAATTCTGAAAGCAAATGTTTTGCATCAATATCATAATCCTAACCATGTGTCAAAGCATTTTCAAATTTCAAACAACAATTTTTCATACCTTCATCATCCAGTGAAATTAACCGTGATGCATCAAACAAAAAGCCAAATATAGACTCAAAAAGTTCCATTTGTTCAAATCTAATTTTCAAATGAGAAATTGCCATATTAACTAAAACAAGAAAGTAGTTGGTTCTAAAATTTTCTTGAGCAGATCGTTGTTCTCTTTCTGTATTAGGATTTTCATCAAAATGTTTCTTTCTTATAGTCCTACGTCTTACTTCTGTATTAGGATTTTCATCAAAATGTTTCTTTCTTATAGTCCTACGTCTTACCTGAAACACTTGTTCAATTTCCATTTCATCAGCAATCTCTTTAGCATCAATGATAGTAGAAGTAAACCCATTTTCTCTATAATTTTCAAAAAAAGAAACTATCCCTTTAAACCCTTCAATAGATACATCAAGATGCATATCTTTAGATTACAAGTTTTTACTCACCAAGTTTATTTTGTACAATATTTCATACCAAATAACCAAACTCAAAATAAATTCAAAACTTGACAATTCATTTGATACTAATTTCTCAGTATACCAACTTATCTTTGGATCATCAGAAACCTCAGCTAATTTTATTAAAGCATTTTTTATTTTAGGAGCTTGATTTTTCATTGCTTTTACACTTTCAATACGACTTTCCCATCTTGTTACACACAAAGACTTCAAAGTTAAATCATCCACATATTCAAGTAAAATGTTCCATCATTTTGTTGAATTAGCAAACACATTATACAAAGCTTGACATGCTCCAAAAAATGATTTACCTTTTAAACAAGATTTGCCATATCAGAGAGAACCAAATTAAGAGACAACCACAAGGCATATAAAAAGCTCTAGGATTTATGTGAAGTAGTCTTCTTTGGACACCTTGGTGTTTTCCTCTCATATTAGATCCATTATCATACCCTTGTCCCCTCACATCATTAATATTCAAATCAAGAGAGTTAAGAGCAACTTGTAATTCACCAAAAAGACCCAACCCAGATGTGTTTTCCACACTTAAAAACTCTAAAAAATACTCTTCTATTTTAATTGGGTAGCTATTAACATCAACACATCTAATCACAAAAGTCATTTGTTCAGTGTGACTAGCATCCGGAGTGCAATCAAGAATCACAGAAAAGTATTTAGCTTCTTTATTTTTTTTATTGCATTCTTCACACTTGATGCCAACATGATAATTAATTCATTTTGTATTTTATGACTTAGATAATTATAATGAATCTCTTTATTTTGAATAAGTCGAAAATGATGTTTCAGTGTTTGATCAAAATCAGCAATTGATTCTAGCGAGCCTAAAAAATTTCCATTAGAATCCTCGTTAATTTTTTCATTCGTTCCACGAAATGCCAAATTATTCATTGCAAGATGTTTAACAACATAAATTATTCTAATCATAACTAGTTTCCAATGTTCTGTATCTTTTTTGATCTGTTCTTGTAATTCTTTATCAATTGTTTGATTTGTTCCTAATCTAACTCGGAGTTCAGCCCATGCTCTAAGGTTGGTAAGATGTTCACTACTATCTTCATGTTTCTTAAGCTTTTCACTTAAATGTTTCCAATCATCAATTCCTACATCTGCTAATTGACATTAGAACAAACATACCTTACAACGTTACAACAAAAACAAAACACTTCATTTAAATCTTTTGAGTAAACCAATCAGTTCCTATCAATAAGTTCTCCATTTCTTAATTTTTTATCAAAATAATATGTGAAGAACCCCTGTTGTAATTATCTTTAGGAAAATTAATATTAGCATCTCTAATAGGACCATTCTCAATAAGTAAATCTCTCATTTTTGAATCTAAACCATCCCACACTCTAGGATAATATATATTCATAGATAACGAAGAATCTAAACACTTAAACACATGATCCCTTTCTTCATTATTTTCACGAGTTTCATTTTCAAGCACATTTGTTATTTCTTCATTTATCTCATTTTCATTTTCAAAAAAATTTGTTTTTTCTTGATTTACATTATTTTCATTTTCGGATACATGTGTTGTTTCTTCATTCATCACATTTTCAACTTCTGTAAAATCTTTCGCTACTTCATGCACCTCATTTTCAACTTGGGTTTTAGAAAAAACATTTTGCAGTTTATTTTTATTCCAAATTTTTTGAATAGAACCTTTTTGAGGTTTAATTTTTTCTTCTTCTTCTTTTCTCTTTCTTTTTCGTTACCAGATGCATGTTTTTTAGGAAACATTGTTTTAAATTAAAAATTAAAACAATGTAATAGAACGATAGAACCTGGATAGTGAAGCAGCGCTGACTTTAACCAAGCTATGAGCTAACCAAATTCGATTTTTGTTGTAAAAATAAGATAACAATAAACACAAGTTAAGAAAAAGTCCTAAAATGCTCTCAAAATCCAAACTAAAGGAAAAAATTGACAAAAATGCTCTCAAAATCCAAACTAAAGGAAATTAAATTGACAAAAATGAACTTCACTGGTTTGGAAAAAACTCAGGTTGATAGTACCAATACAATCTCGTCCAAATTACATATCAAAATGTTTCTCCCTTTTAAGCAACAAAATTAAAAGTTGTTGTGATGCCTAAAGTTTACACATGCCTTCAGGAATTCTTCTTTCTGATGGAGAACAAGGTTTCCTAAAGTTTGTAACATTATTTCCCATAAGAGCTTCATTCTATGTTATCTAAGATTTATAACATGGGGAACTCAATTTTTTCCTGCCCCCCAGGAATCGAGCAACCATGGCATTCCTATTGGCATTTTGGATAACCATGTCAACAAAAAGATAAACGTTTGATGAATAATTGATGATAGTTGTTATAAAATTAAATAAAAAAGAATTTATAATTGTTGTGAACGGTTATTTAACCGTAGTTGGGTGAGATTCTGGGCTATCCTAGAGATAGGCCCATAACATTGTAAGCCCATATTTGTATTCTCCCAATTACCTATAAATAAAGAGCCGGGGCTCCTCCCCTAGTAGTTGATTCATAACACGTTATCAGCACGAGCCTCTAAATTTTTCTTTTCCACAAATTTTTCTTTCCGTTCGTTGCGAAGGCGAAGGCGAAGGCGAGACGGGAGATCCACGAGCGCGGTGCAAGTCTTCCCCCATTGAGGGTCGTCATCCGCGTAGGGCTTCGAGCAACCGTCGCTATATCCGGAGGACGGATATAGAGGTAAAAATACTAAAAACGATATTTTTAATCATACGTATGATTATCCCTCCCCTAGATCTCGTAAGATCGATATGTGGATTATTTGTCGCCTTGAAAACGACGGACCGTTCATCCCAAAAACTCAATTTTTAGGGTAAAACCCCTAATTTTGAACCCTCCGGCGGCTAGCCGTCGCCGGAACCCCCCAAACCTCGCCGGAAAACCCCCCCCTCTCCGGCCGCTCCCCCCCCTCCGCAGGGGGGGGGGGGGCGGCCGCCGCTACTCCCCCCTGCAGGGGGGGCGGCGGCCCCCTTGGCCGCGCCCCCCTGCAAGGGGGGCGGCCCCTTTGGCCGCTCCCCCCTGCAGGGGGGCGGCCCCCGCCCCCCCCCCCCCCCCCCCCACGCAGGGGGCGACGGCCCCTGAGGCCGCTTCCCCCTGCGGGGGGTCCCCCCCACGCAGGGGGCGACGGCCCCTGAGGCCGCTTCCCCCTGCGGGGGGTGCCCCCCCGGCAGGGGGGGCGGCCCCCGCCGCCTCCCCCTGCAGGGGGCGACGGCCCCGGCGGCCGCGCCCCCCTGCAGGGGGGGGGGGGGGCGGCGGCGCCGCCCCCCCAAACCCTAACCCGATTTCAAAAAAAAAGCATGTGGGCCTGAAGCCCACAGGCCGGCTGTGGGCTTCAGGCCCACAAGCTAATTCTTTCTTACAAAAAAAAGCCTGTGGGCCTGTGGGCTTCAGGCCCACAGGCCGATTTTTTTTAAAAAAAAGCCTATGGGCCTGAAGCCCATAGGCCGACTGCGAGCTTCAGACCCGCAGGCTGTTTTATCTGAAAAAAATGGGGGCGGCAAAGGCTATTAACAAGCATCAAAAGGCAACTTGCTAGCCTAAAAATTATTTTAAAAGGGGGATTTAAGGGCAAAATATTCGTGAAAAATCACGGAAAATTACGGGTCAAATATCGGGCAAGCGAGGACTTTTGGGGATTTTTGGGGGGCTTTTGGGATGATGAGGGAACCTGCTTTCCTCATACAAAAGAAAATGTTAATCTTGGGCTCTTATTTCAATTTTATTGATTAAACCCATTCATTTCAACCCTTGCATCGTAATGATTTTTCTGTAAAAATCATCTTTAGATGCTTTACATCACTAGGCTTATTCTGTGGATATTATATGCGTGGTTGTGCATTGTATTTAAAACTTAATAATTAGGAAGATCTTACGACCGCTCTGCCGTTAGTAACCTAACCTAACGGTGCATGACGTTGCCCAGTGGTCCAATAATTATTAAGTGATTAAATTATTTATCCATCTCTGCGAATATTAAATGCTTGTGATGCCTGTGATGAAAATGCATGATGAAAATATTGATGAGCACAATATTTCTGCATGAATTGCTAAATGTGGTTTTTGGATCGGCCGTTTAGTCCCACAGTTTATTTCCCGCACTTTTCTTTTATTTTTAAGAGAAATTGTAGTGAGGAATTTATGTAAATGTCAAAGAAAGAAGCCCAACTTCCATAGATTCGGAGGCCACGCTTGAAGATGGAGATATCATATGGGACCCACGGGGTTTCCAAAGTTGTATTTTCATTTCTTTAAAGCTGCAAATTTGTATAATTTGGACTGTGGACTTCTTGGACTCTTTCTTGTGGGACTGGCCGATCCACACATTTAGCTTTTCGTTAAATATTGCCTCCACATGAAAATGTTTTCTCTGATTAATTATTAATTCATGCATGTTTGTGCTCTGCTAGATAAATGGCTAATATTACAAGCATTGATTTCGAAGTACTGGAAGCATCAGGTAGAAACTATCTAAGCTGGCAGCTAGATGTAAAGTTTCACCTGCGAGCAAAGTCCCTCATCGCTGATGTGACTGAAAAAGAGAATGTTAGCGATTTAGAGAAGGTGCAAGCCATCATCTATATTCGCCGCCATGTGGACAAGACCTTAAAGGCTGAATACCTTACGGTCGAAGATCCACTTGAGCTATGGACTGCCCTTGAGGACAGGTATAAACATCAGAAAGATGTTATACTCCCAAGGGCACGATACGAGTGGGAGAACCTGAGACTGCAGGATATTAAGTCCATTGATGAGTACAACTCAGCACTTTTTAGCATCACCTCACGCCTGAAGTTGTGTGGTGAGAAAGTCTCAGCGAATCGCATGCTGGAAAAGACATATACGTCCTTCCATGAAAAAGATGCGATACTCATGCAGCAATACCGAGAACGCAAGTTCCCCAAGTATTCTAAGCTGCCGTCATGTTTACTCATGGCCGAGCAAAATAGAGAGCTTCCTCTAGCCACTCACAATATGCGCCTCCCGGCACTGCCCCCCTACCAGAAGCTCACTATTCCTCTTCCTTCAAAAAGAAGAGAGATAATAAAAGAAAAGAAAGACCACAGAAGGGGGGTCAACAGAAAAATGCCAAGGGCCATGTACAGCAACATCGAAATAATGAAAGTAAGCGGAAGTTCACATGGCACAGAAATGACAAAAATTATGCACCCCCACCCAAGAGGGAATGGGAAGACCAGTGCCATAATTGTGGCATTAAAAGGCCACTGGTCTAGAGTGTGCCGAACCCCGCAGCATCTCCAGGATTTGTATAAAGAGAACAAGAAAAATAAAGCTGAAACAAACCTGATGACCCTTGATGCTCCAGTCAAGTTTACAGCTGACAACTTCGAAAATGATGACATGCTTGATTAGCCACTATTTTTATCTTAGCAAGTTGTTTTAAGAATAATTTATGAGAGCATTTGAATTATGTGATTTGTTTTAGAATGAAAATGTTTATCTGAATATGCATGTGCCTATACGTTTCATCTTTTGAAACTGCTCTCATAAATGATTGGTAGACAATAAACACGTACATTTTTTTTCAATACAAAGCCCAATATCAGGGCTATATTGAAGATCCAGGGAATGCAACACTGTTGCCCCCAAACGACACAAAAATAGAGGATGCACTAATCCCTCCGAATTCCAAAAGAAACTGTCTAAGTTTCAAGGACATCCGTTTCAACGGATTCCATTTGGAAACAACAAATGTAAATGAAAAAAAATTACCGTATGCAACGTCTCAAGATAAAGGAGTAAAATCCATACTTGAACGTTTTGAGTGCCTTAGAGGCCTCTACCATACGAAGATTCGGAGAAAGGAAGCGGAATTAAACGGAGCACCTAAAGTGCCTGACATCTGCCAAGTTTTACTCTGGCATGATGGACTTGGCCACCCCGGATTTGTGATGATGCACTACATCTTATCCTATGGGTATGACTTGAAGAACCAGAAGATTCTTCAGAAGGGAGAATTCCCTCGCATCCCTTACTATAAGGGAAAACTAATTGCAAGGCCATCTCCACGAAAAGTTGAAAAAGAATCTCCACGCTTCCTCAAAAAGAATACAAGGAGATTGATGTGGATAGAATCCACCACCCCTAGTGGGCTATGTCAGTAATTCACTGTACTGATAAATGCATCCTCAGAATATTCGTACGTGTGTCTACTACAGACCCGCAACTTAGCTTTTCCAAAGCTATTGGCACAAAAATAAAAATGTTGCGGGCACATTTCCCAGACAATAAAATAAAGAAAATAAGTCTGGTTAATGTTGGGAAATATACCTCCCAGTCATTTCAAAAGAACTGCCAAGCAATGGGAATAGAAAATGGACATATAAGTGCTGCATGTTCATACCCAAAATGGGTCGGCAGAGTCACTGAAAAGTAGACTCCAATGGATTGAACGTCCATTACATCCCGATTGCAAATGGATGCATGGGGACATGCAAATTCTGCATGCTGCATCATAAATGAAAATAAGACCCTCTGGAGGTCAGAGTCTCCAATGCAACTTGCATATGGAATGCCACTGGACATTTCTCTTCGGAGAATCTTCGGTCCGCAGTTTAAATCCCCATCACACCAACACAGAGGACAAAAATTGGTCCTCAACATCGCCTAGGTATCTTTGAAGGGTTTGACTCACCCTCAATTATAAGACACCTAGAACCCCAAACGAGAGACGTAATTAAGGCACACCTTGAAGACTGTGATCTCGATGAGACGAGTTTCCCAAAGATAGGCCCAGATACTGAAAAATCTGGCGCGAAGCAAATTATAACGTGGGATACAACAAATTTGACCCACTATGATCCGGTAACAATACAATGTGTAGAAGTGATCCCGAAGATCCTCCACATACAGAACACTGTTCACCAATTACCGGAATCATTCATTGACAACCAGAAGATTGTCAGATCACACATCCCTGCTGCAAAAACTCCAGCTAGGATTGACTTCCCCGAGAATGGATACAATCCACCATCAGCAGAAGTGGCTGATCCTCAACAGTAAAGAGGCAGACCTCCAGGCTCCAAGGACAGAAACTCCTGGAGACCTTAAGACAATACTACCACAGGACAATGAGCTCATGTCCACACCATCACCCTTCCCGGAATCCACTGCAGAGGAATTGCCGGGAAAAAGTGAAATTAAGTAAATGTTGTACGTACTGGGGAGGTGTTGGACAGATAGAACATAAATTGTCGACAAATGTATTCACGTACCATATTGCCATATACATCGCAAAAGCGATGATGTTTGTAAATTATCGTTCCACACTCCGTTGCTAGAAGGCAAACGTAGAGATTGGCCAAAATGTGGAACGTGGCAATAAAAGATGAGCTGGACTCACTTATGAAACATGAAATGTTCGGACCTGAAGTCCTGACACCAAAAAGGTGTCAAACCTGTGGATAAAACAAAGTATTGCACACAAAAGAAAAATAAATACAAAATCGTATGCTATAAGGTACAACCTATAGCCCAAGGAAATTTCGCTGAAACTAGGGATCGAACAAACTCAAATGAGCATGTCTCATAAATGATGCATCAGTCTCCCTAAGTTATCAAAAGCGAATACCTTACGATTTGGCGAATGAAAATTATGGATATGCTGTTATTGGATGTTGTGACAGTATACCTTCGTGGATATCTGGTAAAGATAATTTCCACATTTCCTTAAAATGCCTGAATAGACTTCGGAACGTCTATTCAAATGAAGAAAAACAATAAGTATAATAAATAAATGTACAACCAAGAGAATCATTTGACAAGTCAATGATTCCCACTGAAGGTTGTCTTTGCATCTGTGCAAAGAACATGATCAGAGATCATAGTTGGAGACAACTAAAATCTCATCGGATCTCCTGAAGAGAAAACCGAACTACATGAACAAGCCTGACTTTTAAACATGAAATAAAAAGACCTAGGCAAATATAAAGTCATGGCTCATAGAATCCTGTTACAAACGCCCAGAAGTGCGTTGGAGAAATTAAAAGGACCATTGTCACCCAAAGTACACATACGGTGGTACACTTACTGGATGAACAAAAAGAACCCTTCCGATCGTTGGAAGAGGGGGAGGATATAACTGGTCCTAAAGTCCCTTATCTTAGTGCAATCATGCACTCCTGGCTAACTGCATGTGTCCCGGTATAGCAATTGCAGTAAACTCATTAGCCAGAGATAGTTGGCACCTAAAAAGGGCCATTAGACCTGAGTTAAGCCTTCTGCGCTTCCTCCAAGGGTCGAAATATTTGGACTTAC
The DNA here is from genome assembly GCA_030789695.1 of Scilla litardierei. Taxonomy (NCBI): domain Eukaryota; kingdom Viridiplantae; phylum Streptophyta; class Magnoliopsida; order Asparagales; family Asparagaceae; genus Scilla; species Scilla litardierei. The sequence continues at coordinate 178,663,761 of CM061133.1, read as the reverse complement.
AAAATGTAGTAGCATCCTCCAATGTTTATGCGAATGCAGGTTACAGGTCCGGTCCCTATACTGAGAAATCACAGAAAAGGTACCAACAGTGGGATGACCATCTACTGCAAATATGCAAAGCAACTTATGAAGGCAACATCATCCTATCATTCCGAGATCCTCACCATTCCAGAATCACACCAATGGTGTATTTAAGGGCGCCTGGTGGTACATCACATCCCAGTGACGACTGGGATAGAGGCTGGTTCTGTGGAGCTGACCATATAGTCTGAAGACCACATCAGAGGCGATGAAACTTAGCACACCTCTCCAGAGTTTCTGGATTCAGCAGCTGCTTGATGTTGATAAAATTTGTAATATGTGTACATTTTCGGAATATTGTAAATATGAGTGATGAGATAAGCCTAAGAGATCTGAAAGCCTAAGTGCTTTTACAGATCAGTGGGAGTTGAGGGAATTTGTACTCTTTTCCCTTAGCTATGGTTTTTCCCACTGGTTTTTCCATAGCCAAAGGTTTTAACGAGGCAAATCAAATCAACTCTGGATCCCGAAGTATCCACCCCTCTGTGACGCTCAGAATCCAGAAGTATTCATGAGCCGAGTCACTTGTACAAATCAGGGGGAGTTAAAGAGCGTTTGCACTCTTTTTCCTCAACTATGGTTTTTCCCACTGGGTTTTCCATAGCTATAGGTTTTAACGAGGCAAATCTCACCAACTCAGGATCCTGAAATATCCACCCCATGTGAGACTCTTCTACGCTCAGAATCCTGAAGCATTCACGAGCAAAGTCCACACCTATGGCTGGATAAGGGGGAGTGTTGTGAACGGTTATTTAACCGTAGTTGGGTGAGATTCTGGGCTATCCTAGAGATAGGCCCATATCATTGTAAGCCCATATTTGTATTCTCCCAATTACCTATAAATAAAGAGCTGGGGGCTCCTCCCCTAGTAGTTGATTCATAACAATAATCAAATTTTAGTGTTTTCTAAAAAATTAAAAGATAACATGTATTGACTCTATTGAGATACCTTGTATGTATGTCATTACCTCCTCAATCCTTCAATGATCCCGAGACATGCGTTAGCAGTTAGCCAAATTGAGTGAGAGATTTAAATTGGCAAAGCAAAAAGAAGAAAATGAAAGAGGAAAAAGAAGAAAAATGAAGAAAAGAAAAAAGGAACATCATGTGTTAATTTAATTAAAATCTTAAAGGATATTTTAGTCCAATTAAAAAAGAGGATACAATGATTCTTGGGACTTTTAGGTAATTGGCCCTAATAAAAATAGTATACAAAAAGAAAGAAAATTTACAGAGTTAGAGGAGGGAGAACCATGTTCCTAAGAAGAAGATCAAAATTTAAAAGACAGTTTTCTTGTGGCTGTTCCTTTGGTCTAAGTGATGTCATAATAAGGGCTTATGCAATCATGACTATCTAAATCAAGGAATAAAATGATATCAAACATCATCAGTTTGACCTAAATATTTGAAGGAGATAGGCTACAAAGTCTCCTTTTGCTATCGAAACTTCATATGTGAGAGAAAATCAAAAATGAACAAAAAAAATCTATTTTTTTGTTAGAATGGTTTTATAATGCAGATTGACATTATGTGAGAAACAATCTAATAGAGAGATTTGAGATTAAGAGATTATGTGAAGCACGAGATTACACGAGAAAAAAATCTCAAATTTAATATATATATAAATCTGCAGAAGGCGGATTGACACAGAATGCAGATTGACACGAAAAAAATCTCAAAAAAACAATCTCTTTCTTTTTTTTTTTGAGATTTACAACAAAAACAAAAAATCCAGTGAACGAGATTATGTAAGAGAGGGAGAGAGTACCTGATAGTCGATAGAATGCAGATTAACACAGAGAATCCAGTGAACAAAAATCTGCAAGTTTGTTATCTAATTTATCTCTTCAGAATATTATAAAATCAAAAAATAAAAAATAAAACCCAGACAAATAGAGACGTACCTGTTCGGCCGTTCGTCCAACAGCCATCGACGCTTCGTTTCTTGTTCCATTCTTCGGTTACTGTGAATAGATTAGAGAATGTCGAAGTCGAAGAGGAGTTGAGGGGTCGTTCCGTCAATGACTCATTTTTTTAAAATAATGTATCAAACCTAATGAAAAAAAATATCAAACCTGGGCCCCCTGGCCTTGGGCCCTGGGCCAGGGCTGGGCCTGTACACATCTTGGACCGGTATCCTATGAACTTAATTAGGCATGTTAGTGAATTCAATTAGAGTGTGATCCACGATAGTGGCACGCACTTTGATTGTTTTGCACCGGCGTCCTATATTACTAATTGATGATCTACGATAGTAGCATCAATAAGAGCCATCAAATCATAGATCGAAGCTCTAACCCACGATGGTGGCGTGAGTAGAGATTGATAATAATTGTCGTTCATAATGCACGGATCGCGTGTAAGGTCATCTACGATGGTGGGGCTAAGCATGGGATACGTTAGACGAGTGGCACAACGATAGTTGGCCATGAGTTCTACATTTTAGATGTGATAATCTCGCCCTAATAAAGCCAATTCAACGAAGAAATTGTAACCTAGCACTGACATCCGACGATCCTAGTGGTGACTCATATTGCCTTAGTTTTTATTCTATTGTTAATTGAGATAGTAACCATTCGTGAAAATATTTCTGAGTACGCCAAATTAGCATTGTTTTGAGACTTTGAATAGACCCAAGACTATATAAGCAGCTGCCTCCCTGTGGGTTCGACATTTTTCTATACTACAAAGCATTGACACCGTGCACTTGCTGTAAGTTTCTGGAGTTAAATTCGGAGCGCATCAATGACCATAAAAGAATGGTTGTCATCAAACTTTGAAATGAAAGACATGAGAGAAGCAGATTTTATACTTCGTGTAAAAATCCAAAGGGATCGTTCTAAAAGATTTTTTTTGTATTATCACAAGAAACATATATCAATAAACGATTCAACATGTCTAAATGTAATCTAGTTGAAACTCCAATAGCAAAAGGCAATAATCTAAGTTTAGATGATTGTCCTAGCATGGCAAACGAGAAGAACAAGATGTTAAAGTTGCCTTATGCAAGTGCAGTGGGTAGTTTTATATATGCTATATTGTGTACAAGGCCAGACATATTTCTTGCAGTAGGATTAGTACCTTGATATCAATCAAATCCTGGTCCTAAGTATTGGAATGCTGTGAAAGGGATCATGAGATATTTGAAAGGTACATCCAATTATAGTTATTATTACGACGGTTCGTCCACCATACTGGAAGGCAATACTAATGAAAACTTTGGGGAGATGTAGATGAGAGGAAATCTACATCGGGACATATTTTCTTGCTCAGAGATGGTGCCATATCATGGCGCAGCAAGAAACAAGCTTGTGTAGCTCTGTCCACCATAGAAATAGAATTTATTGCTACTTCATTAGGAAGCTATTTGGTTACAACGGTTCCTACAAAATTTGGGTGTAAGCAACGAGAAGGAAGAACCAATAGTTGTCTATTGTGACAACCAAGCTGTGATAACATACACCAAAGATCCAAAATATCACAGTTGTATTAAGCATATCGACATACGAAATCATTTTGTAAGAGACATTGTGACTTAGAAGATAGTTTTTATCAAGTATAAATCTACACTCAAAATGGTTGAAGATCATCTTACTAATTACATTACAACAGATGCAGTTTTGAAACATGTAAAAGCTCCACGGTTGCGTAGAATTTGAAACATACTTGTGATTGTACTTTGCATAGCATTGATGTTATTCAATTAAATATATTTATTTCATTTAATTGTGTTGGAATGATATATGTTTGCCCGTTAGTGTTATTTGTTAACAAATGTATATGTAAAGAGTACATAAGAAAAGGTTGTCGAATATGCATGTGAGATTAGCCTTCTCACCAGGTAATCACCCCTGACGTTATTAGGTGAACAGGAATGGATAAGACTTAATCTTCTTCAGAAAGTCGTCTTGAATAAGAAGGTTTCAAGAAGATGTCATTATATATATATATATATACAAATAATGACCGAGATGAACTGATTCTCCAAAGTTCATTTAAACATATTCATTAGCCAGACACAAATTCTTTTAACAATAAATTACAGTAGAATTTAGTGTTAAATGTATAAGTACATTTAATTAAAGTCTAAACGGTGTTGAAGTGAATTACTTCTAAGACATACGCAATATACCGTTGCATGTGATTCATGCCACATGTGCTGTAGTCGACTACAATGGAAAGCGAGAAAGTGTATACCTGCCCTCCACAGTGTAAGTCCCTTGAGGATTGGTTTCCTCACAATACTCTTTGACTTATTGACTAGTTTTTGAATTCTCAATCGTAATGATAGCTACTTCAGCATATTTCTTATGACCATGATTGATTCGGTCTAAAAGGATATGTCTATGAAAGCACCTGACTTGAGACTTAGGGTATTAAGTGCAAAAGAAGGGCTAAGTTTGTTGATATCTAGTTTAATGATCTTAAAGAGCGATCAATCTGTGTGATTAGAGACATCAATGTTGAAGCGTTTAAGTTTTCCTCAAGAGTATACAAATGAAAGAGGGATAGGTAATACTTAAATTGATATAACAAACTAGACATATGCTATTATAAGCGACATAAACTTTAAAGGATTGGATTGCATAGAGGACATTTGTGCATCTCTAACCAGTGCATAACAAGATTGCATGTGTTCGCTTATGGGTCGCACGACCAAGTTCCCAAGTATGAAAAAGTCTTCTTCACGTGTTGTTTCTGTAACAACAATCCCATCATGTGCGAGAGGAAGTTATTGGAATTAGGTACGCCCATGACGAGTTTCACCCGGGGGTAAAATGTAAATATTTAAGTATTAATGGGGGCAATATGTTATTTCAATTATCATTTGTGGATAATTGAAATTATGAGAAGTTAAGAGTTACTAATGTAAACGCAGTATCCTAACTACCCTACCGTTGGAAAGAAATGTTGTTTTTACGACATATAGATTCCACCGTAAATTTACTTAGCCATCTATTACTTATACCCACGTGAGTCTCCGTGATAAAAACACATGATAAACAAGTTACGTTTGTTTCTCCCAACAAAAGGAAGAAGCAAGACATGATAATCTTGTTAGCGAAATAGTGTTTGGTTTCCTCTCGTGATTCCAACCCTGATCCAAATAGCATTGTAATTCCTCCTCTCGTCCTTATTTTGCTGTGTAGAAGGTATGTGTTTATCTTCTTTAAAATTTCTACAGTTAGTATTGAGCGAACACAACGAAAGATAAATGTAATTGTATTATTTCTCCCAAGCTATGGTTCTAATTTTAGAGTTGGTGTGCAGACCTACAAGGAAAGCATGTTGGATCATTAATCCAACGTTGGGCTTATATGTTAAATAATTATGTATGCAGGCTGTCGAATTAAGTTAAATCCCAATAAAGTGATCTAATTAATTAATTAAGTGGGCTTTCATGTATCTAAATAGGGTGTGTGCCTTTAATGTGTAATGACGTTGGGCTTTCTGGTTTAATGATGGGTTGAACCCAAAACCCAATAGGCATTAGGTTTTGCCTATTTATTTTTGGTTATGGTCCCCGGATCGTATGTACAAAGAGCCATCTTTTCTGCATCCTGTTGACAGACTAGAGCCCGAAAAAGCCGAAGGATTTCTTATGGGGATACGTGCTGATTTGGAAGGCCATTACACAGATCATCAGATTTCGATTGCTATGGATTCAAGTATGCTTCCGCTGCATTTTCAGATTCAGTTTATTAATTCTCGTAGATCTGCAAGCTGTAGATATCTAGATTATTCTTTTCCATGATATTGCTATATTGTTAATCTACAAATAGCCCCAACAAGTGGTATCAGAGCCACTTCATGCTTAGATCTATGAGATCATTAGGATTCAAGATTTTGGTGTACTTTTTTTGCGTAAAAAACAATTTTTATTCGTTTGGGGTGAATTTTCGAAGTAATTTTTTTGGGTTTTGCACAAGAGGGGGCAGCGGCCGATGGCTGCCGGCCCCCACAGTGCAGGCGGTGGTGACGGGGGCGGCGACGGCCAGAGTCGCTGCCATAACCTAATAAGGTTTATTTTTTGAAATTTTATAAAAACCTGTTTTTTTTTCAAAATTTTGGAGGGGTAGCGGCCCAAGGCCACCGGCCCCCACGGGCGGCAGAGAGTGTGTGGCGGCGGCGGTAGCTGCTGCCCCCAAAGAAACCCTAACATGATACATTCCCCCCACATGCGTCGGTTGTTCCAGCCTCCTGGGTCAACCCTCCCATGGGCCGGCCCACACCAGTCTTCATTTAAATTATTTTATCATATGTCGGCCTCACAGCCCGCAAAAGGTAATGTGTGCTGCAACCCGCAAAGGGACAGCGGGCTGCAGCCATGCAGCAGGTTAAATAATAATAATGTTTTTTTCCAGATAAAGGGGCTGGGACTTTTGGGCCTTGCTTTTAGGCTAATTGTACACCAAGCATGGGCTCATCTTATGGGCTAAGTTTGGACTCCTTTTTGAGCTATTTAGACTCCTTTTGGGGCCAAATTTGGTTTATTTTGATACAAAAGAATAAGGGGATAAATGGCCTACTAATGTATATTTTCTTTTGGCATACTTTTGTGTTATAATTTAGTCTTTTAATTTAAATTCATCTTTTAGGCATATCTGGTTATATGTTGCGAAATAATTGTAATTAAATCAAAATCCCACCAAAGTGGGCTCTGTTGTGGATATTAATTTTTATTTCGAAACATAAATAGTTATGGACATACATTGTATGATTCTTTTTGCCTAAAACTTGAATTTAAATTATTTTGAAGGAGGAAATAAAAGGCTTTATATATATTTCTCCTCAAGGATTAATTTCGTATTAATTGTGCTACAATTGAAATTCAAATTATTTGCATGCTAAAATATATGTTTTGACGTAAATTAATTGAAACAATAACCCACCAAAGTAGGCTCTCTTGTGGAAATTAATTTATTTCAAAATATAAAAGGGTTTGTGCATATTTTTATGTGAATATTTCTCGGCCCAAAGGAAGTTAAATATTTGACATAATTATGTGTGCTTCTGTGGTAATACATGTGTGATGATTTTTCGGGGTTACATGTAAATTACAAATCGGCCCATAGGAAGTTTTATTATTTGACATGTTGATTATTATCAGTATTTGATTAATACACCAAGATGTCAATTACAAGTTAATATGTTGTCCAAAGAAAAGTATTAATGGAGTGCCTGATATCTTAATAGATGAGATTTGCATTTAAATTTGAATTTATTGGTTCTTTAAATTTACTTATATAAGCTTGTGGAATTTTGTTGTTGTTCTCTTTTTCAGCGTTAACTCCTGCTAATATCACTGCCAACAGCAATTCTATTCCGGTTCTGAATGGTTCTAATTTTAAATCATTGAAGGAGAACGTGCTGATAATTCTTGGGGTCATGGACCTTGACCTGGACTCTTGCACTTACAGATAAGAGTACCTCTGATGACATGAGGGAGTTCGAAAAGTGGGAGAGGTCAAATCGTATGTGCATGATGATAATGAAAAAGGCCATTCCAGAAGCCTTCAGGGGCACTATGTCTGACAAAATCAATACTGCTAAAATTTTCCTTGCTGATATTGAAAAGAGGTTTGTCAAGAATGAGAAGGCTGAAATTAGTACACTCTTGACAAACCTAATCTCAAAGAAGTATAATGGCAATGGAAACATAATGGAGTACATTCTGGAAATGTCTCATCTTGCTTCAAAGCTGAAAGCACTTAAGATTGAACTCTCTGAGGACTTGCTAGTGCATCTGGTTCTCATATCTCTTTCTACACAGTTTGGACAGTTTAAGGTGAGCTATAACTGCCAGAAAGAGACTTGGTCTCTGAATGAGCTCATCTCACAATGTGTTTAGGAAGAGGAAATGTTGAAGTAGGACAAGACTGAAGGTGCCTATGTGGCCACTACCTCTAAGGACAAAATAGGAAAAAGGACAAAGAAGCTGCAGATACAGCACCACAAAAGAAACAACAAAAGAAACCAGTAAAGAAAGAAGGAAATAGTTGTTTCTTCTGTGGTGCTGAAGGGCATCAAAAGAAGCAGTGCACCAATTATCACGCTCGGCGTGCTAAGAAAGGTATGCTTCTTAATTTGGTTTGTTCTGAATTTAACTTAACTTCGGTATCAATATAAACTTGGTGGATAGATTCTGGTGCAACCACTCACATCAGTGTGTCTATGCAAGGCTGCGTGAGTTGCCGAAAGCCAAATGATTCTGAAAGATTCATCTATGTGGATGATGGCAAGAAGGTTCAGGTGGAAGCATTTGGGAGCTTTAGATTATTAATGAAAACTGGGATGTATTTGGATCTACATGAGAATTTTATTGTAACGTCTTTTAGACGAAATTTGGTTTCTATTTCTGCATTGGACAAATTTGGTTATCATTGTTCATTTGAAAATGGAATATTTGGTTTGTCTCTAGATTCAAAATTGGTTTATTTTGGTTTTCTATCTAGTTATGATAATCTTTATTTGCTTGAAATTGTTGCTTCTTTTAATGAATACATGCATTTGAGTACACGAGGTTTAAAAAGAAAGTTAACTAATGAGACTTCAGCTGGTTTATGGAACAAAAGATTGGGACATATCTCTAGACAGAGAATAGAGAGACTTGTGTCAGATGAAATTCTAAAACCTTTAGATTTCACAGACTTTGATGTATGTGTTAATTGCATAAATGGTAAACAAACTAATAAAGAGAGATTTGTTGCCAACATGACTTCAGATGTCTTAAAATTTATCCATACAGATATTTGCGGTTCATTCCCTACGGTTGATTGGAATGGTTAGCAATATTTTATAACGTTCATAGATGATTATTCAAAATATGGCTACATATATCTCATTAATGAAAAGTCTTAATCTCGGACGTGTTCAAAAATTTTAAGGCTGAAGTTGAGTTTCAACTCACCAAAGGATTAAAAACATTAGATCTGACCATGGTGGTGAATACTACGGTAGATATGATGGTTCAGGTGAACAACGTCCAGGGCCATTTGCAAAATCCCTAGAGGAATGCGATATCGTCCCTCAGTACACCATGCCAGGTTCACTCACTATGAATAGTGTAGCTGAGAGATGAAACAGGGCGCTTAAGGACATGGTGAGGAGTATGCTTAGTCATTCCTCCTTACCAGAATCACTCTGGGAGAGGCACTTAAGACTGCACCTTACATATTGAATAGATTTCTAGCTAAAGCAACTTCCAAAAAACCATATGAACTTTGGACAGGCCGAGAACCTAGTCTAAATCATTTGCATGTTTTGGGATGTCCATCTGAGGCAAGGCCTTATAGGCCTAATGAAAAGAAACTGGACACAAGGACAATTAGTTGCTACTTTATTGGATATTCTGAATGATCCAGGGGGCACAATTTTTATGATCCCACATCTAAGGCAATTTTCGAGACAGGAAATGCCAGGTTCTTTAAGGATGCAGGGTTTGCGGGGGGGGAGGGGGTGTATTCTGTTAGGGATATTGTCTTTGAGGAGGAATATGTTGATATTCCCATAGGTTTCATTGGCTTAGATCAGGATCTTATTCCTAATCTAGATCAAGACACAACACATCAAGAAAATCTTGAGAATCCTCTCATTCAGGATATAGTTCAAGAAGAACAAACTACTGCACCTCCAGAACCTATGCCATTAAGGAGATCCACCGCAGAGAGGAGAAGTGCAGTGCCAGACGACTACATTGTATTTCTTCAAGAGCATGAGTTTGACTTTGGAGTGATGGAAGATGATCCTATCAACTTTTGTCAAGCCATGGAAAGTTCTAGTTCTCAAAAGTGGAAGGATGCCATGAATGAGGAAATTAAGTCCATGAAGGACAATAACGTTTGGGATCTTGTCCCATTGCCAGAAGGTGTGAAACCCATTGGTTCTAAATAAATATTTAAAACCAAGGTGTGAAACACATTGGTTCTAAATAGATGTTTAAAACCAAGAGGGATTCAAAGGGCAATGTGGAAAGATATAATGCACGTCTTGTTGCAAAGGGCTTCACTTAAAAGGAAGGCATTAATTATAATGAGAATTTCTCTCTAGTTTCTACAAAAGACTCATTCAGGATTATAATGGCATTAGTGACACATTTTAACCTTGAGTTACATCAGATGGATGTGAAAACAACGTTCCTTAACGGGGACAATGATTAGACGATCTATATGATGCAAACAAAAAACTTTGTGTCGGGAGTCCCAAAGAATATGGTTTGCAAACTAAAGAAATCCATCTATGGAATCAAGAAAGCATCTTATCAATGATATTTTGAATTTCATCAAGTAATCACCTCGTTTGGCTTTGAGATGAATCTGGTTGATGAATGCATATCCCATAAGTTCTGTGGGAGTAAGGTTTTTTCTGGTTTTATATGTCGACGACATATTGCTTGCCTGTAACGATATAAGCATATCGCATGAAACCAAGTGATTTCTAGCTAAGAACTTTGAGATGAAAGATCTTGGTGATGCATCTTTTGTATTAGGGATCCAGATACACCGTGATAGTTCTCGGGGTATTCTTAGATTATCACAAAAGGCCTACATCGAAAAGATTCTTCAAAGATATGGCATGCAAAATTGTAAACCAGGTGATACCCTTGCATCTAAGGGAGACAAGTTTAGTTTCACTCAGTGCCCTAAAAGTGATTTTGAAAGGCAAGAAATCCAGAAGATTCCATATTCTTCAGCAGTAGGGAGTCTGATGTATGCTCAGGTGTGCACGCGACCAGACATCATGTTCATTACAGGGATGTTGGGCAGATACTTAAGCAATCCAGGAGTAGACCATTTGAAAGCAGCCAAACGGATCTTTAGATGTTTACAGAGAACTAAAAGCCACATGCTTGTGTATCAGAGGTCGGAAAAGCTAGAGATCATTGGATACACCGACTCTAATTTTGGTGGATGCCAAGATAGCATGAGATCCACATTAGGCTATGATTACATACTGGCTGGAGGAGTCATTTCATGCTAAACAGTCTCTTATAGCCTCTTCCACCATGACCGTAGAGTTTATAGCATGTCATGAGGCATCCAATCATGGAATATGGATGCGAAATTTTGTCACGTGGCTGCGTTTGGTAGATGGTATTGAAAGACAACTTAAGTTATATTGTGACAACATGTCCGAAGTTGCATATGATAATACCAACATGAGCTCGACGAAGTCTAGGTACATTGATCAAGTTCCTGATTGTTAAGGAAAGAATTGGGAAAAAGGAGTTGGCTATAGAGCACATAAGAACAAACTACATGGTTGTGGATCCGCTTACTAAAGGACTACCACCCATAGTGTTTCATGGGCATATTGCTCGTATGGGTGTTAGGTCATCAAAGCATATTCGGTTCTAGTCGGAGTTTGTATTTGTAGTACTCATTTGATACAGACAATTTTCAGTTTTCAGTGTATGGTTATTTGGTTTAATTTCTACAGAAATAAAATTTAGTTTCATTTTATATTCCCAATTTTGCTTTGGTTTGATCTCACTAAAGTTAAGGGAGGATCAGTTGGAAATAGGCATGTTAAAGATCACATTACATGAAATTTCCATGCTACACATCCACATCATAATTCATGTCGTTCAATTATTTTAGCTTATGTGACCATCAATGGGTCGAGTTACGTTAAATGTGACAGGCCGCTTTGATCCTATGTTAAAATAATTGATGGACCGAATTGGCTTAGATACATTCAAGTTATGACAGCATATTGAGTACTCACTCGATTTATTATGCACAACATAATTATAAGGTTTGACATATAGCCCTAGTGGGAGATTGTTGGATCGTTAATCCAACGTTGGGCTTATATGTTAAATAATTATATATGCGGGCTATCGAATTAAGTTAAAGCCCAATAAAGAGATCTAATTAATTAATTAAGTGAGCTTTCATGTATCTAGATAGGATTGGGGCCTTTAATGGGTAGAGACGTTGGCTTTCTGGTTTAATGATGAGTTGAATCCAAAATCCAATAGGCATTAGGTTTTGCATATTTTTATGTGGTCATGTCCCCGAATCGCACCTACGAAGAGCCGTCTTTTCCGCATCCCGTCGACAGACTAGAGCCTGAGAAAGCCGAAGGATTTCTCGCGGGGATACGTGCTGATCTAGAAGGCCATCCACACAGATCATCAGATTTCGGTTGCTATGAATTCAGGTATGCTTCCGCTGCGCTTTCAGATTCAAATTATTAATTCTTGTAGATCTGACATGTAGATATCAAAATTATTCTCTTGCATGGTATTGCTATATTGTTAATCTAGAAATAGCCCTAGCAAAACATTGAAGTCCAGCATCCACCATACATTGGTCAGCTTACTGGAAGAAACTTCCGTGAGAGACTCAAACAATGATTGGCTGATTCATGTTAATATCACGGCAATGGACCACAGACAATGTCACATGTGAATACCCCTTCGCTCACTGACAAACACAGCTCCCCCAACATCTGGCAACATGTGGCACTGAAAAATCCTATCCCAACGCAACCCACAGACAAAAGAATTAAGCATCACCTACACTCTCTTGTTTATTCCCAGATACCCAAACTTGAATCATGACGACGACTTAGGATGAGTTTATTCTCTGGAATATGCTACCAACTGGAATAATTCCAGGAATATGCTTTGCTTTCCTACTCGTCCAAACGAAAAACAAGCCTATAAGTCGCACAATGTTGAGACTGTCTTAACAAAGATTGCTGGCTTTTGAAGGTGTTCTGTTGGTGGTCATCTAATCATCGTTTCGCCGGTTGAAGCAATGATGGTTAGATGACCATCAACAAACACCTTCATGGCATGCAGAGCTATTAACTGATGTTTGCAGGCATTTGTGTTCGGCCTTTTTGTGAATTTGGTACATATCTTCCTCCGCTTATATGCAGTTTTGTATCAACATTCCCTATTAGCCACAGCGTTGCTTTTTATCTTATTAGCTTCAAATATTGTTTCACCACAGTGAAGGGCAATAAGTGAGCTGGTGAAGTTCCTTCTTAGTTCTAGTACCTGGTGAAAGGAAATGGAATTGCAAATTGAGGATGAGTGGGCATCCATTGGTTTCTTTTATTATTGCTTTTTCTGTTGTTTTTTTAAAGGAAGAGTTTCTCTGGTCATCGCTAATCATCGTATATCTGTTTTTGTCTTTCTAGCTTACCTACTAAGAAGAATAGGAGTTTCTTTGCAGGTGGCTCTAGGGGGATTACTTGAAGTATAGCATGTTTCGGTATGTTTTCTCACCACGGAAGTTGTTGGAAGATGGTATGGATGGGACTGCTGACAAGGAGGACGTGCGCAGCTGTCTGGATGCTGGACGAGCTAACCTCTAGCCAAATGGGGTCCGATCCGAGTTATATATATGGGTCGGGTTTGAGCTATCTGCGACACGGGAAGCTCGTCAAGGAATCGGATCTGTGGTTCGACCAAATCGCCTTCGATGGTTAAGTCAGTACGTGACTCAAATGAGGCTCAAGGTAATCTTTGGTAGATCTGTTTGAGAGATCCATCGATAGCTTACATGCTGAGCTTTGGAAGGAATTTAAAAAAGAGATGTTAGGTTAGAGGAAGCCAGATCCTGTTTAAAGAATACCTGAACCTTGTCGGAGATTGTTGTGGTTCTCTGCTTTTGGAGTTGGAATTGTAGTCATTTGGATTGTGCTTGGAATTCCAAATGTCCCCCCTCCTCCATGGCCTCAAAGACTTCTTATAAGCAAGTCGTTGCATGGTAATGTTCGGGCTAATAAAGTTGCTTTATTGTCGGCCATGATGAGGAGGCAATGATGAGGATGGATTGATTAGAGTAATGGTCAGTCTGAGCATTGATGAAGAAAACGATCGCCATGAATGCAAGACATAAGTGATGTATCAATGCCATAAATGCTATGAATGCAGGCCATAATTGTTGTATCAATGGCCTCCGTCTCCCAAGCTCAACTGCTGTAAAGGTTGAGATCGGGTGATGTGGCATGCATAAGAGAGAAATGACACCAGTCATATAGTTAGGTCAGCTCGCGAGGTCGGCTAAGGGCAATAATAATCCCCGATAGTATAATTAGGTTAGCTCGCAAGGTCGGCTAAGGACAATAATAATCCACAATCGTATGATCTTTGATCGTATAACTGGATTCGGCCCGCGAGGTCTTTATAGAATAATAATAATTATTGATCGTATATCCAGATTCAGCCCGCGAGGTCTTGAGAATAATCTCCGATAGGATAGCTTGTTCATCTTATGCGGGAGTATTACCCGATTTACGCCCAATGAAGAGATAGCTCGACCTGCGAGAGGAGTGTGCCTTACTGTCAACGAAGAGCTTGATCGGTCTATGAGTGGAGTGGCCATCGCCTTAGGGCCCGTGAAGAGATGGGTCAGCCTACGAGAGGAGTGGCCGTGCATCTTACAGTCGACTAAGAGATATGCCTGCCTATGAGGGGAGTGGTCCCATGCCTTATGGCCGACTAAAGATAGACCCGCCTGCGAGGGGAGTGGCCTCGTGTCTTACGACAGACTAAGAGATAGGTCGGTCATACGAGGGGAGTAGCACACTGACTTACTGCCAACTATGAGATAGGTCGGCCTGCAAGGTGAGTGGCCTCGTATCTTACGACTGACTGAGAGCATGATCAGCCTGCAAGTGGAGTAGACCCTCGCCTTACGATAGATGAATAGATAGGTTGGCTTACGAGTGGAGTGGCCCCCTGCCATACGACTGATGAAGAGATAGATCAGCCTGCGAGAGGAGTGGCCCCGCACCTTACAGCCGACTAAGGGCTTGATCAGCCTGCGATGGTTGTGGCCACTTGCCTTATGTTCGATGAAGAGATATGTCGGCCTACGAGTGGAGTGGCCACGTGCCTTACGGTCGACTAAGAGCATCATCGGCCTATGAGAGGAGCGTCTCCTCGCCTTACGGCCGACTAAGAGCTTGACCAGTCTGCGAGGGGAGTTAACCCTTGCCTTACAGTCGATGAAGAGATAGGTCGGCCTGCGAGGGGAGTGGCTGATTCTAGGAGAATATTACATTATTACCCCCTCATTCGATCGTATTTTGTGCATATATAATGTCTAATTTGTCTTTAATTTGCGTGCTTTTGTAATAACATTTAATATTAAAGCCTATTGCTTGTTTATGAGTAAAATATCATTTATGGCCTAATTTTGTCTCATTTTTATTTTTAAGGTGAAGCTTGCAATCTTCTAAATCCAACGGCTATTTTTCCATATTTTTCAGACGTCGGTGCAATGTTCTGGGAATTAAAAGGCCAATAATGTATTTATAAAGAAAATTAAAAAAAAGAAAACAAACAAACCGCTGACGCCAGTGCTACTGCATGCTAGCGTCAGCGGGAGAGAACCCCACCCTGCTAATGGGGCAGGTTAGGGCCGGGTCGGGCGGCAACGGATCTGACCCAACCCACTGTTCAAATGTGGCGGGTGCCTGCTAGCGGAGCGGACGCTGCCTTGCGGGTCGGGTCTGCACCCACCTGACCCACTAGCCCGCGCACGTGTAGCTCAGAACTAAGCGGGTTGCGGGTTGTGCAACCCGCGAAACCCGCAGACCTGCAAACCCGTTTGACCCTATTTTTCTATTTAACGGTGTATTTGAGAATAACTCGAGCATCCAAGCTCGTTTTTATGCGTGGTTTGAGCTGGGGGCTTCTCTCCATAACTCCAGAGGAGCTGGATGAGCTGTGGGAGAAGTTTGGGGGTGATTTGGCTTCAAATTGGATGAAAACTCTCCACTTTTCTTTGTTTTAATTAAGTTTTCATTATGTATTGTAATCAAATGAAGTTCTTATTAATAAATATTGCTGTTTTTATTTCCATGGCTGACTGAATATCATGTGGGTGTGTTGTGTAGTAGTTTGTGTTGTTAGGAATTATTCTATCATGTCTCCATAGCTTTTGAAATCATCGAAATCGGTAAAAACGTTGTTTTCTTTATATATTTAATTATGTTCAATTCGTAGAGGAATCCACTTAGGATGACATGTCGCGATGTATCATCTACGTGCATCAACTCATAGAGGAGTCAAAGGAGGTTGATGAACCACGATGTTCATCTATTCATGTTTTGTTATTCAAGGAATCAATTGTTCCAACGATTATGTTTTAAGCTAAAAATCATCGTTTTTAAAGTTAAATCATCTGATCCACATACATTGGCATCGATGAGGAATTGAGTTATCCGTGGAGAATGATTAGCATAACATCCTACAACATTAACGAAAACACAACACACGCACACACTTTTACCATATCACTTTTTCACGTTATTTACTTTCGTAAATATTAATATAATTTTTATCTCAAATCAAAACCAAACAAAAATTCACATTCGAAGGGTGGCTCATATTTCACCAAATTAATTTTCACGCTTAATTTCAGATTGTAAAATTTGTAGATTAGATTTGTTCTTGGGGAATACGACCCTAGCCTCACTAGGATTACTGCTTGACCGACTTCTTATACTTGGAAATATCACTGCAATATTTTGGAGCAGTTACGCTTTTGGCGCCATTACCAGAGACAATGATCTATATTTTTACGATTTCTAATTAGCTTGGAACTTTTGGTGAGATCTATCCACTTTTTGTGTATATATTCATTGTATATCCATATATCCATATTTTTATATATAGTCTTTATTATTATTATTATTTAATGATTTCTATAACTAGTTTTTATTTTATTTTATTTTATTTTATTTTCTGTTTAATTAGAGTGTCATGTCTTTTAGTGTGCGATTTAAAAAGTCCTTTCTTTTACACTTTTTGCGTCATTTTGTTTCCCTTAAAATTTTTACTTTTCTTTATATAAACAAAAACAAAATCTAAAAACTTACAAAAAAATTTGGATCGTGATATGGATAGTGATGCAATCGTTTTGGACTTTATTACAGGGTTGATTCAAATCCTACTAGTTTTCCATGGTACGGAGGAGGAGAACCCACATTTACATTTGCAAAAGTTTGAAACGATATGCCGCACTTTATTTGTTGGGATTACACACGTTGATGGTTTATATCTTAAATATTTACCACATTCTTTTAGAGATTATGCTATTCATTGGTTTGATATGTTGCTTCTCAACTCAGATTCTATTTGATTGCCGTTTCAGGCTGAATTTCTCTGAGTATTTTTCCTATTTTCTTCGAGCTGATACAGGGACAGTGAGCTATGGAGCAACATATAGCGAGCTTTACCCAATTGATGGGGAGGCCTACCATCAGGCTTGGCATAGGTTCAGTGATTTGATGCATGCATGCCCACACCATAGCTTCTACGATGATCATCTCCTATAGAGCTTCTACACGGGATTTGTCACGCCCCGCTTCCCATTATACCGGGAGCGAGGACGCGAGCGGGTCTGCGATATGCTTAAACCAAGGAGGAGTACTATTTTTTTCTTTACTCCTTTTGAAATCTTTTTCTTTTCTTCCTCCTTGGCTTAAACACACTAAGCGTCTGTATAGAGATTGCAGATCCTTGCATGCAAATTTAAGAAGCATTCCATACAACATTATTACATATCCAGCGTACAATAATTAAGATACATCTTTGGCCTATTATGGCCAAGACAAGCAAAGTACACAAATTAAATTATTTTAAATATAAAGAAACAGCCACGAAGGGAATCGTCTAATCTTTTGTGGGTCGGTACTCCACGTGCTTGTCAAGCACTGACTCGACTCCTACAGTAGTGTCTCTAAGGAACACACTATCGATACCGGACGGACATTTCGTAAAACAACAAAATGAAATGTCTGTCAGCGAGTTTTACTCGGCAAGATAATCTCAAAACCAAAACGTTAGACATTTTAAAGTAAACAAAGCTGAAAGGACAAGTAATACGTTTAATTTGAAAGAGTTAAAGATAAGAAATAAGTTTAATTTAAAAGAGTTTAAAGACAAGCAATCTTAAAAGATTTAAAGACAAGCAATAATTTTAACTTAAAAGAGGTAAAGCAGTTAAAGCAATTAAATGTTCGCAGCCATATGCAACCGGCAGTAATTTAATAGTCTGAAAGCAATTGCAATACCACTTGCAACCTGTAACAATTTCATTATTCAATAACAATTTGCAATACTATCATCAACCTGTGACAATTTAGCATTCAATAACCAAACTGTAGCAATCCTGTAGAAAAAGAGGTTAGAACGATAATCATTAACCCGTCTATCCTAGTGATAAGTCCATGTCCAAGAGTACTAGAGATAACCAACATGTAGCCTGCGATGGGAGCAACTCCGAGGCTTACCCACCGTTCCAATATGGCAACAGTCAAGGATCTAACCCCCGTAATGTGTTGGAGGTAATTTAGTATGGCGCATCCAGCCACTCTGTAGCACTTGTGATCATAGACTATCCCAATCCCAGGTCAAGTCAAGTGTCGGTCAAAAGGACGTGTACTATCTGTTTATTATTGAAATTCCATCTTCCATTCTATATTGTTAAAGTTCCATCTTCCATTCAGTGTTGTTGAAGTTCCATCTTCCATTTCAGTCAATTCAGTCTCGGTATCTCAATAGTCCGTACAACAGTTTCACCAAAGTTCATGAGTTCACAACTCGATTTAGCAATTAAACGAAAACGTAAAACTTACTTAAATTGATGAGAGAATAAGAAAAAACTGATTTTGACTAAGCAAATAATTTTAAATTAGCTTAAAATATTTTCTAAGGCTAGTAGTTATTTTTCAAGATTGTTTAAATAATTTTTAACAATTTTAGACAATTTAAAATAGCCAAAAACAATTTTAAAATCAAGAAACCATTTTAAAGATGAATGTTCAAGGAATTGTTTCGAGCAAACAGTATGTCGGAATTCTTTCAACAAGTAGTCAAAATGATCGTATTGATTAGTACTACAACATATATTTTTATCGTACGTCAGTGTACGTAAAAATCACAAGATACGAATTTTTAAAAGGAATTTAAAACAAGAAATTATTATTACTACCCATGTTCAAATATTTATTCCAGGCAAACCGTACGTCAGAATTCTTTAAACAAGATGTCAAAATGATCGTATTTACTAGTATTATAACATATATTTTTATCGTACTTCAGTGTACGTGAAAATTGCAAGCTACGAATTTTAAAAGGAATTTAACCTATTTAAGTTTTGCTTTTGAAAATTCACTGTGTGAAATATACTTGACTTTTGGAGATGAAACTAGAGCCAATGGATTCGTTTCGACGTTTCTGATTTTCTGGGACTAGTCTCATATTTTTCTGAGGCCTGTAGGAATTACTATCAATTTAAATCCAATAATATCCTTTTATAAATATACTTAAATACGTAAATACGTATTCAAATACGTATTCAAATACGTATTAATATTAAAACACACGTACTGGCATTTCACCCCGAGAGAGAGAGAGAGAGAGAGAGAGAGAGAGAGAGAGAGAGAGCGCGGGAGGGAGAGAGAGTCGGAGGGGGAGAGGAGGAGCGGCGCTTGGAGGCGGGGCTCCGACGACGACGATGGGGAAGTGCGGCGCTTGCTCAGAGGCGGTGACGGTGGCAAGGAGGAAGCGAACGCCTGCGGGACTGGCTGCCCTGTTTTGAAGCAGAAACAGAGGAGGGGAGCGGCGACAGCTTCGTGCGGGTGCTCACCGTGGAGCGTGGCTGGGGCGAAGCACGGCGGTGTGTGGGTTGCTCCAGAGGAGCACGGCACTCTGGGTTGCCGCTCGTCGGAGGTGGCGTCGTGAGGGTGGCGGAGCGGGTGGCCTTGGCAGCGGTTGCGACGAGGAGCAGAGCTCGGGGATCGTGGGAGCTGCTGAGGGAGGTGAGCAGTCGGCGCTGTCGGCGGAGAGGGTTCGGTGCGGCGCCAGGTGGCACCGACGAGACCTCGCCATCGACTACAGGGGAGGGCACTCGGAGAGCGAGGGCGGTGCTGCTCTCATCTTCATCGTCGTGGCTCGGAGGAGGGATGAACGAGTGGGGAGGGCGGCAACGTCGGACCTCAGGCGGAGCTCTCCGGCGAGGGGTGACGCGAGTGAGATTGAGGGAGAGAGAGCGAGAGGAGAGTTGGGTGAGAGAAGTCGATGGGTTCAACTTCGGGGGTGTCGGGCTTAATAAGCCTGGGTGATGGTTTTTGTGAAGGAGAAGGTTATTAGGAAGGGGTTTAAATAAGAAAAATAGTTAGTATAGAACTTATGTGATTAATTTTTGGTCCAACCTATTTAATGCCAAAGTTAGCTTTTGACTAACTTTAGACATTCGTATAACACATGGGCTGCTCAAATGGGGGGTTTTGGAGTCAACTGCCAAGTAGAGTAAGGTTAATTAGGATGGTAATTAGGGTAACGTAAAAGTGATTAGTGAATGTAATTAGAGAAATTACAATTTTGCCCCTCAAGTTAAACGACTCTGAAAAATTACGAAAACATAGACACGGGTTCGTATCGTCACGACGATCGTGACTACAAGATCCATTTCGCAGTTTGAGCTACGGAGATATGAGTTTTGGGCCAAAACGTTTAGGATGCGGGTTTGCGGGTTCTCTATTGATTTGACTTCGGAAAATTATGAAATTAATGTGGGGAGCACTAAATAATCTTAGAATGATACTATAGAAGTTTGAAATCATTTTGATAATGTTTACATAGAGAAATAATTGTTACGTCTATAACTTTAATAATAGAGTTTAAATAATTATAAAAATCATTTAGAAGTTTAGGATGGTACTCGTATACTCTAAAATAGGCTATAACTATATTTGTTCAACTAAACATTTTTTTATAAATGATATAGAAACTATTTTGATTTAAAACTCCTGATCAACCACTACAAAATACTTTTAATTTAAGAAAATACGTAGAAAATGAGTATTGGTGAATACGGGTCATCACATTCTACCCTCCTTAAAATAATTCCGTCCTCGGAATTTCTCGAAACTCTAAGAAACAGATAATTACTGTTATTAAGACGCTCAAGCAAATAAAGGATAAAATGAAAAACTAGTCGAATGATTACAATTTAGAAAATAAGTTGTTAATAGCCTGAAATATAATGTGATATCACAGCATCAAGAAAACAAGAGATATTTCTAATAAGTATTAACATCATCATAGCTTTCGTAACTAGTCCTAAGACCAGTATCATCATAATAATTATCTTGGCTTTTCAAGTAGCCAAGGTTAATATGGCATTACATGAAAATGATAGTTATTATAATAACATCTGTTCGAACTTGGAACCTGAGGTGATAAGTCAGTAGGAAGCTATTTAAACCACATAAAACGGAAGACCAAAAAGTTTAAAATTTTCCACTCATGCCAATGATGACTACATGGTCTTAATCATGTAAATCATCGCCATAGCATACATAAACGTAAGGGCTAATCCATATGCATCCGCACTGTTACAACTTAACCAGCCTAACAAAAAAGACATCATCTGCCATGATTCCCAATTACAAGCCAACATCCAGATCGACACCAAAAGGCAGATATAAGGACAACTCTCAAGGATCAAGATTATCGCTACCACTACTTCCAGCAATCTCCATAACATCCAATAATAAGCCAGCAACATAGCTGTCTCCCACATCCGAGCACAAGACTGACATCCAATTTCAACACCTAAGGCTAAAAGCAAGCCAATACTTATCCCCAACGATACTCCTTGCCAATACCATTGGTCGACATCTACGGTTATCACCATCAGCCTTAAGCAATTCAACGACCAAAAACTCACGAACCCACAAACACGAAGGAGCGGCCCTAAGAAGGAATCGAAGCAGGACAGCTCAAGGGGGATGAACCAGAAAAAGGAGCTATAAAGAATACCAAGAACGGCAAATTCCCAAGAACTCAACCACACGACAACAACGAGGGTGACGGCGAGGGCTGTTGCTAAGCCCAACAATCCCCAAAGTTGTTGATGGGCCATCGGTGGCTGTTGATCCATGGCGGCGACGGCTGCGACGGCTCGACGTAGCGGGTGCTGCCGGAATGGGGTGGAGCTTCGGGTGAGGCCGGAGGAGCTCGAGGCGAGGTGGGGTGGTCTCGATGGGAGAGAGGCAGGGTGGATGAGAGGGTGATGTCGGGGCGAAGGGGAAGCCGTGTGATGGCTTGGTGAGGAAGGAGAGGGGGGTTTAAAAGGGGGAAAAGAGGTAGGGTGAGGGTTTAAAGGGGGTGCCGAAAGTCATTGATAGGGTAGTGTAGGGCAGGGTAGGTTAGGCGGGAACGGGGCTCGAGGAGTGAATGAAGACAAAAGGGCAATAATGAGGCGGGGAGAGATGGTAGGTGGAAAAAGAATTCAAACTATAAGAAAATCGGGTATAAGACGAAAGTAGGGGGTAGAAAAGAAATACGAGCTCAAGAAAGAAGAAGAAGACGTAACAGTCTACACTTACAAGTCGTGGTTTGGCTCGTCTCAAATTTTCTAGTACCATCCTCAAATACTCCCGAGCGTCCTTCGATCTGCTACCGTTGTCGAACTTGAATTTCTGGTGATCGAAAACCGAATGCTACCCTCCTTAAAATAGACGTAGCTAGAGTTCAAGCGTACTAAAAGTATAAAGATTTTAAGAAGGTCAATCGAAAGGTCATCAAGCTAAAGGAAGGGTGATAGTGATGAAGATCGATGGCGTTACATAATCATGATTCACGTCCTTGTGGTCCAGCGGACACGGCCAGGGAAGTGACTAAGCCAGGATCACTTACCCCCAGTCTAGCTAGAGTGATCCAACAAACTTAGCCAAGCACATTGACCGGATCATGGTCCATTGAAGGAAGCTTATCATTTATATGCGTGACATCATCAACTGAGGGAAAGGTGACGAAGTGGGTAGATGGTTCAACCTATGAAAATAACTATAACTGCTAGTAAAAGAGGTTACTATGGAGGCAATAACCAAGAATGGAACATGAGTTCCTAAGTAAGGGTTAAGAGTTCGAAAAAGGTAATGAGGTTCAATGGAAATAGTTCGTTGCGAATTTTGTGATAAGAAGCAATAGGAAACTTCAAAATCAAGAAGGTGGTATGCTATGAAAAAATACATATAGCACGATAAAGTATGCTAGCAATGATACTAAAGGCGATGTGTGTCAAATTGACGTAGAGAGGAAAGGTTCAGATATACCAGCGATTACTGGCCCTGCAGCCTCATGGAGAATATAGGGTTGAATTTCCAGTATTTCCTTTACGATACCCAAGATATCGTTGTTGGTGACGCCGTGAGTATCTGATCGACCTGCCATACTTCAAAACAAACCGCAATGTTAAGTAGGCTAGAATAAATCTATTCTAGTTGTACACTTAGATATTAATGTCATTTAAACCGATCTTAAAGTATTTGCATAAGCATGACCTGCATGGACCACCACTAAAACCTGTCACGCCCCGCTTCCCATTATACCGGGAGCGAGGACACGAGCGGGTCCGTGATGTGCTTAAAACAAGGAGTAGTACTTTTTTTTCTTTACTCCTTTTGAAATCTTTTTCTTTTCTTCCTCCTTGGCTTAAACACACTAAGCGTCTATATAGAGATTGCAGATCCTTGCATGCAAATTTAAGAAGCAGTCCAAACAACATTATTACATATCCAGCGTACAATAATTAAGATACATCTTGGGCCTAGTATGGACAATACAATCAAAGTACAGAAATTACATTATTTTAAATATAAAGAAACAATCGCGAAGGGAATCGTCTAATCTTCTATGGGTAGGTACTCCACGTGCTTGTCAAGCACTGGCTCGACTCCTGCAGTAGTATCTCCAAGGAACACACTATCGATACCTGACGGACATTTCGTAAAACAACAAAATGAAATGTCCGTCAGCGAGTTTTACTCGGCAGGATAATCTCAAAACCAAAATGTTAGACATTTTAAAGTAAACAAAGCTGAAAGGACAAGTAATACGTTTAATTTGAAAGAGTTAAAGATAAAAAATAAGTTTAATTTAAAAGAGTTTAAAGACAAGCAATCTTAAAAGATTTAAAGACAAGCAATAAGTTTAACTTAAAAGAGGTAAAGCAGTTAAAGCAGTTAAATGTTCACAGCCATATGCAACCTGCAGCAATTTAATAGTCTGAAAGCAATTGCAATACCACTTGCAACCTGTAACAATTTCATTATTCAATAACAATTTGCAATACTATCAGCAACCTATGACTGTCACGCCCCGCTTCCCTAAAATGGAGGCGAGACATGAAAAGGTCCACACGAGAGTGGAGCTGTGAAGCCCCAAACCCGATAAGCGTCAATAAAACATAAGCAGGTCCCTGTAACCACAACGGAGCAACAATAATAATAAAAGGAGAGACAGAAATAAAATTCTCATATCTCATAAATTGTCCAACATGAAAATAAGTCCAACATCCAGAAAAGCCACCAGGCTAAAAGAAAGAGTCTAAGGCCCAGAACAAGGCCAACAAAAGCAACAACGCAACAAAGTATGGGTGCTACGCACCGACAGCAAAACAACAGCCTAAACAAAAGGAAAACACAACGAAGACACTAGGACTGGTCCCCAGTGTCCACGTACTCCCCGTCAAGCACAAGCTCGGGCTCGGCGTCAGCAAACACCTCGTCCTCAACAAGGTACTCAGGCTCAGGATCTAACATGTGTCACCCAAAAGAGTAAAGGGGCACATGTCAGCAAGTCTAAAAGACTTGGGCAAGGAAACCGAAAGTAAGGCAACTAGCAACCTAGCAGTTTTAGTATGCATGACATGACAGTTATAACATGAGTGCACAAGTAAGACATGGTGAACAATAAGTACAAGAGGACAATTATCAGGACAAGACAAGAGTAGCCAAGCTACTAACAATCTCATTCAATTCACTATTCACGTTTCGCTGTTGTTTGTAGATGTTTACGCCCTTCAGCTGAATGTTACAACATTCACGCTGATCGGCACTAAACACTACCCCACCCCAGAGTTTACGCCTTACAACTGCAGTTGCTGATCAGACAGACCCCCAGTTGAATGACCGCTTAACTCTTACCCCATCCCACACGTAAACAAGCCAGGGTCCCTGTACATGAGCCCAGCAAGTGAGCCAGGGTTGCCTCGCACGGGAGCTTGTTTTCCAAGTTCACAATTTAATATCGAGCGTTGGGGTTAGCAACTCATTATGCTCGCTTCTGGTCACGAGCCAGGAAACACAAGTATTGTAGCGATGCTACGCAATCACGGAATCACTTAAAGAATGCAATGACATGACAATTAATTTGTGTACCGTTAATGGAATTTAAACATGACATGGTAATTGTGCAACATGATAAATGTCGGATCTAGCTTCATTGTCAAGCTAGTTCCTAAATTTGCGCCTAGGCGAGTATCATTTCGTCGCCTAGCCTCTTTTACGCCTACAACAAGCAAAATGGCCTAAAACATGGCCTAAACCCTAAGTGGCAAGTTTCACTTGCCTAGCACCGGGGATGGCGATCACGAAGGTTCGTCTCGCGGATGCTAAACTACGGGGAAATCGCTGTTAATGGGAAACAATCATCAAAACAACATCCATTTCATTAGGGTTTCATAAAAATGCAAATAGGTTATGAAAACATCAAGAGATCGATTTCTTACCGTGAGGAGGCGGAAGAAACACTCCGGAGAACCTAGGGATCAGATCTGGAAACGAATGGAGAAGTTTGGAGAACTAGGGGGTTTAGGGGGATTTTGGGGATTTGATGAGATTTTGGGGAAGATGAGGGGTAGAATGTGTTGAGGGATGGTTTGGATGATGGATCTTGGGCTTGGAATGAAGGAATAAGGGTTTGGGGAAGAAGGGGGCTCAATGGGGGAGAAACTAGGGTTTTGGGTCGAGTGGAGGAAGAAGAAAACGTTTGGGATGGGTTTAAATAGGATGGGCTGGCGGCTGCCCAGAAATTAGGGATTTAACACAAATTAGTCGGTCAAAGAGCAACTACTGACCGACTAGTTTGGCAACTAGTCGGTCGGTTGACCAACGCAGACCGACTAAGTGTAAACAGTAACTTCTGAACGAAAATAGGATTTGGATTTAGTCGGTCGATGAACAACTACTGACCGACTAGTTTAACATCTAGTCGGTCGATGAACGTTCTTAGACCGACTAAGAGTGAACAGTACATATACTAAAATTTAGATGATGTGTTAGTCGGTTAAAGAAGCATTGCCGACCGACTAGTTTGCAACCTAGTCGATCAACCAACGTTCTTAGACCGACTAACGATAAATAGTAACTCCTGAGAAATTTAGAAAGCCAACTAGTCGGTCCAAGAAGGATTGCCGACCGACTGGATCGTCATCTAGTCGGTCGGTGCCCCTTCTTACACCGGCTAATAAGCACCAAAAGTTCCGATACGGAGCGCGGAGCTCCGGGATCGATTCCTAAGACTCCTAGGCTGGATCTAACAGTAAGATACGACCTTTATGAAGCCCATCACGAGTGACATACTTCGAAATCGACGATCCTAAGGAAGAAACGAGAAAACACGACGAAACGATCGAAAATGAAAGTTACGGAGACGAAAACCACACATGAGGAGAAAATCCACCAAAACATATATTATAATATAATAATTCCAGATACATGAAAACCAGTAGTTACAATGACAATTTAGCATTCAATAACCAAACTGTAGCAATTCTGTAGAAAAAGAGGTTAGAACAATAATCGTTAACCAGTCTATCCTAGTGATAAGTCCATGTCCAAGAGTACTAGAAATAACCAACATGCAGCCTGCGACAGGAGCAACTCCGAGGCTTACCCACCGTTCCGATATGGCAACGGTCAAGGATCTAACCCCCGTAATGTGTTGGAGGTAATTTAGTATGGCGCATCCAGCCACTCTGTAGCACTTGTGATCATAGACTATCCCAATCCCAGGTCAAGTCAAGTGTCGGTCAAAAGGACGTGTACTATCAGTTTATTAATAAAATTTCATCTTCCATTCTATATTGTTAAAGTTCCATCTTCCATTCAATATTGTTGAAGTTCCATCTTCCATTTCAGTTAATTCAGTCTCGGTATCTCAATAGTCCGTACAACAGTTTCACCAAAGTTCATGACTTCACAACTCGATTTAGCAATTAAACGAAAACGTAAAACTTACTTAAATTGATGAGAGAATAAGCAAAAACTGATTTTGACTAAGCAAATAATTTTAAATTAGCTTAAAATAGTTTCTAAGGCTAGTAGTTATTTTTCAAGATTGTTTAAATAATTTTTAGCAATTTTAGACAATTTAAAATAGCCAAAAATAATTTTAAAATCAAGAAACCATTTAAAAGATGAATGTTCAAGGAATTGTTTCGAGCAAACCGTATGTCGGAATTCTTTCAACAAGGAGTCAAAATGATCGTATTGATTAGTACTACAACATAAATTTTTATCGTACTTCAGTGTACGTAAAAATCACAAGATACGAATTTTTAAAAGGAATTTAAAACAAGAAATTATTATTACTACACATGTTCAAAGATTTATTCCAGGCAAATTGTACGTCAGAATTATTTAAACAAGATGTCAAAATGATCGTACTTACTAGTATTATAACATATATTTTTATCGTATATCAGTGTACGTGAAAATTGCAAGCTACGAATTTTAAAAGGAATTTAACATATATATGTTTTGCCTATGAAAATTCACTGTGAGAAATATACTTGCCTTTTGGCGATGAAACTAGCGCCAATGGATTCGTTTCGACGTTTCTGATTTTCTGGGATTAGTCTCATATTTTTCTGAGGCATGTATGAATTGCTATCAATTTAAATCCAATAATATCCTTTTATAAATATACTTAAATACTTAAATACGTAAATACGTATTCAAATACGTATTCAAATACGTATTAATATTAAAACACATGTACTGGCATTTCACCCCGAGAGAGAGAGAGAGAGGGAGGGAGAGAGCGGGAGAGAGCGGGAGGGAGAGGAAGTCGGAGGGGGAGAGGAGGAGCGGTGCTTGGAGGCGGGGCTCCGACGACGGCGAGGGGGAAGTGCGGCGCTTGCTCGGAGGCGGTGACGACGGCAAGGAGGTAGCAAACGCCGGCGGGGCTGGCTGCCCTGTTTTGAAGCAGAAACAGAGGAGGGGAGCGGCGACAACTTCGTGCGGGTGCTCGCCGTAGAGCGTGGCTGGGGCGAAGCATGGCGGTGCGTGGGTTGCTCCGGAGGAGCACGGCGCTCTGGGTTGCTGCTCGTCGGAGGTGTCGTCGTGAGGGTGGCGGAGCGGGCATCCTTGGCAGTGGCTGCGGCGGGGAGCGGAGCTCGGGGATCGTGGGAGCTGGTGAGGGAGGTGGGCAGTCGGCGCTGTCAGCGGAGAGGGTTAGGTGCGCCGACGGGTGGCATCAGCGAGACATCGCCGTCGACTGCAGGGGAGGGCACTCAGAGAGCGAGGGCGGTGCTGCTCTCGTCATCATCGCCGTGGCTCGGAGGAGGGATGAACGAGAGGGGCGGGCGGCAGCGTCGGACCTCAGGCGAAGCTCTCCGGCGAGGGGTGACGTGAGTGAGAGTGAGGGATAGAGAGCGAGAGGAGAGTTAGGTGAGAGAAGTCGATGGGTTCGACTTCGTGGTGTCGGGCTTAATAAACCTGGGTGATGGTTTTTGTGAAGGAGAAGGTTATTAGGAGGGAGTTTAAATAAGAAAAATAATTAATATAGAACTTATGTGATTAATTTTTGGTCCAACCTATTTAATGCCAAAGTTAGCTTTTGACTAACTTTAGACATTCGTATAACACATGGGCTGCTCAAATGGGGGTTTTGGAGTCATCTGCCGAGTAGAGTAAGGTTAATTTGGATGGTAATTAGGGTAACGTAAAAGTGATTAGTTATTGTAATTAGAGAAATAACAATTTTGCCCCTCAAGTTAAACAACTCCGAAAAATTACGAAAACATAGCCACGGGTTCGTATCGTCACGAGGATCGTGACAACGAGATCCATTTCACAGTTTGCGCTACGGAGATTTTAATGCCCTGATAGCTACTGCACAAGTACTAGAGGGGGTGAATAGTACTTTAAAATAATCAAGAGTATAATTCCTAATTATCTTGCAAACTCAACCAACAATGCGGAAATGAAAATAGACAACAATAAAAGACAAGCGCAAACAAGCGATGTAACGGGTTCGGATCCACCCAAGTCTCCCCGACTTGTTCCCGGTGATCCTACGGCCCAAACACCCGGATCCCCTCCGGCTACTTGAGTTAGAATCCTCTAACTCAAATTTGCACTATGAAATTCTTGTAGAAAACCTCTACAAGATCAAATCATACACAAATGAAAATGTGACTCCCACAAACCGGGATCACACACTTCTCTCACAAACCGAGAGAAAAACTTGCAATATCAAAGAAAATGAAATATGAAATGCTTACCAACAAAACCCTATGCCTTGAGTAAACTTATGATTTTAGGGCAAGGAAGATTTTGAAGGAGAAGAAGTCACCAAACCCTGGCTCCAAGAAGATGAACAGCGATTGAATGCTAGGTTGGAGTTGGTGACCTTGAATCAAGCTCTTGGCTTGAGTGGCTCACAATCAATGAGAATCTCTCTTGAGGAATAAGAGTGAGGGAGAGATTCTTGTGAGAAATGAGTGAGCTTGGAATAAGAATTAAATGCTCTCTCTTTGTGTAACGGCCTGTTTTTGTATACGTATACCGTACGTATTTGATTAGTATAGTGATTTATTAAAGGTCTATTAGTAAAATTTTATTTATCACTATTATTAGGTTTAGTAGCTTGAGCACGTGATTTAATGAGCGCGGTATTGATTTCTTTAACTTGTGGATGACTCTGATTGCAGGGACGAAATCGTACCAATCTCATCTTGATCAAATCAATCTCTCGGATCAAATCTTAATCTAATGATCTAACGAATCGTAACTAAAGTAATTCCTGCTAATCCAAACTTAACCCATCTTAATGGAATGAATGATCATACATAGTTTTAATGTATCAGATATCCCAACCGAATGGATTATCACTTCTTGATCGGTCCCTCCTAATCATTTCCGATTTTGATCGATTCCCCGAATTGAATCTTAACTCCAAGTTTTATCGAATCGATTTCCTAACTGAACTGAATTCCTAGAGCAGATCAAATCTTAACTGAATCGATTTCCAAATCAAATGGGGACCAAATCCTAATCGATCTTATAGAATCTTAATCTTGCCTTATTGAATCCTAATGAGTCTATAAGACTAAAATATCTTAACTGAACCATAATATCTAATAATTGAACTTTACTGATTGTACCGAAATATATCTAAATCAATATCTCAACAATGATATTTTTCCTACATCGTAATTATCCCAACTATTTTAATTAATCCTTAATTATCCAATCTAATCTTTATATCTAAATACCTCAATAGGTTAAATCATATCTGATCCTAATACATGTATAATATATTTAAACTACACCTTTTTAATTCTTAAGTCTAGTTTTTATTTAAAGATCAATTATTCCGATTTTATCCTAACTGCACGTGCACGGGCCACTTGGAGCGATCATCCAAGTCCTATCTTAATAATCAAATCGTAGTCGGTATCTTCTAGCTAAATTGATTTTATTAAAATCGTATAATAACCTAACCTATCTTAATCATCTCACTAATCTTGTCATATCCTAAATATTTCACATATCCGATTATATCTGAAATCGATTCTTTTATTAAACCATATCCTAAACTCTTGATTAGAAATCTAATTATTAAATCCTAATCCCTTATAAAATAATACATTTCAAACATCATTTCCTTTCTAATCTAAGTTAATAACAGAATATCAATAAAATATTAGTCTCGATAATTCTAATATCTAAACTAAATTTATCTAATCATGTTTTTAACTCCATCTAATCTTAATTATCAATCTTAACTAAGTCGTATCTGTCCAATGTCTCAACCCGCGATCTCGGAGAAACCGTAACTACCCAGTACTCTCCCATCAGCCCCCTCTCCCACACGATCCGCTAGTATCTCAACCAACCACACGATTTTTCCACGCAAACACGAATCTCGTACATGTCGATTACAACGGCCTCACGTTCTCATCCCTTCAAAGAAACCCCACACTCCGACCCCCTCACCTGGCAACCAACCCCGTGCCTTTGTTTTAAATTTCCCTTCTCATTTTAGCAGCCCTTCTTCTTCGTCGACAAATGCCCAACGAATGCCACGCCCCTTCCTCAGTCGACAACCCCTTGGCCGCCATCTCTCCCCGCTCCGCCTGCCATCATCGAACGGGAAGACCTCCGCCCTGAGCCTTCTTCAACCACCGCCCGATTCTTCACCTTTCCCGCTCTACGACCACCCGGCAGCCCCACCACGCCTCCGGCGCCGCTGCCGAACCCTCCTCCAGCCTCTGATGACCTCGACACCACCTCCTCGAGTCCCAACGCCCGACCTTCCACTCGCCGAAACACCTCGCCCAGTCCTCCGCCGTCCTCCCCGATCTCCAACCCGTCTGACTTCCCTCCGGCCACCACGAACTCGCCCCGCAACCAGCGCCCTCCTCCCAAAAGCATCGGACCCACTCCCTTCACCGCCGTTTCCCTCTTTCCAAAGAAACCCGCCGCTGTCCCCACCGATCCCAGTCCGAGCCACCTCCCACCACCAAGTCCAACAGCCACCGCCCCTCGCAAGCCTCCGAACCCGCCAAGCTGCCTGAGCCCCTCTACCCCTCGAGCTCCCTGCCTTCTCGCCCGAAACCACCGTCCTCCGGCACCCCGACTCCCCCGCCAACACACCAACCACCCACAAAACACTCCACCACCGAGCTTCTCACCGATCTCCACCGCCCGTCCGTTCCCCGCAGCTCGAAGTCGACCCCTGTGTCCCACCTGCGTAAATCAACGAAGAGAAGAATGAAACTGTGAGTGCTTGCAGTGATATTACCCTATGCCTTATATAAATTAGTGTTTTTGATAAATCCTTAACTCATAACCGTACCATAGGGCCTATTGCCTATGAAACCAACTTAACTTTTGAATTGAATGCAATTGGTCAGGCTGCCCATACAACAGTGCCTCTATAATTCTTGTCACATATGCTGTCAGCTTTAAAAACCAACAGTACTAATGTCGAAATGTTTAGATGCCTCTAATAAAATGTAAGTTGTTAATTAAAGTAGGAGCTCTGTTATTTTATTAGGAAGCATGCTAATATTTAAATATTGTATATCAGAGTGGAACATACATAATGGATATCAACCTAGTAATGTTATAGAGAATCAGTAAATATTATGATCACTAGCATGTGAACTATAGGTTAGATGAACCTATAACTTACAAACAGTAATCTACTTTAATGACGAACGATAGATACCCTAAGTCATTACTGACTTAACTTGATGATCGCATAAGTAAGTTGCGTATTGTTCTATCTTTTAGTCTAATATGGATGCACCCGACGCAGATATAATACGCCTTCCATCGCGATCACTTGGACACCAAAAACCGACTAAACCAGGCAAGTGTGCATTTTACAGTTTTTCAATATCGTTACATCAAGAATTGCTAGTTTTGCTTTATGATATGTTGCACATCCTGCTTGTACACTCTTGATTGAATAGTTATTGATAGAATGCATATTGATGGAACATATTAACGAAATGGAATACTTGAAATTGTGAATTTGTGAATTTGTGCGCCCATGCGGCGAAATCGTGACTTTCGTGAGTGTCATGTGAGTTGACAACTTTGTGCTTGAAATACGACTAGGCCGGCTCGTGTTCCGAAAAACGTTTGTGTGGGGTTAGGGTTGAGCGGCCACTAGGCGTATGAAAGGTACTCTCCTCAAGAGCACCACCCGCAAGCGGTGGGTTAGCGTCAATCACGGTAAGCCCCCGTGAGAGGAGCGACCTTCTCATCACGACCTACAGGCGTGAACCCTAGGAGTGAATAGAAACCACGGATGTGAAATTACGAATTGCCAAGTCATTACTTTAATTCAACTTGCTTAGAACTGCCATGTTAATTGATGTACATACTACACTTGTTACGTTACTGCTGTACACATCACTATTGCCATGATAAGTGCTGTACCCATTACACTCGCTACGCTACTTTGTACACATCGCTCTTGCCATGCTTATTGCTGTACACACATACACCTGCCATGCTCATTGCTGTACATATTACACTTGTCATGTTCATTACTTTGTACACCACTCTTGTCATGCTCACTGTTTCTCACGCTGTTATGTTTAAATTATTAAAATCATGAAATGATTTTGAAAACCTTTCCGAGTGTCTTTTATACTTAATGCTTTAAATCTTGCCGAGCGACCCTCGCTGACGTATATTTCTTGTCTTGTGAAATATACGTCAGATATTAGACAGGTTTGCTGAGGAGTTGCTTAGAGACTGAGCAGGTTGACCAGGAGTGCCGTGCCGCTAAGTTCCTTCGTTGAGGAGTGATGTGCATTCGCATCATTTTGTACATTGTTGTCTTT
This sequence comes from Scilla litardierei, assembly GCA_030789695.1. Lineage (NCBI taxonomy): Eukaryota > Viridiplantae > Streptophyta > Magnoliopsida > Asparagales > Asparagaceae > Scilla > Scilla litardierei. The sequence goes on along the minus strand of CM061133.1, from coordinate 178,630,264 downwards.
TCCAATATTTGTATGGGCTTTTGACCCTCTCTTTACATTTCATTTCATGTTGTAAAAACTCTTGAGATTTGAGATTGTAAATAAATATATTATCTGTGTTTTTTGAGTCGCATGCAAGAACCTGCAGGATGTTATCACACAGACGCGTAGTGTGCTTAAACCAAGGAGGAGAGAAAAGAAAAAGTACATCCTTCTTGTTTTAAGCACATGCGGACCTTCGTCGCGTCCTCGCTCCCAAGTACAATGGGTAGCAGGGCGTGACAGGTTTTAATGGTGGCCCATGCAGGTCGTGCTTATGCAAAATACTTCAAACAACATAGGTAAGATTACAATCTTATTTCTCAGGAACACCGTTGAATTCTATATCCCATCCTTGTTCATTATAAAAACCTAGTCTTAGCATTTCCAATTACCAGTTGACCCAATAAGCTTGCCCTTGATTTGGTAACTCATTTTCGATATTATAATCTTATGTCGACAACTATAGGATACCCTCGTAGCAGACCCACAATGTCTTACCTAGTCATGTCTACAATATCGTATCATATCCCTTATCATCGATTCACTCGATTTCCGTCGTGACATCTAGGTCATCATCTTTATACTTCATGTTATCCATTTGAATCCTCAACATCCTTGCTTATCTTAAAGCTTATTTGATTCTGTCGGTCATTGCATCTCCCGTTGGCTTTATTAAATTCCGAGGACGGAATTTTTATAAGGTGGGAAGAATGTAACTGCCTGTTTTTGTATACGTATACCGTACGTATTTGATTAGCATAGTGATTTATTAAAGGTCTATTAGTAAAATTTTATTTATCACTATTAATAGGTTTAGTAGCTTGAGCACGCGATTTAATGAGCGCGTTATTGATTTCTTTAACTTGTGGATGATTCTGATTGCAGGGACGAAATCGTACCAATCTCATCTTGATCAAATCAATCTCTCGGATCAAATCTTAACCTAATGATCTAACGAATCGTAACTAAAGTAATTCCTGCTAATCCAATCTTAACCCATCTTAATGGAATGAATGATCATACATAATTTTAATGTATCAGATATCCCAACCGAATGGATTATCACTTCTTGATCGGTCCCTCCTAATCATTTCTGATTTTGATCGATTCCCTGAATTGAATCTTAACTCCAAGTTTTATCGAATCGATTTCCTAATTGAACTGAATTCCTAGAGCAGATCAAATCTTAACCGAATCGATTTCCAAATTAAATGGGGACCAAATCCTAATCGATCTTATAGAATCTTAATCTTGCCTTATTGAATCCTAATGAGTCTATTAGACTAAAATATCTTAACTGAACCATAATATCTAATAATTGAACTTTACTGATTGTACCGAAATATATCTAAATCAATATCTCAACAATGATATTTTTCCTACATCGTAATTATCCCAACTATTTTAATTAATTCTTAATTATCCAATCTAATCTTTATATCTAAATACCTCAATAGGCTAAATCATATCTGATCCTAATACATGTATAATATATTTAAACTACACCTTTTTAATTCTTAAGTCTAGTTTTTATTTAAAGATCAATTATTCCGATTTTATCCTAACTGCACGTGCACGGGCCACTTGGAGCGATCATCCAAGTCCTATCTTAATAATCAAATCGTAGTCGGTATCTTCTAGCTAAATTGATTTTATTAAAATCGTATAATAACCTAACCTATCTTAATCATCTCACTAATCTTGTCATATCCTAAATATTTCACATATCCGATTATATCTGAAATCGATTCTTTTATTAAACCATATCCTAAACTCTTGATTAGAAATCTAATTATTAAATCCTAATCCCTTATAAAATAATACATTTCAAACATCATTTCCTTTCTAATCTAAGTTAATAACAGAATATCAATAAAATATTAGTCTCGATAATTCTAATATCTAAACTAAATTTATCTAATCCTGTTTTTAACTCCATCTAATCTTAATTATCAATCTTAACTAAGTCGTATCTGTCCAATGTCTTAACCCGCGATCTCGGAGAAACCGTAACTACCCAGTACTCTCCCATCAGCCCCCTCTCCCACACGATCCGCTAGTATCTCAACCAACCACACGATTTTTCCACGCAAACACGAATCTCGTACATGTCGATTACAACGGCCTCACGTTCTCATCCCTTCAAAGAAACCCCACACTCCGACCCCCTAACCTGGCAACCAACCCCGTGCCTTTGTTTTAAATTTCCCTTCTCATTTTGCAGCCCTTCTTCTTCGTCGACAAATGCCCAACGAATGCCACGCCCCTTCCTCAGTCGACAACCCCTTGGCCGCCATCTCTCCCCGCTCCGCCTGCCATCATCGAACGGGAAGACCTCCGCCCTGAGCCTTCTTCAACCACCGCCCGATTCTTCACCTTTCCCGCTCTACGACCACCCGGTAGCCCCACCACGCCTCCGGCGCCGCTGCCGAACCCTCCTCCAGCCTCTGATGACCTCGACACCACCTCCTCGAGTCCCAACGCCCGACCTTCCACTCGCCGAAACACCTCGCCCAGTCCTCCGCCGTCCTCCCCGATCTCCAACCCGTCTGACTTCCCTCCGGCCACCACGAACTCGCCCCGCAACCAGCGCCCTCCTCCTAAAAGCATCGGACCCACTCCCTTCACCGCCGTTTCCCTCTTTCCAAAGAAACCCGCCGCTGTCCCCACCGATCCCAGTCCGAGCCACCTCCCACCACCAAGTCCAACAGCCACCGCCCCTCGCAAGCCTCCGAACCCGCCAAGCTGCCTGAGCCCCTCTACCCCTCGAGCTCCCTGCCTTCTCGCCCGAAACCACCGTCCTCCGGCACCCCGACTCCCCCGCCAACACACCAACCACCCACAAAACACTCCACCACCGAGCTTCTCACCGATCTCCACCGCCCGTCCGTTCCCCGCAGCTCGAAGTCGACCCCTGTGTCCCACCTGTGTAAATCAACGAAGAGAAGAATGAAACTGTGAGTGCTTGCAGTGATATTACCCTATGCCTTATATAAATTAGTGTTTTTGATAAAGCCTTAACTCATAACCGTACCATAGGCCTATTGCCTAGGAAACCCACTTAACTTTTGAATTGAATGCAATTGGTCAGGCTGCCCATACAACAGTGCCTCTATAATTCTTGTCACATATGCTGTCAGCTTTAAAAACCAACAGTACTAATGTCGAAATGTTTAGATGCCTCTAATAAAATGTATGTTGTTAATTAAAGTAGGAGCTCTGTTATTTTATTAGGAAGCATGCTAATATTTAAATATTGTATATCAGAGTGGAACATACATAATGGATATCAACCTAGTAATGTTATAGAGAATCAGTAAATATTATGATCACTAGCATGTGAACTATAGGTTAGATGAACCTATAACTTACAAACAGTAATCTACTTTAATGACGAACGATAGATACCCTAAGTCATTAATGACTTAACTTGATGATCGCATAAGTAAGTTGCGTATTGTTCTATCTTTTAGTCTAATATGGATGCACCCGACGCAGATATAATACGCCTTCCATCGCGATCACTTGGACACCAAAAACCGACTAAACCAGGCAAGTGTGCATTTTACAGTTTTTCAATATCGTTACATCAAGAATTGCTAGTTTTGCTTTATGATATGTTGCACATCCTGCTTGTACACTCTTGATTGAATAGTTATTGATAGAATGCATATTGATGGAACATATTAACGAAATGGAATACTTGAAATTGTGAAATTGTGAATTTGTGCGCCCATGCGGTGAAATCGTGACTTTCGTGAGTGTCATGTGAGTTGACAACTTTGTGCTTGAAATACGACTAGGCCGGCTCGTGTTCCGGAAAACGTTTGGGTGGGGTTAGGGTTGAGCGGCCACTAGGCGTATGAAAGTTACTCTCCTCAAGAGCACCACCCGCAAGCGGTGGGTTAGCGTCAATCACGGTAAGCCCCCGTGAGAGGAACGACCTTCTCATCACGACCTATAGGCGTGAACCCTAGGAGTGAATAGAAACCACAGATGTGAAATTACGAATTGCCAAGTCATTACTTTAATTCAACTTGCTTAGAACTGACATGTTAATTGATGTACATACTACACTTGTTACGTTACTGCTGTACACATCACTATTGCCATGATAAGTGATGTACCCATTACACTCGCTACGCTACTTTGTACACATCGCTCTTGCCATGCTTATTGCTGTACACACATACACCTGCCATGCTCATTGCTGTACATATTACACTTGTCATGTTCATTACTTTGTACACCACTCTTGTCATGCTCACTGTTTCTCACGCTGTTATGTTTAAATTATTAAAATCATGAAATGATTTTGAAAACCTTTCCGAGGGTCTTTTATACTTAATGCTTTAAATCTTGCCGAGCGACCCTCGCTGACATATATTTCTTGTCTTGTGAAATATACGTCAGATATTAGACAGGTTTGCTGAGGAGTTGCTTAGAGACTGAGTAGGTTGACCAGGAGTGCCGTGCCGCTAAGTTCCTTCGTTGAGGAGTGATGTGCATTCGCATCATTTTGTACATTGTTGTCTTTTCCAATATTTGTATGGGCTTTTGACCCTCTCTTTACATTTCATTACATGTTGTAAAAACTCTTGAGATTTGAGATTGTAAATAAATATATTATCTGTGTTGTTTGAGTCGCATGCAAGAACCTGCAGGATGTTATCACACAGACGCGTAGTGTGCTTAAACCAAGGAGGAGAGAAAAGAAAAAGTACATCCTTCTTGTTTTAAGCACATGCGGACCTTCGTCGCATCCTCGCTCCAAGTATAATGGGTAGCGGGGCGTGACACTTTGATCTCTAAAACTCAATAATGGCAGCCTTGAATGCTATGAAGAAGCATCTCAAGATTATATAGGATAGAGAGGGGAGAGAGGGAAAATTCGTGCAATTAATGCTCCAACGGATCTATTTCTGAAGCAGTCTAATCGGTCTAAGAAGGATAACTGACCGATTAGTTTTGCAACTAGTCGGTCGGTGATTCTTCTTGGACCGACTAACTAGTTCACAGCCAATAAAGTGAATTCAAGGAGCTAGAACTAGTCGGTCTAAGAAGACTTGCCAACCGACTAGTTTGACAACTAGTTGGTCGGTGAGTGTTCTGTGACCGACTAAGAGATGAAATACAATAGGCTGAATTCAAAGAGAGCTAGTCGGTCTAAGAACAAATTCCAACCGACTAGTTTCACAATTAGTCGGTCGACGGTTGTTCTTTGACCGACTAACTGTAAACAGTAGCTCAGGCTGAAAAGTGAAGATATAACTAGTCGGTCTAAGAAGGATTCCTAACCGACTAGTTTGACAACTAGTCGGTCGGTGAACCTTCTTGGACCGACCAATTGGTCAACAATGAAGATGCTGAATTGAGCAAGGAGATCTAGTCGGTTCAAGAAGGATTACAGACCGACTAGATGACAATCTAGTCGGTTGTTCTTCTTCTTGAACCAACTAAGATGCACTAGAAGCCGCGAAATGAAGCGTGAAGCTTCGGGAAAGTTTGTATTGGCTTCTAAGATAATCCTAGCTCTAAGATATGAGCGTTATGAAGATTATAATGTAAGACCTACTCAAGGCTTAACATTCTACGAAAAGAAGCTAGACGACTATAAATTAAACTTGACGAACCGTCTTCAAAGCTTCATTCCGAATCTCTTGACATCAAAAATGCTCCTAGAGCTTCAACGAAGCTTCAGGCACACGATCACGTGCTTTGAGAAGTCTTGAGATGCCGCTTTTGATGTTCATAGAATTTTGGCGACGATCTCTATAACTGCGCTCACAAAGAGTTAGTTCACGATATTTATGTTTGTTCATCATCAAAACCAAATCTGGGGAATCAATACTCAACATTCTCCCCCTTTTTGGTGATGACAAACCAACATAAATAATAATCAATAATAATGATTCAAATGAAATTTACTTAATCCCCCTGCATTGATGACACGTTAATTCCATATTAAATACTAATCATAAGCATCAAGCAGACGAGGAAAGTATAAAACATGATCCAATTATTGAAATATTGGATGTGAAATCCATTTTTTTATCTTAACTCCCCCTGAATCTAACATATCAAATTAGATTCATGGTAAATTACTTTAAATTATCATTTAGCATATCGTCATTATTAATTCTCTCCCCCTTTGGCATTAGCAAAAAGAGCGGGAGGAGATCAACGACAACAACAATGGATAAAATAAAAGCACGGGAGTCGAAAAATACGACCACGGTCCAAATGACACCAACGTAAAATCACGAAGAAAATCAAAGTGTGCCAACGAGACCGTAGTCGAAAATCGAAAAATGAAATCATCAAAACTCAAATCAATTTCACGTATTGAGTTATGGAACATACTCTCCAATATCAACATTCTTAGTGAATTTAGTGCATGGAAAACAATTCTATGTTTTCATAGAAAAAATTCTGTTTAATCAATATATTCGTCGAGCGACGAAATCAACATCAGAGACAAAAATATAATGTGCACACTGAAGTAAATGGCAACACGATGTGTGTGTGTGTGTATATATATATATATAACATGGTACATCAAAATTATACATCTGCCAACACAAATATAAACGATCCTCAGATCGGAGCACATCATACAATATATCTCATGGCATACATCGAAGTATCACAAAACATGTATACATCAAAATACATCATAAAACATACAAAAATCCATCCAAAAATACATAACCACCCAACTATCCTATCCCACTCTCTCACGACAAAAATATCATCCAAGTGCATATGGGAGAGTCCTCAAACGCAAGCTCAGGAGGCGGAGGGAGGATCAACAGCAGCAGCAGGCTCTGCAGAAGAGGTGGTGGTCTCGGGAACGACTGGAGAGACAACCAAAGGGAGAGTGGCAACAGGAGTGGTCTCGGGAGCACCAGCAGAAGTATCCACCGAAGGAATGGTGGCAGCAGGTGTGCTCTCGGGAGCACCAGCAGAAGTAGCAGCAGCAGACGTACCCTCTGGGGCACGAACATGAGATCCAATAAGCTCCTCGAGATCAGCCTCATCCATTTCCTCCTCATCAAAAACTGAAGGATGAACCTCAATGCCCAAGTGAGAACAGATGCAAGCTAGCATCTCCTCAGAACGAGAAACACGAGACTCCACACGTCGCAGAGAAACAGAAAACTTAGCGAGTGAAGGAGTAGGAGGAGGAGGGGCAGCAGTAGCTGAAGCAGAGGGGGTAGTCCTCTGAACGTGATGAAGCGCCACAAGAGACTTCTTGACGGCAGTCGTGTTCAGGGGAGGACCCAAAGGACGCTAGTCATCGGGAGGGAGAGGGACGCCGAAGTGACGAAAAACGAGAGTCAAAAGGCAAGGATAAGGAATGTGGGCAGACTTGGTGGATTTCCTTATGCACTCAAAGGAATCCATCTTGTCAAGGATGATACGAGCCCAATTTATCTCGCTCCCCATGAAAAGAACGTAGATAAGCTTGAGGAACGGCTGGGATGGCAAGCTAGAGGGGCCGTACTTCGGTAGGAGGCACGACTTCAGGATAAGATTAAGTACCCAAGCGTTATGCTTAAATGATTTCGAGGGGACGCCAATCATGGCAGGAGGGATGACATGGAACATCTAAGAAAGCATCGACTGGTCAAGATCGTGGATATAATCCATGGAGATATCATCAGGTAGCAGGCCAGAGGATGAGACACCAATCAACTGCCCTAAGATCTCTGCCGTGAGGACAATAGGTGTCCCCAAGACAGTGGTCTCAATGCAGTGAGTGTCGTCATACTCACCTCGTACTCGATTGGCATAGAATAATTTGACAAGTCGGGGGTACGGGTGAGGGTTCTCCTTGGGGTCATGGCGAAGATAGTCTAATATGCCGCTATAGGAGAGAAGATCGGCGAGATGTGGAAAGTTAGAAAACTGAACGAAGTGCTCCAAAATCAATGGATAGTGCTCGATACGGTTGTAAGCCGCGAGACACAACGGGTCATCGCGACACAACGAGATATCGACACCACCCAAACGCATGGGAGCCTTCCCCTTAGACAGACGAGAGCTAGATCGAGGAGGAGGAGTAGGAGCCCTATCGGTAGGCTCGGTCTCCGGAATATACTCTTCGTCGGAGTCAGAAGCGGGAGGAGTGGGTGCACGAAAAGAGCTGGGCTTGGGTTGAGCTTGGGATTGGGATTTGGGCTTAGGCTTGGAAGTCCTCTTCTTCTTAAGGGGAGGCGAGGAAGAGGAGGGAGTGGTTTTAGCTCGACGTTTGGATTGAGGAGGGTCGGTAGGAGGAGACTCGACGGTCTTGGGAGACGGACTCGAGGGACGGATATGGATACGAGTCTTAACCATGATCGTGAGACGAAATCAAACTAACGAAGCGAAAGAGATCGAAAACCCTAACACAAACCCTAAAACGAACAGAATCAACGGAAATGAACTGAAATCAAACCCTAAAAGCTGAGAGAAATTGATACCCTAGGTCGACTGAAGGTAGAGGAGAGATCGGCGACGGCGGACGGTGGCCGGAAATGGCGGCGCACGGCGGAGGAAGGAGAGGAGACACGAGGGTTAGGGTTGAGGAAATATTTCGCACCGATTAGAAAGAAAACTAATCGGTGCGGAGAGGCTATAAGTCGATCGGGAGAGTCAAAGACGCAAATGCCCTAACGCATTTAGTCGGTCACAGTTCAAGTGCTGACCGACTAGAATGAAATCTAGTCGGTCGGCCAATGAGCTTGAACCGACTAAGTGCAAACAGTAACTGAAGCCAAATTTAGAGCATGAGTTAGTCGGTCTGAGTTCATTCACTGACCGATTAGAACTGAATCTAGTCGGTCGGCCGATGAACTGGGACTGGCTAAGAGAGTCCAAAAATTTGAAATTTTGAAATTTTGAGTTCTCTCCTAAGCGCACTTGGACGAAACATCGAAATACTCTCATACATCATTAATCTACCCCATAAAACATCGAAAATCACAAATACGACGTGCATGAATATTTCTAGCGTAAATTCCGAAAATCCAACCATAAATCCAGAAAATCACTACAAATCGAGCATGAGCATATGAACAAAAATTATCATGCTGGATTAATGAAAATATGATCCTATATCTCGGATTCACCCATAATCCCCAATTCTCGACGTAACCGCACAAAGGAGTCTTCCTTGAGTGGTTTCGTGAAAATATCGGCGATTTGGTTCTGGGTTTCAACGTACACTAAAATGATGTCCTTTTTAGCAACATGATCATCTAGGAAATGGTGACGGACATCTATGTGTTTTGAAGGGAATAATGTACCAGATTCTTAGAGAGACATATTGCACTTTGGTTGTCCACCATGATAGGGCAAGTATCACAGTTTATACCAAAGTCTTTAAGAGTGTGTCTCATCCAAAGAACCCGAGCACATGCAGCACCGACGGCAATATATTCCGCCTCGGTGGTTGAAAGTGATACGGAATTCTGCTTTTTGGAAAACCAAGAGACAAGAGAATTTCCTATAAAATGGCAAGTGCCACTAGTACTTTTCCTGTCAGATTTGCATCCCGCATAATCTGTGTCACTATATGAGATTAACTCATATGTGCTAGACTTTGGATAATATAATCCGTAGTCGAGTGTGTAACTTAAATAACGGAAAATACGTTTTACCGCTATTAAGTGAGATTCCTTAGGTTGAGATTGATAACGAGCACATACACATACATCAAACATAATATCGGGCTGACTGGCAGTAAGATATAATAAACTACCTATCATACCTCGATATAGACGAATGTCTACATCTTTGCCGCCTGTATCTTTATCAAGATGTGCAGTAGTGCTCATTGGAGTCTTCTTGCCAGTGGCATTCTCCGTTCCAAATCGCTTTAGCAACTCCACAGTGTACTTGGTTTGGTGGATGAAGATTCCATCGTTCAATTGGCAAATTTGGAGACCTAAGAAATATTTGAGCTCACCCATGTGGCTCATCTCAAATTGGTCCTTCGTGACATTAGAAAACTCTTCGCAAAGAGTGAAGTTAGTAGCACCGAAAATGATATCATCAACATAAATTTGAACTAAAATAATATCATGATTCGAATACTTAACAAAAAGTGTTGAGTCATCTTCACCCATTTTAAAACCCAAATCCAAAAGAAAGTTCTTTAGACGGTCATACCAAGATCTTGGAGCTTGTCTTAAACCATAAAGTGCTTTCTTAAGTTTGAAAACGTGCTTTGGAAATTTTTCATTTATAAAACCCGGAGGTTGAGAAACATAAACTTTCTCAACAACATCTCCGTTTAAAAACGCACTTTTTACATCCATTTGAAAGAGTTTAAAATCTTTTTGGCATGCAAAAGATAACAACAACCTAATAGATTCTAATCTAGCTACCGGAGCAAAGGATTCTTCGAAGTATATACCTTCATCTTGCCGGTAGCCTTGAGCTACTAACCGAGCTTTGTTCCAGACGACCTTTTGGTTCTCGTTGGTCTTGTTCTTGAAAATCCACTTCGTTCCTATAACAGCGTGGTTCTTCAAAGGCAATGGAACAAGCTCCCAAATCTCATTCCTTTCAAATTGAATGAGTTCTTCCTCCATGGCTAGGATCCAAGCACTATCTTCGCACGCTTTGTTAATATTCTTTGGCTCTATCGAAGAGGCAAAGGCACAATGAGCGAAGTAGTTGACTTGAGATCTCGTCTTGACACTATCAAGTATGTTGCCAATGACTTGCTTATGGGGATGGTCACGAACTATATAAAGCCGTTTGGGAATTCCCTGATCACTAGGAACATTCTCAAAAGAATCATCAGTATGGTTAGTATCAATAGAATCAATAGAATTAGGATTACCAATAGAATCACATATAACTTCCATGGAGTCATCATCATTGATAATTCTAGATGGGACAAAATTTTCATTGGTAGATGTAAATGGAGCAGCCTTGAACGCAATCGCCTTTTTCTTCGGCTCGTCTTGCTTCAAGTTTGACTTCATCTTGTCTTGCATCTTTATTTTGCTATCCGTGCGTACCTCATAAGATATCAAGGTACCCATTAGTTGAACGACAGTATATTTATTCATATCGTTACCTTCCTCGATGGCAAAGGTACGCTTTTCCTAACAAGAAGGAAGTCCGTCAATAATCTTTGAGACTTTCTCCTTTTGGGTGTAGGTCTTTCCAAGGGCATCCAACTCGTTGGTAATGTCAACGAAGCGAGCATAGTACTCCTTCATCTTCTCACCCTGTTGCATATGAAATAATTCGTAATCTTTATTTACAACAGTGAGTTTGGAGTCTCTTACCCTACTCGTTCCTTCATGCAAGATGAGGAGTGAGTTTCAGATTTGATATGCACTCTTACATGTGCATATCTTGTTGAAGTCCTCGGGCTCCAAAGCACATTGCAAGGCATTCATTGCCTTGGCATTGGTTACCTCCGCGGCGACCTCCGCGGTAGTCCACTTCGCGAAATCTTCTTCGGCGGGCTCGACATACTCTGTCATCGTGGCTCTCCATAATGAAGTGCTCCGGAGGAACGTTTCCATCCGGCATTTCCAGTACCCGTAATTGGTACCGTTGAAGAAAGGAGGCCTAGTTGAGGAGAGTCCTTCCATCACCGAAGAAGCTCCTTCACGGTTCCTGAAGGTGCTATAGTCTGAAGGTGGACGAACAGTCTTGTTGTCGTTGGAAGACATAGCTATGAACTTGGCTCTGATACCAAATGTAATGCCCTGATAGCTACTGCACAAGTACTAGAGGGGGGTGAATAGTACTTTAAAATAATCAAGAGTATAATTCCTAATTATCTTGCAAACTCAACCAACAATGCGGAAATGAAAATAGACAACAATAAAAGACAAGCGCAAACAAGCGATGTAACGGGTTTAGATCCACCCAAGTCTCCCCGACTTGTTCTCGGTGATCCTACGGCCCAAACACCCGGATCCCCTCCGGCTACTTGAGTTAGAATCCTCTAACTCAAATTTGCACTATGAAATTCTTGTAGAAAACCTCTACAAGATCAAATCATACACAAACGAAAATGTGACTCCCACAAACCGGGATCACACACTTCTCTCACAAACCGAGAGAAAAACTTGCAATATCAAAGTAAATGAAATATGAAATGCTTACCAACAAAACCCTATGCCTTGAGTAAACTTACGATTTTAAGGCAAGGAAGATTTTGAAGGAGAAGAAGTCACGAAACCCTAGCTCCAAGAAGATGAACAGTGATTGAATGCTAGGTTGGAGTTGGTGACCTTGAATCAAGCTTTTGGCTTGAGTGGCTCACAATCAATGAGAATCTCTCTTGAGGAATAAGAGTGAGGGAGAGATTCTTGTGAGAAATGAGTGAGCTTGGAATAAGAATTAAATTCTCTCTCTTTGATCTCTAAAACTCAATAATGGCAGCATTGAATGCTATGAAGAAGCATCTCAAGATTATATAGGATAGAGAGGAGAGAGAGGGAAATTTCGTGCAATTAATGCTCCAACAGATCTATTTCTGAAGCAGTCTAATCGGTCTAAGAAGGATCACTGACCGATTAGTTTTGCAACTAGTCGGTCGGTGATTCCTCTTGGACTGACTAACTAGTTCACAACCAATAAAGTGAATTCAAGGAGTTAGAACTAGTCGGTCTAAGAAGACTTGCCAACCGACTAGTTTGACAACTAGTCGGTCAGTGAGTGTTCTGTGACCGACTAAGAGATGAAATACAATAGGCTGAATTCAAAGAGAGCTAGTCGGTCTAAGAACAAATTCCAACCGACTAGTTTCACAACTAGTCGGTCGACGGTTGTTCTTTGACCGACTAACTGTAAACAGTAGCTCAGGCTGAAAAGTGAAGATATAACTAGTCGGTCTAAGAAGGATTCCTAACCGACTAGTTTGACAACTAGTCGGTCGGTGAACCTTCTTGGACCGACTAATTGGTCAACAGTGAAGATGCTGAATTGAGCAAGGAGATCTAGTCGGTTCAAGAAGGATTACAGACCGACTAGATGACAATCTAGTCGGTTGGTTCTTCTTCTTGAACCAACTAAGATGCACTAGAAGTCACAAAATGAAGCGTGAAGCTTCGGGAAAGTTTGTATTGGCTTCTAAGATAATCCTAGCTCTAAGATATGAGCGTTATGAAGATTATAATGTAAGACCTACTCAAGGCTTAACATTCTACGAAAAGAAGCTAGACGACTATAAATTAAACTTGACGAACCGTCTTCAAAGCTTCATTACGAATCTCTTGACTTCAAAAATGCTCCTAGAGCTTCAACGAAGCTTCAGGCACACGATCATGTGCTTTGAGAAGTCTTGAGACGTCGCTTTTGATGTTCATAGAATTTTAGCGACGATCTCCATAACTGCGCTCACAAAGAGTTAGTTCACGATATTTATGTTTGTTCGTCATCAAAACCAAATCTGGGGAATCAATACTCAACAGAGATATGATTTTTGGGCCAAAACGTTTAAGATGCGGGTTTGCGGGTTCTCTATTGATTTGACTTCGAAAAATTATGAAATTAATGTGGGAAGCACTAAATGATCTTAGAATGATACTGTAAAAGTTTGAAATCATTTTGATAAGGTTTACTTAGAGAAATAATTGTTACGGCTATAACTTTAATAATATAGTTTAAATAATTAGAAAAATAATTTAAAACTTTAGGATGGTACTCGTATACTCTAAAATAGGCTATAACTATATTTGTCCTATAAAACATTTTTTAATAAATGATATAGAAACTATTTTGATTTAAAACTCCAGATCAACCACTACAAAATACTTTTAATTTAAGAAAATACGTAGAAAATGAGTATTGGTGAATACGGGTCATCACATGATTACTGCCTTCTGCATGGGATTTCATGCAGATGATTTGCAATGAGGAATTCTTTGCTTATTTGACCGAGGAAACATGTCGGTACTTGAATGAGCTTGACAGGTATGAGGATGCAATCCAACAGGTCCACGGTCGACCTAAGGTTCCACCTGTGGACTAATTCCAATGTGACCCTCTGGAAAAACTTGAAGAACATATTGATGGGGTGCATTGGAGCCAAGTGGAAGAAGCTAAACGACCATATCTTGAGGAGCAAAAGGAGATGGATGATGGGGTGGAGATAAGTGACGGTGAGAGCGAAATCGATGATTTTGAGAAGCCCGAGCCCTGTCTTCCTTCAGCTTCATCTCCATAGCTTAAAGTGTACACGTTCATTGTATGGACTACTGATATGATCTACTTTGATGAGGAGGAGGATGATATGTGCGAGGGAGCGAGCTTACAGACCAAGATGGGGCCTAAGCCATACCTTCCCCCTACTTCAGTGCAGCAGCTCCTACTTCCTTCACCCCAGGTGGAGATTGATGGCAATTACGTGATGAACTACATTGAGCCAGCTTTGTTTTACCCTCCAGATCGACTTTTGTAGCCACTTCCTCCTCCTCCTGAGGCAGAGTATCAGATCGTGCATAGCGACACATACCAGGGAAGTTCCCCACAATTTCATGCCCTATATTGTTGAATCACAAATTTCAATTCCATATACTTTAGATTCAAAATGTCATTGATTGAATTTAAACTCTTTTGTTAATTATGACAACCCATTTTGGAACACTTTTGTTACAGGGCATACGGTTAACACTTGCAGTTTGTCTCCTAAAGGACACTGAGATGTTGGGAGTTCCATTACTGGAATCCAAGGAGGTCGGTGGAGAACTAGCTCCAAAGCAGCTAGCTGAGGAGCGCAAGGAACTTAACGTGCAGATGCCACCTCTGCTTGAGATTCTGGATCCTCCTTTTGTGAGGGAGACATCACCTTTACCATACGCGGTGCCTAGCACTTATTGTATGTCAACTTTTACAAAATTGCCTATGGCGTCGCGATCTCGAGCACTGACAGAGGATATATGAATGGAGCTTTTAAAAACAAATTCCTCCATCAATAGAAATCAGTGATCCTCCATTTGGGAGGCTACGGTGATCTCTTCCCTTTTACACTTATACGTCGTTATATATATTTGAAAGGGGAGCTGTTTGTTTATACATTCACATATTTTGATCTCCATATTTTATTTTACTGCCCTTTAAACATTGAGGACAATATTCATTTTAAGTTGGAGGGAGGAAGTAGTAAAAATTAAAAAAAAAATATGTTTTGCATAAAAAATAAATATAGTTTGCATAAACAATATATATAGTTTGTTGTTTGTTTGCATTTTAAAAACAAAACAAAACAAATTTTTTTGCATAGTTTGCATATGTTTGCATTAAAAAAAAGAGTGTTGTGTTTTTCACCAAAACCATCTTTATAGCCCATTGAAGTGGAAATTCCATCGTCTTTAATTGAACACCCATATTTATTACTTTAATATAGATTGCTTAAGTATGCTTTACACATGCATGAAACTATAATTTATCATGATTTTCATGTAAATTAGTGCATGTATCCGCAATTGTAATCTTATGAAACTATTGTTTGGTTTTATGCAATTTCATGTCACGTATGCGTTTATGAATTGGTAATTATGTGAAGAAGGTTATAAATTCATAGGATAACGGCCAACCATATACACAAGCTTGTTGCTTAGTAAGTGATGGAGAATTCTACTCAAACATGTCTCAATTTAAAAAAGAAAGAAAAATAAAAATAAAAATGATGAGGGAATAAATTGCACCGTACTTCTAACTTGCATTTAGTAGCCGGATCCTCGTGTCTTAGGAAGCATTGAGGATTCGCGTCGAAAAATGAAGTATGGGGGAGTGCATAATAATCTTTAGACATTCCGAGTTATTAAGTCTGAGGTGGTTTTCAAAACCTAATGCCCTAAAACCGTCTGGTTTGGGAGTCATTGATCTAACGCTCGTTACATTGATTGCTCTAAAGTATTATTAAAAAAAGATAAAAAGATAAAAAAAGAGAGATGCGATATGTTGAGTAAATTTGAGATCATGATCTTACAATGAGTTGGGTGTTGTGATAGCTTAATCCTAGAAGATTTACAACCTATGACACTTGATTACCTAATTGATTAAACAATTGCATGTCATGAATTTGTGCGATACTGAATATGTGTGGATTGAGGTAACACTAAGAATTTTTGCATTAGTCCATGAAAACCCATGATATTTGTCAAACTTTGTTGGGTAATAATATTCTTAATTCATTTTATTCTTATTGAAGTGAATATGGGGTGTATGACATATGTTTGGAATATTCATATATTTTGCTAAGAGACTAGCAAAAAGCTAGTTGGGGGTGTGATTCTAGAAGAATATTACGTTTATTACCCCTCATTCGATCGTATTTTGCGCAAATATAATGTCTAATTTGTCTTTAATTTGCGTGCTTTTGTAATAACATTTAATATTAAAGCTTATCGCTTGTTTTATGCGTAAAATACCATTTTATGGCCTAATTTTGTCTCATTTTTATTTTTCAGTGAAGCTTTCAATTTTCTAAATCCAACGGCTATTTTTCAATATTTAACGGACGTCGGTGCAATTTTCTGGAAATTAAAAGGCCAAGAATGTATTTATAAAGAAAATAAAACAAAAAATAAAAATAAAAAAACTGCTGACGTCAGCGCTACTGTGCGCTGGCGTCAGCGGGAGAGAACCCCGCCCCCGCGAACATGGCATGTTTGGATCGGGTCGGGCGGCAACGGATCCGACCCGACCCGCCGTTCAAATGTGGCGGGCGCCCGCCAGCGGAGCGGGCGCCACCTTGCGTGTCAAGTCTGCACCGACCTGACCCGCTAGCCCGCGTGTGCAGCTCAGAACTAAGCAGGTTGCGGGTTGCGCAACTCGCAAAACCCGTAGACCCGCAGACCTGTTTGACCCAATTTTTCTATTTAAAGGTGTATTTGAGCATAACTTGAGCATCCAAGGTTGTTTTTGTGCATGGTTTAAGCTGGGGGCTTCTTCCCAAAACTCCAGAGGAGCTAGATGAGCTATGGGAGAAGTTTGGGGGTGATTTGGCTTCAAATTGGGTGAACACTCTCTCCTTTTCTTTGTTTTAATTTAGTTTTAATTATGTATTGTAATCAAATGAAGTTCTTATTAATAAATATTGTTGTTTTTATTATCATGGCTGGCTGAATATCATGTGGGTGTGTTGTGTAGTAGTTTGTGTAATTAGGAATTATTCTATCATGTCTCTATAGCTTTTGAAATCATCAAAATAGGTAAAAACGTTATTTTCTTCATATATTTAATTATGCGCATCCGTAGAGGAATCCACTTAGGATGATATGCCACGAGGCATCATCTACATACATCAACCCATAAAGTGGCCCAAGGAGGGTGAAGAACGGCAAGGTTCATCTATTCATGTTTTGTTATTCAAGAAATCAATTGTTTCAACTATTACGTTTTAAGCTAAAAATCATCGTTTTTAAAGTTAAATCATCTGATCCACATACCTTGGCATAGATGAGAGATTGCGTTATCCATGTAGAATGATTAACATAACATCCTACAACACCAATGAAAATACAACACACACACACTTTTACTATATCACTTTTTCATGTTATGTACTTTCGAAAATTTTAATATACTTTTTTATCTCAAATCAAAACCAAACAAAAAATTCAACTTCGAAGTGTGGCTCATATTTCACCAAATTAATTTTTATGCTTAATTTCATATTGTAAAATTTGTAGATTAGATTTGTCCCTGAGGAATACGACCTTGGACTCACCATGATTACTACTTGTCCGACTTCTTATACTTGGAAATATCACTGCAATATTTTGAAGCAGTCAGTGGCCCTGCACCTTACAGACAACTAAGAGCTTGATCGACCTACGATAGGAGTGGCCAGTCTCCTTACGGTCGATGAAGAGATAGGTCAGCAAGGGAGGGGAGTGGCCCCACACCTTACGACCTACTAAGAGCTTGATCGGCCTGCGATGCGAGTGGCCCCTCGACTAAAGGCCGATGACAAAGGTAGATCGTCAGAAAGGAGAATGGCCCCTCGACTTACGGTTGACTAACCTGTGACGTGTTCTAAGCTAATATGTGAGCCTACACACTTTAGTGAAAATAAAGTGGAAAATAAGGCGGATCAAATGCCCTCTTGGGGTAAATTTGTCGAAGATATGTCAACTCGGCAAAAATATATTAGCTTGGCAAAAAACAGAAACTAAAATGAACACAATGGTTCACTTGGTTAGCTTGTTTTACTAATAATACCTCATCCAATCTGTTTGATGAGCTCAGATGTCATATGCAGTATAAGTCGTCCTACATAGGTCGTCCTCGCTTTGCGTATGTCGGCCTGGATACGTCGGCCAGGATAGGTTGGCTTGGGTAAGTCGTCCTCGCTCTATGTAGGTCAGCCTAAGGCCTAATTGCTTGCTTTTCTTCGATTGAGGTTCTGGATGTGCTCCCCATCTCCTGTGAGAATGCATGAAACTACTCCAAAGTCATAAATTGTGGCTTGAGCATTCCATGAGGGGAAGATCTAGGATCCACTGGGAGCAAAGTGACGTCTACCGCCCCTTCAAGAATTGTCCTTTTAGGCATTTGATTGGTATAACGAGTTAGGTCGATGTAGTTTACGACGTGGATGTCGACTCGTTTCCCATAAACGGTGCCAAATATTTTGGTGTGTTTTCTCACCCCTGAAGTTGTTGGAAGATGGTATGGATGAGACTACTGAAGTGGAGGATGTTGCCAGCTGTTTGAATGCTGGACGAGCTAAACTCTAGCCGAATGAGCTTCGATCCGAGCTATGTGAGTCTGGTCCGAGCTATCTACGACAAGGAAGCTCGTCAATGGTCAGATCTGGGGTCCGACCCAGTTCCCTCTGATGGTTAAGTCAATACATGACTACAATAAGCCTCGAGGTAATCTATGGTCGATCTGTTAGAAAGACCCACAGATAGCGTATACCCCGAGCTATGGAAGGATTGTAAAAAAGAGATGTTAGCTCAGAGGAAGCCAAATCCTAGTTAAAGAGTACATGATCTCTGAGATTGTTGTGGTTCTCTGTTATAGAGTTAAAAATGTAGTCGTTTGTAATGTGCTTGGAATTCTGATTGTCCCCGCTCCTCCCATCGCCTCAAAGACTTCTTATAGGCAGGCCGTTGCATGGTAACATATGGGCTAATAAAGTTGCTTTATTGTCGGCATTGATGAGGAGATATTGATTGGAGTAACGGTCAGTCCGGGCATTGATGAAGAAACCGGTCGCCATGAATGCAAGTCATAAGTATTGTATCAATGCCATAAATGCCATGAATGCAGGCCATAATTGTTGTATTAGAGCCCTATCAGATCTCCTCAGGAGCCAGTTTTTGGGTGTTGCTGCAGTTGCCCATGAGACAGATTGCACGGGACTTGGTTAGACCAAAAGAAGCAGATACAGCTGGGGGTGAGGATGATGAAAGGGAAGAGGTATTTGTATCAGCTACATCATTCATATACTCAGGCATAGGTTGGTGTTGCATTTTTTGCAGCCACGTGCCGCTGGAGATATCAATGTTGTTGTGTCTATCACTTCTAGAACAGCTGAGGGTATTGACATGATCATATTAGACTAAAGCTTCTTGTTTTTTTATTTTGTTGCTGAACTTCTTGTCTTGCTTTGTGTTTGTTTTTATTTTTTTCATGCCTTTGAGGAGAGGTGCATTGCCCAAAGCCATATTTGGTATGTACTGACCTGGCAACAGTTTTTATCAGATATTATAAATGAGCTGACGATTATAATCACACTCCCAACTATGTTTGTCAATGACCATGCACTTCAATCCTTGACCATGCCAGAATTTCTAACGAGTCATGATGCTACTAAATCAGACATGGCAAAGGATTCTAACGAGTCTAGCATGAAGAAATTCAACATCTTTGCATCATTAGTGGTAAATATAACTGGATAACCCGTTTTGTATCCCCTTACTCACTGGATGTGAACCAAATGTTCTCACATGTCAAGCAAAAAAAGGCTTCTCTAGACATGTTAGAAAGGTGCAACCTTTTTTTTCAAAATGTAATGTGTAACCCATAACAAAGTAAGGACAGAGTAGAAAAAAGAATACAGTCAGGCTCCAAAGGAGTTGAATGAGTATGCAATCCAACTTCCATTGCCAATACGCTTTGCGCCTAAATAGCCCATGTATATGTAATCGGTAGTAGACCTATAGCTAGTCGATTCCATTTCGACAAAATGATAAAAGAGTTCAGTCGCTAATATACATATCAATAAAGTTCTTAGGAAATGTAGATTAGCTACTTTTACTTAGAGAAACTATCATATGCAATAGATGTCTTAGCAAGAAAACTCTACCCATAAACACAATCACATGCCATTATGATGTTCGTCAACCAAACGGTGACCAAGATTCTGGGAAAACAAATCTGTGCTGAAAAGATGCCTATGGGCCATGAAGCTTTCTCAACGTGACTGAAAGTACCAACCCAGCGAGGCAATCAAAGCCAATCATTGGTAGATTTTCTTGTAGATAAATGCCTTTAATACAGACAATGATGCCAAGAACACATCGGATAAAAACATGACCATACAAACATCTTGCTGAAGTAGTACTAGTTTTGATTATGCATTAAACTACCGATGCATAAATGACAAAGTTGTTGGGAAATGTACGTCATCGAGGCCAATTATTTATAATTGTGACATCTAGTTCAATGCCATTTGGTACTGGTTATCTGAGTATGATTATAAATGTGTGTCTGCATTTTATACATAGATAAAACCCTGAGACTTAATGTGAGATCGAACATGTATCGAGATAACAATCACGATCATGGAGAAGTGTTCCGACCAGTTGTAGCATAAGTCTAAAACTGTTCGTAATTGTAGATGCATCGAGAAAGGACATCGATGTATTACATAGACTATTGTGTGCTTTGTCTTCACCAAGTATTGGTAGCGATGATCTCATGATCGTTTGATTTGGATAATTCAGAGATGAGACACATGTGCTTATTAGAGAATGAGTTCATTGAAGGACCCAACGAGAGCTGCTATATGGATAGCACATACAAAACGGTCAATGGTACCTCTCAAGTGATGATATGCAAGCTGGTCCTTTGACTTGATGTCATTGTACGAGCATGTGCGTGAACGGTTTCACTTAGATCTCTGACCTAGCTTTGAGAAAGGACCTGTTGAAAGGTCTTTGTTTGGGTGACATTTGAAGCATACAAGGAGAGTAGTGGCCAAGAGAGGATTCTTCACGCCCGTATGTGGGAAGTTAGAGTCGCAGAACCAATACGGTCCTTAGCGAAATCCTTGGCTGAGGTGTGTTGGTTATGATCCAACTAAAACTAGCTAACCCCGAACAATGCTTATCGATCGCAAAGCTATTATGGGTTAACAGTCAACCATACCACAGGCTTCGCAGTAGCATAGTATTGATGAAGGGATTGAAACTGTGAAATTCATCACTGACATAGCCAAGGGTAGTACCAACAATGTTTATATCAACGGGCAGATCATGTAATGATGATACCAAAGCAGGTAAAACAACTGTTGCTTCTGATCATTGTCGTCAAGGGCTATGAGTCCCACTGGTGGTAGGGTCAGACTATAGGGTCTCATACAGGCTGAGATCCTTCTCTAAGTAGTAAGAGAAATATGCATATGATGCATTGAAATTAAAATGGTTGCAATTAGTTACGAAGAGGATTACAGTCACATATGATGTGACGCAAAAATCTAGCCATTTAAAAGCATATAAAAGCCAAAACGGTGTCTCAGACCCATTGTCTGAGCCCGAACACAAACTCGGGCTAGCCCAGCCTCTGGCCTGGGCTAGTCCAAGTATAACTTGGGCTAAGCCCATAAAATGGACTTAGTCGCCCCCAGGTTTCAGTCTGGGTGTGCTTGGGCCCCAGCCCATGCCTAGGTTCAAGCCCAGGTGCGCCTGGGCTCGAGCTCAGGGGCGAGCGATCAACTGGGCTCAAGCCCAAGTGCCAGGCAACTGCTTGGGCTCGAGCGTATGTGCTGGGCCCGGGCGTCTGGGTTCCAGCCCATGCGCTGGGCCAAGGCGCCCAGCCTAGTGGGTGTGCCTGAACCAGGCAGGTGACTAACTTGGGCACGCCCAGGTTACAAGCGCATGCCTTAACCTGGGTGCACCCAAGCTGGATGGGGCACGTAGTGGGGCACGCAAGCTGTACAGTCTGCAGATAAGAAAATGGTCAGTTTTGGGGCAATTTTGGAAAACTTTGAGGGTTCTGTTGAGGGGTCAAACAAACTTGAAATTGAGTGTCTTTTGTTTCTATGTGATCTCAATTTGAAGATATTCAAAATGATATATCATTTTGCTTCTTGGACTTACCAGAGAGGGGAATCAATAACTCAAAATTTAGTCCTCAAAGGGAAAAACTTGAGATAATTTGAATTCTAATTTTATTACCACATCAGATATGTAACTAATCTCTATGCTCCGCTCATCCTATAAATAAGGTCCACCTCTTTCTCCTAAACTTATGCCAATCCTAGATCATGGGAGCTCATCTTAATTACGTGCGTAAACTGAGATTAAAGGTGACCAAATTTTTCCCCCTATTTTTCCTCTTTATTCCTGTTGGAAACAGCATCCTAACCTATGTTTGATGATAACAAACCCTACTGAACTGTTCTAATCTGTTTGTTGAGTGTGTCACAGGTCCATATAGTCATGATTGCTCAAGTTACATATGCACGTACTCAAGTACGTTGAAATACGGAGCTGAAACTTCATTTGGAATTACACAAGCTGATCAAACAAGAGAGTATAGCTATGAAACTCTACCCTAGAGTTAATCATAGGCTATAAATAGCATGGGATTTTTCTCAGGATTTATGGAGATTGTTTAAAGTCCAAATACGGGGAAATACGAGAAAATATTGAGTATACAAAGAAGAAACTTTTTCTACAAGTGGTGAAATGAGGTGAAACAATTCTCACATGTCAAAATGAAGCTCTGGGATTTTTGAGAATTATTTCAGAATTTTTGGGATTTATTTGATGCCCAAATACGCAAGAATACAGTGCAAATACTCAGAAAAATAGACATACAACACTGTTCAAAGATACGGCTTCTTCGAAGCCCATACGGTCGACGTGGCGCAATCCTGGCCGTCCATCGCGCATCCGACGGCCGCTCGAAGCGGGCGACGTGGTTTCTTCAGCGCCGCTCGATCAGCATCGAACGGTCACCAAACAATCGACGAAGTCTCGGATGGCGGTCGCCGCTGAGTCAGCCACGGGCGACGTGGCGTCATCTCCGCCGTTGGATCTCCATCCAACGGCCCAGGTGCTGTCGACTTCGAGTCAGCGCTGGCGGGTGGCTCATGTGGGTCCGGGTCGCGAAGGCGGGCGCGGCTGCGAGCGACGTGGCGCGATCGCAACCGTCGATCTGAGAACGGACGGCTACCGACATCGCGTGAATTGAGGATGCGGGTCCCGCCGCATTAAAACCCGCGAAGCCGCCGGTCGCGGATCCCTTCGCACAGTGTCAAAACCCGTTAACTCAATCCTATATATACCCATGTACATCTCTTCACATTTTCATCAATAAGTGGAGTTCTAGAGATCCAAATTGAGTTCCGTAAGAAGCGTTGCGACCGTGACTTCATCCCCGACGCAGTGACAGCAAGTTAAGCAGCTAGTTCCTCCTGTGCAGCAAATGAGATCATTTTGAGTGAGGAACTTCTACCGACTACTTCCACGGGGACAGCGACTACTTCTTCTACAGACATCCGATCATCATTCCGTAAGAAGCGTTGCGAAGCTACTGATGTGCTGAAAGACGACAACCAGAGAGATCTTCACAAATGAGCTTTCTAAACTCTTGATCTTTGTTATTTGTGAAGTTATTAATGTGTTGATCAGCATTTCTGTAATATAATTTATTCCGTTATTTGGGACTCTGGGAACCAAACTTGTTGGGGCAAGTTGGGTTGGGGAGTGATACTTGTATGTTTCTTTTTGGCTTTGGTGAGCTTGAGTTGGTCTGACAGGTTGGTGTTGGGGCACCAATCTAAGGGAGATTGTAACTTCTTAAAGAAACAGTATAAGTGATTGCTCATTGGGGTGGACGTAGGTCATGGGGACCGAACCACGTTAAATTTTGTGTCTTCTGTGAATGCTTTGATTGTCTGATTCCTAAACTGCATGTTGTAAACTAGGCTTAAATTTTTATCTTGCGATAATTTGGTCAAAGGCCTATTCACCCCTCCTCTAGGCCTTATTTAGATCCTACAAGTGGTATCAGAGCACCAGGCCTGGCCATTTGAGTCTAGTTCATAATGAATACATATGATTCAGCATTTGCTGAAGGACAGTCTACAGTTAGACCACCCAAATTTAATGGGACTGATTTTGCTTACTGGAAAGCTAGGATGAAAATTTTCTTAGTCTCTTCAGATCTTGAAATTTGGAAAATTGTTGCTAAAGGCTATCACCCACCTACAATCAATTGATGTACCAAAACCAGAAGATAAATGGGATGATAACGATAACAAACTTTATGCTCTGAATGGTAAAGCTATGAATGCAATTATCTGTGCACTTGACAGAACTGAGTTTAACCGTATATCTCATTGTCTTACTGCGTAGGAAATCTGGAACACTCTCGAAGTCACTCACGAAGGAACCTCTCAGGTGAAGGAGTCCAGATTAGCGCTGCTGAGCTCAGAGTACGATGGTTTCCACATGCTACCAGGAGAATCCATCAAGGACATGTACACTCGCTTCACCGACATCGTATACAACTCAAAAGCCTTGGGAAAGTCTTACGACAGCATCGACCTCATTCGGAAAATCCTAAGAGCGCTTCCTAGTTCCTTCCGACCTAAAGTGACGGCCATCCAAGAAGCTAGAGATCTCACTAAGCTGAAGCTGGATGATCTGATTGGGAATCTGTTATCCCATGAGCTGGAACTCAAAACCGTCGAGACAAGAGAGAAAGGTGAGGCTAAACCTTTAAAGACCATCGCTCTCAAAGCCGAAGAAAGTGACAAAGAAGATCTCGACGAGGAACATGCACTGATGGTCAGAGGATTCCGACGCTTCATCAGAACTCCTGCCAGAAAATCTGAAATGGCAAAAAGGTTCAATCATTTTAATAAGTTTAATCCTTTGAATTCCTCGTCTGAACAGAATACTACTAAAAGTGTTCAATGTTTCAACTGCAAGAAATTTGGACATTTCATGAAAAACTGTCCAACAAAGAACGCGTCATCCGAAGCCAAAGGGAAATCATTTGCGGTAACATAGGATGATGACGATGAAGACGAACCACAAGACGAGGTAGCGCAATCATCACTTTGCCTAATAGGTGAAAGCGACACGAACAAGGTAAGAGATGAATTTTCTTTACCAGAATTAATGAACATTTGTGAAAACATGAATTCAGAAATTACTTCTCTTGAATCCTCTATAGAAAATTATAAAGAAATGAATTTCCAACTACAGCAGGAAAATTATAATGTTTTGCAAAATGAAATAAAATTGAAAAATGAAATTGCATCGCTCAAAATTACCATTGAAAAACTCAAAGGAAAGTCTAGTATTACTGAAGCTATACCTTGTCAGACTTGTGCTTCATTAAAGCTAGAAATTAAGAATGGTAATGAAAAGATTGTTGGCCTAAATAAAAGAATAGAAACTCTCGCTAAAAATGAAGATAATGTTAGAAAGAGTTTTATAAATAAAAGTGTCATGCTTGTAAATGAAAACATCTTTTTGAAATCCAAAGTCTCTGATTTAGAACTGAGTATCAGAAAATTTGGTGTAGGAAGGAAATCACTAGACATCATTCTTGGATACCAGTCAATCAAAAACGATAAACAAGGACTAGGATTTGGAAATGTTTATAATGAAAACATGATAAAGAAAAATCATTACATCAAGAAAAAGAAACGGAACGCCAAATGTTATACTTGTGGTTCTTTTGAGCATTTATATAGAAATTGTCGTTATAAGAACCAAAACATGAAGTTCAAACAAGTATGGGTTCCGAAAGGTACTATGACTAACCATTGTGGACCTATTTGGCTACCCAGGTCACACATACCTTGTTCTTCTTATATGTAGGGACTCAGCGTGGCTAAGGAACAACTGTGTGAGTGGTATTTGGATTCAGGCTGCTCAAGACACATGACAGGGAACAACGACAATTTCCTTAGCCTCGTGAAGCAAGAAGGAGGAAGTGTTACATTAGGGGACAACGACAAGTGCAAGGTAATGGGTAAAGGTATTGTTGGCAACAATACTTTTAAAATTTCTGACATCCTCTGGGTTGAAAATCTCAAACACAACCTCATCTCCATAAGCCAACTCTGTGACAAAGGTATGAAAGTACTTTTTGATGAGAAAATTTGTAAAATTTATGACTCGATCACAGGTAATACCCTCTTCATAGCCAATAGGAAAAATAATGTTTATACAATAATAATTGAAGAAATGACAATTGCTAAATGTTTGATTGGCAGGGAGGAGGAGGCTATACTATGGCACCGGAGACTATCACATGCCAGCATGAAGTTGCTACATAAGCTGGAGAATAAAAACCTGGTCCGAGGCTTGCCACATCAACAGTACGAGAATGGTAAGTTGTGTGTTGCATGCACAAAAGGTAAGCAAACTAGATCCACTTTTACGGGAATTCGGGAAGTTACCACTTCACGAGTCCTAGAATTGATTCATATGGATTTGTTTGGGCCTACCGATGTTGCTAGCCTCAATGGAAAGAGATTTTGTTTTGTTTTGATCGTTGATTTTTCTAGATATACATGGGTTTACTTCTTAGCCAAGAAATCAGATTCCTTTGAAAATTTCCAAAATTTTTGTAATCAAGTTTCAAATGAGAAAAATCTTTCAATTATGAAAATTAGAAGTGATCACGGTGGTGAATTTGAAAACTCTGTTTTTGAAAACTTCTGTTTGGAAAAAGGGATCTTACATGAATTTTCTTCTCCTAGAACACCTCAACAAAACGGAGTGGTCGAAAGAAAGAATCGAACTTTAAAAGAGATGGCAAGAAGCATGCTTAATGATTATTCTCTTCCTATGTATTTTTGGGCCGAAGCAGTGAATACAGCCTGCTATGTCTGCAACAGGGTTATGCTTAGACCTTTAATGAACAAAACATCCTATGAACTGTGGCATGGCAAGACTCCTAACATTTCATATTTCAGAGTATTTGGATGCTGGTGTTTCATTTTAAACACAGGAGATCAGCTAGGAACATTTGAATCCAAATCAGACGAAGGAGTGTTCGTAGGATATTCATCAAGGAGCAAAGCATACAGGATCTACAATAAACGAACCTTAACTGTTGTTGAGTCAATTAATGTGAAATTTGATGAAGCTAAAATAGATCCTTTAAATTGCAGGGAAACTGAAGCTGGAGATGCAGACAGGGAAACTACAGAGCCTGAAAACATAGCTGAACCATCTGAAGGCCAAAAGGAAGCTGAACCAGAAGTACCACAAGGAAATAGACTGGAAAGAGGAGAGCTCAGGTTCAATCCACATCATCCACCTGAGCTGATCATGGGGACTCCTACGGAAGGTATACGGACTCGATCCACTTTCAATAACTTGTGTGCCTTATGCATTCATGGTGACCTCATTTCTGAAATTGAACCTAAGAACGTTGAAATCGCTTTAACTGATGAAAGTTGGGTTATGGCCATGCATGATGAGATTAATCAGTTTGATAGAAATAATGTTTGGACATTAGTGCCCCGACCTGATAATTACCCAATTGTTGGCACTAAATGGATTTTCAAAAACAAACTTGATGAATCTGGAAATGTAATCAGAAATAAGGCAAGATTAGTAGCCAAAGGATATAACCAGATTGAGGGAATTGATTGTGATGAAACTTTTGCACCCGTTGCTAGATTAGAAGCCATTAGAATATTGCTGGCTTTTGCAAGTTTCAAAGGTTTTAAATTGAAGCAAATGGATGTGAAAAGTGCATTTTTAAATGGTTATTTGAAAGAAGATGTTTTTGTTGAACAACCCCCTGGTTTTGAAAGTCATAGTTTTCCAAATCACGTTTACAAGTTGCAAAAGGCTTTGTATGGTCTGAAGCAAGCTCCCAGAGCTTGGTACGACCGTCTCAGTTCATATCTTTTGGAAAATAACTTTAAAAAGGGTAGTGCAGACAACACTTTGTTTATCTTGCATGAACAGGATCATTTTCTTATTGTTCAGATTTATGTGGACGATATTATTTACGGTGCTACTAATGATCTTTTATGCCAAAAGTTTGAAAAGGTTATGCAGGATCAATTTGAGATGAGTCTGGTCGGAGAGTTGAAATACTTTTTGGGCTTTCAAGTAAGACAAACTGGAGATGGCATATATGTTTCACAAACCAAGTACATAAAAGAACTGTTGAAGAAATTTGGGATGGAAAATGCAAAGCCAATGCGAACTCCAATGAGTCCGACGATGAAGCTTGAAAAGGATGACAAAGGTATAAATGTGGACCAAAAGCTTTATCGAGGTATGATTGGGTCCTTACTCTATTTAACTGCATCTAGACCAGACATCATGTTTTCTGTCTGTTTGTGTGCACGATTTCAAGCCTGTCCAAAAGAATCACATTTGATAGCCATTAAGAGGATTTTTCGATATCTTATTCACACTCCTACACTTGGACTATGGTATCCCTCTTGTGGTAATCTTAATTTGGTTGGCTATGCTGATGCTGATTATGCTGGTAGTATGATTGATAGAAAGAGCACTAGTGGAACATGTTTTATGCTAGGACATTCATTGGTTTCTTGGTCTAGTCGTAAGCAGAACAGTGTTGCTTTGTCCACTACTGAAGCTGAGTATATTGCCCTTGGCAGTTGCTGTGCCCAAGTACTTTGGATGATGCAAACTCTGTCTGATTACGGCTTGGATCTTAGAAAAGTTCCATTACGATGTGATAGTAAGAGTGCTATAGATCTTTCTAACAATCCTGTTCATCACTCTCGGACAAAACACATAGATGTAAGACATCATTTTCTTAGAGATCATTTGGCAAAAGAGGATGTATCCATTGAATATATTTCTACTGATTCTCAGTTGGCAGATATCTTTACAAAACCTTTGCCAGAAGATTGTTTTTGTCGTCTACGTCTAGAACTGGGCATTATTGATTATATTTAGAGTGAAAATATTATTTGGTGTGCTTTTATTGTTTTTGTGTGGTGTGCTACAAAAATAAAAATAAAAAAAATGAAAAAGAAAAATATAAACAGAAAGGGAAAGTGAATTGTCTATCTCCTCTTTTTGCATTTTTTCATCAGAAACAGCTTTAAATGCAAAACATATGTCTTATGGATTTTGAATATTATATTCTTAACAATGCTTGCATTCAAAGACTACATGCTTAATTAGGTCATATTCATTAATGAGTAACTAACGTTTTTCATCATCCAATCACACTTACACAGATCAAAATGTTTTGCTATGGAATTGTAATCTTGAATAAGAAAAGTGGTTGTTGGTGGACTAATTTATGTTTTAATGGGATATGATGTTTCAAGGCATGGGTAAAAAGAAAAGCTCTCTTCAAAATATACGTGTATAAAAAGAATAGCAAGACGAGTGTCTTCAAAATATATACACAGAGCTTCGTATGAAAAATGGATACGTCCATGTCCTTGATACTACCCTTGGACATCCAACTTATGCTATAAATGTCATTTTTTAGCGTTGGTGTTAAGTCCGTCAAGCACTGCCATTTCACATTTAAAAATCCTTCTCGGTCATGTTTGGAATTGGTAACTTGAACTCATATTACATGAGAAGGGGAAACTCAATCTTTGATGTTCATATATTCAGTGGAAAAGATGGTTATGATAGGCTGTATTCCTTATTACCTCTCCATATGTACTAAACATTTGATCATCACACTTGAGCACGGAGATGAATTATGGTAGTTATGACTTAGTGCTTATTTCTTATTTATTCATTGTGGTCATCGATGTCTTGCATGTTTGTTTTGCTTTATAATGTTCAATTTTCCATTCCTCATATGTTATTTCATACATTTTTTTTTATGAAAACAAAGGGGGAGAGAAATATTAAGATTGAGCATGTCAGAGATGGGGGAGCATGTCTATAGGGGGAGCATATCATTTTGCTATTCATGCTCATATTCATGCTTCACACACTCACACACTTCCCACATTTTTGATATAATCTTAATGTCTGGTTTGTTCTCATCAAAAGAGGGAGATTGTTGGAAACAACATCCTAACCTATGTTTGATGATAACAAACCCTATTGAACTGTTCTAATCTGTTTGTTGAGTGTGTCACAGGTCCCTATAGTCATGATTGCTTAAGTTACATATGCACGTACTCAAGTACGTTGAAATACGGAGCTGAAACTTCATTTGGAATTACACAAGCTGATCAAACAAGAGAGTATAGCTATGAAACTCTACCCTAGAGTTAATCATTGGCTATAAATAGCATGGGATTTTTCTCAGAATTTATGGAGATTGTTTGAAGTCCAAATACGGGGAAATACGAGAAAATATTGAGTATACAAAGAAGAAACTTTTTCTACAAGTGGTGAAATGAGGTGAAACAATTCTCACATGTCAAAATGAAGCTCTGGGATTTTTGAGAATTATTTCAGAATTTTTGGGATTTATTTGATGCCCAAATACGCAAGAATACAGTGCAAATACTCAGAAAAATAAACATACAACACTGTTCAAAGATACGGCTTCTTCGAAGCCCATACGGTCGACGTGGCGCAATCCTGGCCGTCCATCGCGCATCCGACGGCCGCTCGAAGCGGGCGACGTGGTTTCTTCAGCGCCGCTCGATCAGCATCGAACGATCACCAAACAATCGACGAAGTCGCGGATGGCGGGCGCCGCTGAGTCAGCCGCGGGCGACGTGGCGTCATCTCCGCCGTTGGATCTCCATCCAACGGCCCAGGCGCTGCCGACTTCGAGTCAGCGCTGGCGGGCGGCTCACGTGGGTCCGGGTCGCGAAGGCGGGCGCGGCTGCGAGCGACGTGGCGCGATCGCAACCGTCGATCTGAGAACGGACGGCTACCGACATCGCGTGAATTGAGGATGCGGGTCCCGCCGCATTAAAACCCGCGAAGCCGCCGGTCGCGGATCCCTTCGCACACTGTCAAAACCCGTTAACTCAATCCTATATATACCCATGTACATCTCTTCACATTTTCATCAATAAGTGGAGTTCTAGATATCCAAATTGAGTTCCGTAAGAAGCGTTGTGACCGTGACTTCATCCCCGACGCAGTGACAGCAAGTTGAGCAGCTAGTTACTCCTGTGTAGCAAATGAGATCATTTTGAGTGAGGAACTTCTACCGACTACTTCCACGGGGACATCGACTACTTCTTCTACAGACATCCGATCATCATTCCGTAAGAAGCGTTGCGAAGCTACTGATGTGCTGAAAGACGACAACCAGAGAGATCTTCACAAATGAGCTTTCTAAACTCTTGATCTTTGTTATTTGTGAAGTTATTAATGTGTTGATCAGCATTTCTGTAATATAATTTCTTCCGCTATTTGGGACTCTGGGAACCAAACTTGTTGGGGGCAAGTTGGGTTGGGGAGTGATACTTGTATGTTTCTTTTTGGCTTTGGTGAGCTTGAGTTGGTCTGACAGGTTGGTGTTGGGACACCAATCTAAAGGAGATTGTAACTTCTTAAAGAAACAATATAAGTGATTGCTCATTGGGGTGGACGTAGGTCATGGGGACCGAACCACGTTAAATTCTGTGTCTTCTGTGAATGCTTTGATTGTCTGATTCCTAAACTGCATGTTGTAAACTAGGCTTAAATTTTTATCTTGCGATAATTTGGTCAAAGGCCTATTCACCCCCCCTCTAGGCCTTATTTAGATCCTACAATTCCCTCTTTCAGGTTCGAACAAAACTTGAAGGGAATTCAGATCTTATCTGAAACTTGAGGCGGGGGTACCAGCCAAGGTGAAACTTTCTGGAGAAAGTGGTCGCTTCTTGATGAGGGTCGCATCGCTTCGGGACGTCGTCCTAAGGAATAGTTTTTAGTACTGCAAAAACTTAAGGTATGTTATTTAAACTTTATTTTAAATAGTTTATTATATTAGATCTATCTTTGCGAGGTGGATTTGTCTACCTTCTTGGATAGTAATGATCCTGCAAAGGGTTTTTCTTTCCGTAGGGGTTTTCATAAAATTGTGGTTTTATGAATTTTTCTTCTTCAGCTGCTTCCAATGTCTGCTAAGCCTAGGGCTAGACGATGGAAAAAACCCGATGGAAGCATGCTCAAAACCCTTCAAAAGTGGCCCTAAACATTCCCAAAAAGATAAAGTTAAAACCTCACATTGTTCGAGGAGTATAGAACAACATCAACTCACAATGCATGTTGGCCATTTTGCCTTAGCCCAAGACCAAGGATTGGCCTAAACGCCTAACCCTTGCCATATCAACTATGTTAGAGATTTGAAAATAGCCTAAAAGCCATATTCATGTCATATCATGCAAGTCAGTGATCAGGAAATGGCATATGTACCCTATTCTGGCCATATCACCCAAGTCGAAGATCAATAGGAGGCCTCAACACCAAACCCCTAGCTATTCAACCAGCATAAAATTGTTCCCATACAACATGTAGGAACAATAAGGAAAGGTGAAAAATGTCTACAACCTATCACGATATAAGAATTAGGAGGAGATAAATGTGATAAAACACTGACTGCCTCCTAAAGGAGGGTGATACATGCCATGCCAACTTCACACTAACCTAATCGACCGGCTAGTATGGTAATATGTTGTAAGTAATGCATTAGCAAGAGAGATAGGTGTTAAATGTGGATTGCCCATTAACTTAAAAGTGTCAAAACAAGACAAAGGTGATTAGCACTGAATCCCTAACCAAAAGCGTGGGGGCAATAAAAACCGACTCCTTGGCGACATAGTCAATCGGCCAGTGCCATGATAGGCTGCAAGCATAGCATTGCAAAGAGGGATATGCATAAACATTGATTACCTTCCAACTTAGATGCATCAAAATGAGAATAATCAGATAAAACACTAACTCCCTATCAATGGAGTGAAAGGCGATAAATGCTTACGCCTTGCCAACCAAGTCAATATGTCAGTAGCTATGCTGATGAGGATGAATATGAGGAAGAATGGGTGGAAGAATTTAATGGAGATGCTACAATGATAAACCAAGAGTGGGAGGATGAAATGCGCCGCTTAGCTCAAAAATTAAAGACACTCAAAAAGACTTATTTGGATCCACCTTGACGGAAAAGCTCAATGGAAACTCGGAATCCTAAATTCACTAGGATTCCTTGCTTTATCAGAGTTGTAGGTTTATGTATGGCTTTGTTTCTCTTGCATTTTATATTTGGTTCTATTTTATAGACCAACATTGTAATTTGTTGAGTTATATGAATAAAGTTGCTTACCCTTCAAAAAAGTCAATATGTTAGTAACTTGATACGATGTAGGCAAAACGCTAATGAGAGGGATAGGTGATAAACACCCACTGCAAGTCAAGTTAAAAGCATTAGAAGACCAAAATGTGATGAGCATTGGATCCCTCCCAAATGAGGTAAAGGTAATAAATGATGACTCCCCATCGATCCAATCAATTGGTCAATGTGCTGATAAGGTGCAAGCAAACCTTTAGAGAAAGGGATATGAGACAACACCAACTTCAACCAACTTAAAATTATTACAATGAGAAAAATGTGATGAGCATTAAATCTTCACCAAAGGATGAAAAGGCAATAAGCACCAACTCCCTACAAACCTAGGCAATCTGCCAATCGGTGCCATAACTGCCTACGGGCATCAACTTGTTGTGATTCACTGATCACTTTAAGAATTATTGATTACAGTAAAAAAGTAAAAAAATACTGATCACGGTAAAACAGAAAAAACTGGAGAGTAAAAAGGGCTTTAGTATTTCTCACTGGAAACAACTTTACACACTCTAGGCTAAACACCACTACAAAACAAACTCACTACAATTTTTACCTCTCTGGGTAACTTTCTCTCACTGGAGAAATCCCTCACTTTTACCTCTCTGGATAAATGTCCTCTCTTATTTCTCTTCTCCGTATTACGTTGGAGAAGAGATTGTTGGGATGTGTTAGAACTGCTCTTCGCATTTCTATTTATATGCTCAAAGCCTAAAAAAAGCATCATTGATGACGTTCATAGGAAAGAGACCACAAGGGGACATGGAGACACAACATTAAATTGAAGATGACTCTTCATGTGTATCCTTTGTTAAGAAAGGCAACTTGATGTGGCAATAGGCAGCTGGCCCTTTTAATTCTCCCCCTCCAGCTGTATCTGAAATGATTGTCATTTAACAAACATCCCAGCTATGTCTCTACACATCTCCAGCTTCTTTCGTGTCACCAATTTCGTGAACATGTCTGTTGGATTCTCCTTTGTATGGATCTTCACTAGTCTCAACAACTGTTGATCCGTCACCTCGCATATCCAATGATAGAGAATGTCGATATGCTTTGTTCGAGCATGATACATCGAATTCTTGCTCAGACCTAAAGCACTTTGACTATCACAATGTACCTTGTACATTTTCTACTTGATTTCTAATTCTAGGAGAAATCGTGTAACGGTCGCTTTCCGACCTTATTAAATTTTCTGCGTGCACGTGCTTTAGCGTGCACGTATTTTCTTGGCTTTTTCCGGTTTCTGATCTATGCGATGTGTTGTGCCGTTGAGATCATTTGGGCGAGTAGAATTTTATAGTAATTTTTGGGAACATCTTTTCGCGGCTCGTTTTCTCGCAAAACGACGTTGAATTGATAGGGACGTTTTAGTCATTTGGCTCAAAACGCCGTCCCGAATTTTACGTTAATTTTTGGTAGGAGTTACGCATGATCGGACTACATAGATCTATGCGTCTCGTCTCCACGATCGCCCCAGTATTTTCTGATTATTTTTCTGACGCCCGGATTGAGAGTTATCGCTCGGAGAAATCTGGACCGTTGATTTGCCCACCCAGTTCAAATTTCGAATTATTGCCAAATCTGGCCAAATCTCTACTAAATCTGTCTTAATCTTTTTCCTAAACTACTTTTCTAATCTCCCCTAGACTTACCCCAAACTACACACCCTCCATCTCTATACCCAAACTCATTTAACCCTAGGTTTTAAATTCATTTAGCAAATTTCCCAACTATTAAATATTATCCTAACCCTAAAATTTACCCTAACCCTAGATCTAAAGCCCCTCACGTAGCAGCCGCAGCCTCCCCCCAAAATTCCCCCGACTCTCTCTCTCTCTCTCTCTCCCACGGCACGGCCGTTCGTCGCGCCGCCGACCCAAAAATCCCCCTTTCACCTTAGATCCCTCTCGTCCTCTCTCCGATCTCGCGCCGCCGCCTGCAACGCGTGCCGCCCGCCGCCGCTGTGCCCCTCGCCGCGAAGCCCAGCGCGCGCCGCCGCGTGCTGCGAGACCTCGTCGATCCCCGCGCCCCGCCGTCGCGTTTTCCCTCGCAACCGTCGCCACAGAGCCCCGACGCCGGCACCCCTTACCCACGGCGGTGCCATTTCCCGATCGCCCCCGATCCCGCCGCGATCCACTTGCAGGCAGCCGCTGCACGCGAGGCCGCTGACGACAGCACGGCAGGCCGCTGCTGTGCATTCTCGCCGCCACGCGTTTTTCCCTGGCCGCTCAGCCCCGCCGCGGCCTTTTCCGTCTCTGACTGGCCGCCACGACCCCCTCTTGACTGCTGTACTCCTTTGTACAGCCCTATCGGCAGCCTTGCGACGCTTTCCGGTGCGCGATACCTCCAGCCTATCGCAGTCCAAGTTCCGACACAGTGAACGCCTTCCCGACATCCCCCACTCGTCGTTTTGAGTGGTCACTGGACGTCGCTGATTTTCTCTGGACCATTACGGACACGTGCTTCGCTGTTCGCTACCTCCCAGAGCTGTAGGACGATTTCCCGACGTTTTCGCTTGCTGCCACCACTTTCAGTTCACTACCAGGACGTGTCTCACTACGCTACCTGTAGTTGGGACACTGTAGACGTCGCAGACCCCCTCCGTTCAGACCCTACGTCCGCGCTACTTCAGACTCCGGAGAGGTTGGTTTTCCCGTAACTCGTAGCAAAACCCACCCGTAGCCAAAAACTGAAAACTTAACTAAAATCGGCAACTAAACACGTTAAATTTTCATTTTCTGCTCCCTTAAAATGTTGTGAACAATAGAATCGACGATCGGACTTTTGAACTGTGCACATAGGATAGAATCGTCGGATAGGCTGATCGGACACTTTTGACTTGTGACAATTAGGGTAGCCACTCCTAACCTAAAAATGAACCTAAGTAGGATTTGACGAAAATCGCGACTTGACACCGTCGCCGTGATTCCTTTTCAGACGGACTACCACGGACGCGACGACTGGACGAGACACCCCGGACAGACGACGCACTCGCCATTCCAGGCAAGTGTACCCACTTGCGTTTTGACCGTGCCTTAGTTCTAGTTTGTAGAACTGTTAGATTGTGTGTGATGAGAACCGGACGTGAAATGAAAGCGTCCGGGACGCCCTTGACGGCTCAGACTTGACGACGAAGCCTGAGCCTGACAACAACAACTTTTGACATCATAGGACTATCTTGCGTGTGTGTGCGTGTGGACACCCTAGAATAACAACTCCCTACACTTGTCATGTCGTGTCCTATTACACAAAAAGCCTTCGGGCGTTTCGGATGCTTTCTCCCACGAAAGTGATCCCTGTTACACAAAAAGCCTTCGGGCGTTTCGGATGCTTTCCCCTGCGAAAGTGATCCCTGTTACACAAAAAGCCTTCGGGTGTTTCGGATGTTTCCCTAGTGGAAGTGATCCCTATAATTCTTGTCCTGAGTTCCTGGGTTGGGGTAGGGTTGAGCGTGCGCACGGGGAGAGGGTCTGGCCGCCCTCGAACCGTCAGGCGTGAACCCTTTCGTGTCTTACTTGTCTGGTCTCGTCTGGTCCCGTCTTGTTCCGTCATGTCTCGACTTGTCTTGACACCTGTAGGTTAGTCCCGTAGTCGGTAGCACACGCTACGTCTACTGCTTGCTACGTTTTACTTTTCCTGCTACGCTACTTTTTGTTACTCAGTTATAACCACAGCATGGTAAAACAACCAGTAAATCATTGTTAATAGTTGATACACTTGCAGTAGAGTCTGACCGTTTGTGTAGACTTTGCCTGACGTACAGTTTCCTTCTTTTGGTGTTGTACGTCAGGTGTGAAGCCAGAGTACGTTGACGAGGCGGACTTGCCAGTAGACTTGGAGCCGGAGGACGCTGATCCGGAGTACTATCTAGAGGACGACCAGAGCTAGAGATCCCTCGTTGCTGATCCAGTGTTATTCATCTCAGTTTGGTTGGGTGCTTGCACCATTAGTTTCCTTTCTGCAGTTGTAGCCGTTTCCGGCATTTTAGACTCTCAGTACATTGATGATAAATTTTTGGAATAAAATGAAATGTTCTTTTTAGTACTTTTGTTATTTCGTACTAACATGCAGGGACCTGTACTTTCGCTATGGAATACTACAGACGCTTTTTGGGTCTGGGCTCTCAGCCCCGGCCTAAGCGGGCCTTAGTCACGCTTCGCCTCCGTGTTTTTGGGAAGCGGGGCGTGACCGGTTTTAGTGGTGGCCCAAGCAGGTCCCCTCTTCTGCGAGTACGGAATAATTGAAGTATTAAACTTCATTTTATTATCATCCGGTAATTATACGAGTTTAATCTGTGTCTTTTTGTCAATAGGATGGCAGGACGACGTGCTACCCGATCGGGGAGCTCAGAAGATGGAGTTCCAGAAGACCAGGGCGGAGAGTTCCACCAGTTTCTGGGCGTGATGAGAGAGATGCTGGAGGTGCAGCATCAGTTGGTTCAGCAGTCCCAGCATGCTGCCCAGGCTGTCCCAGTTGCACCACCTCCACCTCCGCCTGTCCCACGAGCTGCTCCAAGAGTGAAGCAGTTCAACGAGCTCCAGCCGAGGACATTTTCAGGGAAGGAGGGACCCCTAGCTGATGACGAGTGGATCCAGAGCACGGAGGAGAAGTTAGTTGCTGCGAAGATTCCAGACGATACCCGAGTGGAGATAGCGAATATGCAGCTGACAGAGAATGCGAGGAACTGGTGGTGCATCGAGGAGAGGTGTCTTGAGAAGCCAGTGGGGTGGAAGACCTTCAGATCGATGTTCAAGGACAAATATTTCACCAAGTCTGCTAGGAGGGAGCTGCTGAGCAAGTTTATAGACCTGAAGCAAGGGGATATGACTGTTGAGGAGTATGAAGCTGAGTTCGAGATGCTGAGTCGTTTTGCTCCGCATATGGTAAGGAAGGAGGAGAAGCGAGCTGATCGCTTTCGTCAGGGACTGCATCTGAAGATTCAGGTTTCTATGTCTTCGGCGAGTTTCACGACTATGAGGGAGGTGCTGGATGCTGCGAAGAATCATGAGCTTATTTCGCTCCTACCTGACCCTCCAGCTGATAAGGGGAAGCGTCATATGGAGCAGTACTGGCCACCTGCTAGGCCGGTGATGAGGCCAGTTCAGACAGTACCATTTAAGAGGCCTGGAGCACCCATTCAAAGTCAGAGTAAGGGACCGTGTCATTACTGCGGGCAGCCAGGACACGTTCAGAAGGATTGCCAGAAGAAGATGGGACTGTGCCTAGTTTGCGGAGATGCCTCGCATGCTGCGAAGGATTGTCCGAGAGCCCGTCATGCTGTAGTTGGAGCACCAGCCCCGCTACAGATGAGAGCGCTTGCTCCAGTTCAGAGAGGACCTGCTGTTCGTGGACCACCTTTGGCGCCACA
Organism: Scilla litardierei; assembly: GCA_030789695.1. Taxonomy (NCBI): domain Eukaryota; kingdom Viridiplantae; phylum Streptophyta; class Magnoliopsida; order Asparagales; family Asparagaceae; genus Scilla; species Scilla litardierei. Next base: position 178,591,449 of record CM061133.1, on the reverse strand, counting down.
GAGGCAGGTGTTTCAGAGAGCAGCGGAGCCCCAGAGGCCGGCTTACACCATGACGGCTTTGGAGACTGAGGAGCTGGATGGAGTTATTGCAGGTAACTCTTTGATTCTAGTCTTTTCATTTCATAGTATAGCTTTTAATTGTTAGTCTTGCTTGTTTGGCTTGTTTGTTAGAGTAGCTTGGTTTGACCGTAGTTTCTTTTATATCTTAGGCACCATTCTAGTGTCTTCTCACCCGGCCTTGGCCTTGTTCGACTCCGGTGCATCCATGTGCATCTTATCCCGGAGATTTGTAACGAGACACTCCATTCCCACCCATGCACTTCCTAAGTGTTGGGACATCACCACAGGGAACGGGGTGGTGACAGTGAACTTGGGATGTAAATTGATTTCTTTGGTGGTCAGTGGACACGAGCTCTTTGCAGATTTCATTGTCCACGACCTGCCGCATTTCGATGCCGTCCTTGGCATCGATTGGTTGGGAGATTTCCATGCCTCGATCGACTGTCACAGCAAGAGGGTGGCTTTCTGGATTCCAGGCCATCCAGAGTTCGAGTTCCGCAGCAGAGATGAGTCGCTTGGACCCATCAGATATCGGGCCACGCCGGTGGTGCCGATTGTTGCAGCTATGCCGATGGAGATGGAGATCGAGTGACCAGCAGTCGTCCGAGACTTCGACGACGTCTTCCCAGAGAATATCTCCGGTTTGCCACCCGACCGAGCTTTAGAGTTTGGTATTGATCTTATGCCGGGAGCGCAACCGATATCGAAGGCGTCGTACCGTATGGCTCCCGCTGAGCTCGAGGAGCTGTGGAAGCAGTTAGATGAGTTGCTGCAGAAGGGTTTCATCCACCCTAGTGTGTCACCATGGGGTGCACTAGTTTTACTCGTGAAGAAGAAGGATGGGTCCCGCAGGATGTGCGTGGACTATCGAGGACTAAATGCTGTCACCGTGAAGAATAAGTATCTGCTGCCACGCATCGACGATATCTTCGACCAGCTTGGAGGATCGAGAGTCTTCTCGAAGTTGGATTTGAGGAGTGGATACCACCAGTTGAAGGTGAAGAAGGACGATGTTCAGAAGACAGCATTTCGGACGAAATACGGGCATTATGAGTTCATGGTCATGCCGTTTGGCGTGACCAATGCTCCAGCTGTGTTCATGAATTTGATGAACTTGATATTCTATGATTTCCTGGATAAGTTTGTCGTCATTTTCATTGATGACATCTTGATTTATTCGAAGTCTGAGGAAGAGCAGAGCTGTCATCTGAGGACAGTGCTAGAGACGCTGAGGCGACACAAGCTTTATGCCAAGTATAGCAAGTGCGAGTTCTGGCTGGACAGAGTCGCATTTCTGGGACACGTGGTGTCTGGTGATGGCATATCTGTAGATCCGGAGAAGGTCAGAGCAGTCAGAGATTGGCCGACTCCGCAGTCAACGTCTGACATCAGGAGCTTTCTTGGTTTAGCAGGCTATTATCGGCGGTTCATCAAGGATTTCTCGAAGATTGCGGAGCCGATGACGAAGCTGACAAGGAAGGATGTGGAGTTTCTCTGGTCAGATGCTTGTGAGGAGGCTTTCAGTATCTTGAAGGCGAGATTGACCACAGCACCGGTGTTGGCAGTGCCGGATCGAAGCGGAGGCTTCGAAGTTTATTGTGATGCGTCAAGGGCCTAGGATGCGTCTTGCATCAGCATGGCCACGTGGTCGCGTATGCTTCTCGTCAGTTGAGGACTTATGAGAAGAATTACTCGACACACGATCTGGAATTGACAGCAGTGATCTTTGCACTGAAGATTTGGAGACATTTCTTGCTAGGTGAGAGTGTGAAGATTTTCACCGATCACAAGAGCTTGAAGTACATCTTCACGCAGAAGGAGCTCAACATGCGTCAGAGACGATGGTTGGAGCTCATGGCTGACTACGAGATAGACTTGCAATATCATCCGGGGAAGGTGAACGTAGTGCCTGATGCCTTGAGTAGACTTCCTACTGCGATGATGCATACTGCCGACTGGAGGATTCAGCAGGAGCTGAGAGAGATGGATTTGGAGGTTGTCCTACCTGGTGTGGTTCGTTCCTTCATGAATTTGCAGATTCAATCCACCATCGTGGATCGGATCAAGGCAGCACAGGCAGGAGATCCGAAGCTACAGAGGATCAGAAGGCAGGTTGAAGCTGGACTTCGGACGGAGTTCGTGATTCATGAGGATGGTTCACTGCGGTACGGCAGTAGGCTCTGTGTACCTGCAGGTGACATCCGTGAGGAGCTGTTGAGCGAGGCTCATAGCTCGCCATATTCTATACATCCTGGAGGCACCAAGATGTATAAGGACCTCCGTCTGAATTATTGGTGGATTGGCATGAAGAGGAGCGTGGCACAGAGCGTTGCCAAGTGTCTGATATGCCAACAGGTGAAGGCTGAGCACCATCGTACTGCCGAATTGCTGCAACCGCTTCCTATTCCGTAGTGGAAGTGGCAGTATATTACGATGGATTTCGTGACTGGTTTACCTCGGACCCCGAGGCAGAATGACGCAGTTTGGGTAATCGTGGATCAATTGACCAAGTCTGCACACTTTATCCCTTTCCGAGTGGGCCAGTCTACGGAAGCCTTAGCGAGGAAATATCTGGAGGTAAAATTTCTTTTCTTACTTCCCTTTTAATTTTTCTCTTGAGTTAGTTGTGATGTGGACGGTGTACGTGCAGGAGGTTGTACGCTTACATGGAGTCCCCGTGAGCATCGTGTCTGACAGAGATACGAGGTTCACATCTCAGTTCTGGAGAAGTCTGCAGGAGAATTTGGGTACGAGTCTGAGCTTTAGCACGGTGTACCACCCGCAGACCGATTGCCAGTCTGAGAAGACTATTCAAATCCTGGAGGATATGCTGCGAGCTTGTACGCTCGATTTGAAGGGTTCTTGGGAGGACCATCTCCACCTGGTGGAGTTTTCATATAACAACAGCTACCAGGCGAGCATTGGCATGGTGCCGTTTGCTGCCTTATATGGAAGGAAATGTTGATCGCCACTGAGCTGGGATGACATCGGAGATCGGGAGTTGTTAGGTCCAGATATGATAGTGGAAGCTATGGATGTCGTGAGGGACATCAGGGAGAAGCTTAGAGTTGCACAGGATCGCTTCAAGCATTGGGCAGATGCCAAGAGGAGACCCTTGGAGTTCCAGCCTGGAGATCACGTCTTCCTGAAGATTTCTCCGAACCACGGAGTTATTCGTTTCGGGAAGAAGGGAAAGCTGAGTCCGAGATATATTGGGCCTTTTGATGTTCTTGAGTGTGTGGGAGCAGTGGCCTACCGCCTTGCTCTGCCACCCTCTTTAGAGGGAGTTCACGACGTTTTCCACGTATCTCAGCTACGTCGGTACGTCAGTGATCCATCTCACACGGTTGACTTCTCAGAGATTACAGTTCGCCCGGATCTGACATATGACCAGCAACTTGTGCAGATCTTGGACCGTCGACAGAAACAGTTGAGGAATAAGATAGTCGACCTGGTGAGAGTGATGTGGCGTCACGGATCACCTGGAGAGTCCACTTGGGAGCGCGAGGAGGAGATGAGGGAGCGTTTCCCATTTTTGTTTGCTAATTAGTGTTGTCGATTCCGAGGACGGAATCTTTATTTTAGTGGGGTAGAATGTAACGGTCGCTTTCCGACCTTATTAAATTTTCCGCGTGCACGTGCTTTAGCGTGCACGTATTTTCTTGGCTTTTTTCGGTTTCTGATCTATGCGATGTGTTGTGCCATTGAGATCGTTTGGGCGAGTAGAATTTTATAGTAATTTTTGGGAACATCTTTTCGCGGATCGTTTTCTCGCAAAACGACGTTGAATTGATATGGACGTTTTAGTCATTTGGCTCAAAACGCCGTCCCGAATTTTACGTTAATTTTTGGTAGGAGTTACGCATGATCGGACTACGTAGATCTGTGCGTCTCGTCTCCACGATCGCCCCGGTATTTTCGGATTATTTTTCTGACGCCCGGATTGAGAGTTATCGCTCGGAGAAATCTGGACCGTTGATTTGCCCACCCAGTTCAAATTTCGAATTATTGCCAAATCTGGCCAAATCTCTACTAAATCTGTCTTAATCTTTTTCCTAAACTACTTTTCTAATCTCCCCTAGACTTACCCCAAACTACACACCCTCCATCTCTATACCCAAACTCATTTAACCCTAGGTTTTAAATTCATTTAGCAAATTTCCCAACTATTAAATATTATCCTAACCCTAAAATTTACCCTAACCCTAGATCTAAAGCCCCTCACGTAGCAGCCGCAGCCTCCCCCAAAATTCCCCCGACTCTCTCTCTCTCTCTCTCTCTCTCTCTCTCTCTCTCTCTCTCTCTCTCTCTCTCTCTCTCTCTCCCACGGCACGGCCGTTCGTCGCGCCGCCGACCCAAAAATCCCCCTCACCTCAGATCCCTCTCACCCTCTCTCCAATCTCGCGCCGCCGCCTGCAGCGCGCGCCGCCCACCACCGCTGTGCCCCTCGCCGCGAAGCCCAGCGCGCGCCGCCGCGTGCTGTGAGACCCGCCGATCCCCGCGCCCCACCGTCGCGTTTTCCCTCGCAGCCGCCGCCACAGAGCCCCGACGCCGGCACCCCTTACCCACGGCGGCGCCATTTCCCGATCGCCCCCGATCCCGCCGCGATCCGCTTACAGGCGATCGCTGCACGTGAAGCCACTGACGACAGCACGGCAGGCCGCTGCTGTGCATTCTCACCGCCACGCGTTTTTCCCTGGCCGCTCAGCCCCGCCGCGGCCTTTTCCGTCACTGACAGGCCGCCACGACCCCCTCTTGACTGCTGTACTCCTTTGTACGGCCCTATTGGTAGCCTTGCGACGCTTTCCGGTGCGTGATACCTCCAGCCTATCGCAGTCCGAGTTCCGACACTGTGAACGCCTTCCCGACATCCCCCACTCGCTGTTTTGAGTGGTCACTGGACGTCGCTGATTTTCTCTGGACCGTTACGGACACGTGCTTCGCTGTCCGCTACCTCCCGGAGCTGTAGGACGATTTCCCGACGTTTTCGCTTGCTGCCACCACTTTCAGTTCACTACCAGGACGCATCTCACTACGCTACCCGTAGTTGGGACACTGTAGACACCGCAGACCCCCTCTGTTCAGACCCTACATCCGCGCTACTTCAGACTCCGGAGAGGTTGGTTTTCCTGTAACTCGTAGCGAAACCCACCCGTAGCCAAAAACTGAAAACTTAACTAAAATCGGCAACTAAACACGTTAAATTTATTTTTCTGCTCCCTTAAAATGTTATGATCAATAGAATCGACGATCGGACTTTTGAACTGTGCACATAGGATAGAATCATCGGATAGGCTGATCGGACACTTTTGACTTGTGACAATTAGGGTAGCCACTCCTAACCTAGAAATGAACCTAAGTAGGATTTGACGAAAATCGCGACTTGACACCGTCGCCACGATTCCTTTTCAGACGGACTACCGCGGACGCGACGACTGGACGAGACGCCCCGGACAGACGACGCACTCGCCATTCCAGGCAAGTGTACCCACTTGCGTTTTGACCGTGCCTTAGTTCTAGTTTGTAGAACTGTTAGATTGTGTGTGATGAGAACCGGACGTGAAATGATAGCGTCCGGGTCGCCCTTGACGGCTCAGACTTGACGACGAAGCCTGAGCCTGACAACAACAACTTTTGATATCATAGGACTATCTTGTGTGTGTGTGCGTGTTGACACCCTAGAATAACAACTCCCTACACTTGTCATGTCGTGTCCTGTTACACAAAAAGACTTCGGGCGTTTCGGATGCTTTCTCCCGCGAAAGTGATCCCTGTTACACAAAAAGCCTTCGGGCGTTTCGGATGCTTTCCCCCGCGAAAGTGATCCCTGTTACACAAAAAGCCTTCGGGCGTTTCAGATGTTTCCCTAGTGGAAGTGATCCCTGTAATTCTTGTCCTGAGTTCCTAGGTTGGGGTAGGGTTGATCATGCGCACGGGGAGAGGGTCTGGCCGCCCTCGAACCGTAAGGCGTGAACCCTTTCGTGTCTTACTTGTCTAGTCCCGTCTGGTCCCGTCTTGTTCCGTCATGTCCCGACTTGTCTTGACACCTGTAGGTTAGTCCCGTAGTCGGTAGCACACGCTACGTCTACTGCTTGCTACGTTTTACTTTTCCTGCTACGCTACTTTTTGTTACTCAGTTATAACCACAGCATGCTAAAACAACCAGTAAATCATTGTTAATAGTTGATACACTTGCAGTAGAGTCTGACCGTTTGTGTAGACTTTGCCTGACGTACAGTTTCCTTCTTTTGGTGTTGTACGTCAGTTTGGAGCCAGAGTACGTTGACGAGGCGGACTTGCCAGTAGACTTGGAGCCGGAGGACGCTGATCCGGAGTACGATCCAGAGGAAGACCAGAGCTAGAGATCCCTCGTTGCTGATCCAGTGTTATTCATCTCAGTTTGGTTGGGTGCGTTGCACTCTTACTTTCTCGTCTAGGTTGGGTGCTTGCACCATTAGTTTCCTTTCAGCAGTTGTAGCCGTTTCCGGCATTTTAGACTCTCAGTACCTTGATGATAAATTTTTGGAATAAAATGAAATGTTCTTTTCAGTACTTTTGTTATTTCGTACTAACATGCAGGGACCTGTACTTTCGTTATGGAATACTACAGACGCTTTTTGGGTCTGGGCTCTCAGCCCCGGCCTAAGCGGGCCTTAGTCACGCTTCGCCTCCGTGTTTTTGGGAAGCGGTGCGTGAAAAATCGCTTTAACCACAACATTTCCTTACCAGCTTCTGTAATTGTAAGACACTTTGCCTCTGTTTTGCCTAGCGCAACACACTTCTGCAATCTTGATTGCTACACAGCTCCCTTTGTAAAAGTTTAGACAAAACCTGATGTAGATTTTCTACTATCAAGATCTCCGACCATAACTGAATCTGTATAGCCCTCCAAGATTAGATCAGCTTCTCCGTAGCACAGACACGCCTTTGAAGTACCTTTGAGGTATCTGAAAATCCACTTGACTGCTTCCCAATGTTCCTTTCCAGGATTTGAAAGGAATCTGCTCACCATTCCTACGGCATAGGCAATGTCAGGTCTTGTACACACCATTGCATACATCAGACTTCTGATTGCTGAAGAATAAGGTATTGATGAGATCTCCTTCGTCTCTTTCTTGGATGAGGGCTTGGCCTCTTGCTCAACTTGAAGTGGTTGGCCAATAGAATGCTAACAGGTTTAACATGATCCAAATTGAATCTCTTGATGACGCGTTCAACGTACTTCTCTTGAGATAGCCATAGCTTGTTATGTTTCCTATCTCGGACTATCTGCATTCCCACAATGTGTCGAGCCGGACCTAAGTCTTTCATATCAAAAGACTTAGAGAGTTCCTTCTTCAGCTGGCAAATTTTTGTTGCATCTTGTCAAACGATCAGCATATCGTCGACATATAAAAGTAATGCAATGAAGTTACCGTCTGGAAACTACTGTGTATAAACACACTGGTTTGTAGTGATCCTTTTATAGCCTTGACTCATCATGAATGAGTCAAACTTCATGTACCACTGTCGTGGTTCTTGATTGATGCCATACAGACTCTTCTTCAGCTTGCATACTAGGTTTTCTTTGCCTGAAACCTCGAAACCTTCTGTTGCTCCATGTAGATTTCTAAATGTAAATCACCATGAAGAAATGTTATCTTGACATCCATCTGCTCAAGCTCTAAATTCAACCTGGCTACCAACCTGAGGATGATACGGATTGAAGCCATCTTCACAACAGGTGAAAAGATCTCGTCAAAGTCAATACCTTTCTTCTGAAGGAAACGTTTGACCACCAGCCGGGCTTTGTGTTTCACGATCTTTCCGTTGCCATCTTTCTTAAGCTTGAACACCTATTTGTTCTTCAGTGTCTTCTTTCCTTGTAGAAGCTTGACCAACTCATAAGTAGAATTCTTTTACAGAGATTCCATCTTATCCTACATAGCTTGCAGCCAACTTTCTTTGTTCTTGTGAGATATCATTTCATGGAAACTCTCTGGCTCCCCCTCTTCAGAAAGTAGAAGATATTCAGCTTCTGAATATCTGGTTGATGGAATTTGGCCTCGTTCAGATCTCCGTACTTATGAGTTGTTGACTTTAAGAGGTGTACCATCATCTACCTGCGGTGATGGTGATGCAGTAGCTGCTGGAGAGGGTTGTGGCTCTACCTACTCAGCATCCACCTCTTCTTCCACGTCTTGTTCAACAGCCTTCTCTTCTTCTCGTATTTCTTCATGCACCTCTTCGTATTGTATTGGTGTTGGGTCTGGAACAATGTCTTCAGCACTTGAGCTTGCATTTGAAGAAACAGTGGGCTTTTAAATATCATCAAGGGTCTGATTTTCTTGGAACAGCACATCCCTGCTCCAAATCACCTTCTTCGTCTTTGGGTCCCACAATCTGTACCCAAATTCTTCATCTCCATAGTCGATGAAGATACAAGGAATGGTACTTGCATCAAGATTTTTCCTTTGCTCCTTGGATACATGTGCAAATGCTAAGCAACCGAATACCCTCAGGTGGGAGTATGAGGAATTCTTACCAGAACACACCTTCACTGGAATTGCAAAATCCAAAGGTACTGATGGTGATCTGTTAATGAGGTAGCAGGTGGAACGAACAGCTTTTTCCCAGAATGGCTTTGGTAGCTTAGCTATACTGAGCATGCTTCTGACCTTCTCTATGATCATCCGGTTCATCCTTTCAACAACGCTGTTGTGTTATGGAGTGCGAGAAACTTTCTTCTTATGTCTACTGCCTTGACTGCTCAGTAGACATTGAACGCTCTGGAAGTGTATTTGCCTCCATTGTCTGAGCAGATGCACTTTAACCACTTTCATGTCTCACGTTCGACCATGACGTGGAAAAGCTTGAAGTAGTCGAGCACTTGGTCTTTCGTCCTCAAGAAGTAGACCCACACCTTTCGAGAAACATCATCAATGAATGTCAAGAAGTACCTGTTACCACCTAGTGATTCGACCTCCAAGGGACCGCAAACATCGGAGTGGACCAGACTGAGTAACTTTGATCTCCTTGTTGAAGAAGAACTGAATGAGACTCTATGTTACTTGCCAACTAAGCAATGCTGACAAGGATCTAGTCCAGCATCCTTAGTGATTGATATCAGCTCCTTCTTTGTCAAGAGAGATAACCCTCTCTCACTCATATGACCGAGTCGTTGGTGCCACAAATTTTGAGTAGCCTCACATTCCACCATGTTAAAGCTGTCGGTACATATCTTCACATGAGTTTTGTATAACGTACCATAAATGTGCCCCTTTGCAGTAATCATGGCACATTACGTCATTCTCCATGTGCCGTTACTGAAGTGGTTGTCGAAGCCCCGTTTGTCAAGGGTTGTCCCAGAGAGAAAGTTTAGCCGGAGATCTAGCACATGCCATACATCCTTCAACGTGATTGTACAGCCTTCGTTCGTCCGAATCTGAACGTCGCCAATTCCTACAATCTTGCAGAAACTTGTATTCCCCATCTTCACGATGCCAAAGTCTCCTGCTTTGTAGCTGGTGAAGAAGTCTCTTCGAAGAGTGGCGTGGAAGGATGCTGTTGTATCAACCACCCACTCGCTATCCTGGTTGGAAACATGAAGGAATGTCTCTTCTTGGACATAGAAAATGGCCACTTCTCCGGTACAATTGACTAACGCTTCTTTATCCTTGGTCTTCTGTTGAGAACCATTTTGACCTTGTTCTCGTAACAGCTTTTGGTATTTTTTCTTCATGTGGCCCTCCATGCCACAATGGTAACCCTTGTAGGTAGGCCTCCTCACGTCTGTGGACCTACCACGACTTTTGCTCCATCATCTGCCCCAGCTTCAACCGCCTCCTTGTTGTCTTCCTCGAGTCTCTGTCGCGAGGGCATGCGATTGGTCGGTGCCGGCTTCTTTTCTTCTGGCCTCCTCGTTAAAGAGGGCATCCTTAACCATTGACATAGTAAGTTTTCCGTTTAGGGACGAATTGCTAAGAGAGACCACCAACGTCTTCCAGTTGTCTGGAAGAGAACTGAGAAGGAGAAGAGCTCGCTCTTCATCCCTAAGCTATAACTCCACGGCAGATAGCTGATTCACCAGGCTGTGGAACTCGCTCGTGTGCTCTGCAACAGAAGTTCCACTCTGTAGCTTCAAATTTACCAATTGCCTCCTTAATAAGGCTTTGTTTCGAGCAGTATTGGCTTGGTACATGTCCTCAAGCTTTTTCCAGAGGACATATGCGTCTGTCTCCTGCGCAACATGGTGGAAGACGCTATGATCGATCCATTGTCGGATTTGACCGACCGTGTTTCGATTCATCTTCTTCCAGACAGCTTCTTTGGTGGATACTGGCTTTATTCCTTGACCTCTAATGGGTCAAATAAATCTTTACAACTGAGGAGATCCTCCATTCGAGGTCTCCACAATGTGTAATTTATGGCCGTCAGCTTGACGATAGCTCCCGATGAGGATGATTCTTCCATTGACATTTTGAAGAGAAAAGAAAATAAAAAAATTACCCCCCAAAAAAATTCACTCCTTTTTTTACTCTCTCACAGCTCACCTAGGCTCTGATACCACTTGTTGTGATTCAATGATCACTGTAAGAATTACTGATTATAGTAAAATAGTAAAAAATACTAATCACGATAAAACAGTAAAAACTAGAGAGTAAAAAGGACGTTACTATGTCTGACTGGAAACAACTTTACACACTCTAGGGTAAACACCACTACAAAACAAACTCACTACAATTTTTACCTATCTGAGTAACTTTCTCTCACTGGAGAAATCCATCACTTTTACCTCTATGGGTAACTGTCCTCTCATCATTCTCTTCTCCATATTACGTTGGAGATGAGATTGTTGGGATGTGTTAGAGCTACTCTTTGCAATTCTATAGGCTCAAAGCCAAACAAAAGCGTCATTGATGACGTTCATAGGAAAGAGACCACAAGGGGACATGGAGACAAGGCATTAAATTGAAGATGACTCTACATGTGTTTCCTTTATCAAGAAAGGCAACTTAATATGGCAATGGGCAACTGGCACTTTCAATTTCCTACATGCACCATAACTATAGGCATCGTACCCCTACAAGCACCAGGATTACCAATTGGCAACTCACATACTAACTTCATACTTGCCTACGAACAATTTACCTCTAGGCAGTTTTCCGTTAGGCACCATAAAATCCACCAAGCATCGAAAATCCTTAAGGCAACTTGCCTCCGAGCAAATAAAAATATTGAAGCATAATAGTGGCTCCGTGATAAGGAATGGGAGAGGAACTCCTTTATATCATGTTTTCTCCATCAGATGAGAGGTGCATCTCCTAATTCTGAGATTTTCCCAGGAAAGAAATCTCAACACCATCAAAGCCTATAAAACCATTCATTAACTAAAGTAACCACCATCGTAAGGCCTAGCCCAGCTAATGCATAGGTTATTTTTTTCAAATTATTAATCAATATTCCATCTTTATCTTTTCAATATATGCATAAATAATAATTATTGTCACATTCACTAGGTAGCTCACTTGCTCAGTGTTTAAATCAACAAATGATAGGTTGAGGGTTCAAATCTTGTTAGCGTCATATTATATTTTCTACTCTTTTCAGCCTAAACCGACCCAAATTCGAACCGCCAAACAAACCGAGTCGAGTAAGGGTTGTAGGGTTTTTTGGTTCCTTAGGGCAATAAATTCGATGTCCAGCCTAAGTCGGACGGACGCTGAAAACAAAATTAGCAGAGAAAAAAATCAACTTAAACAGTTTTAAGTTTAAGCCCTAAAGATATTACCCTAGCCAGAATCTCTACTATCCCGGGGTTGGGTCCTACCAACCCCTAAGGATAGATCTATCTAACATTTGCAATTATAAACGCATGTTTAATTTAAAATACATACCTTTCACTTCGTTTCCGCAGAATACGAAGCGTCGTTTTCAACAACATTTCTTTGGTCCCACATCTCTTCTCCCAAGCCAAACCGTGTCCCGAGCCGAACCGCACCTCGTCCCGAGCCGAACCGCTTCCCGAACAGCACCGCGTCCGAAGGCGAGCAACACCTTTGTCGCTGAGCCAACCACGCACAGAAGAAGATTTCACCTTGATTGGATCTTTAGTCAAGACATCGGATCCGATCCGAGCTCCTTCGTAGCTTTGTTAGAGCTCGAATAGGAGCAAGGAATTTAGGGAGAAAGAGAATATTTTCTTTAAGCTCAGATCCAGGCTTGCTCACGTTTAATGGAGCTACTCAGATCTGGAGCTTGGGACGAGTTTCAAGGAAGGATGCAGACCCCTATTTATATAGGCGGCTGACCCCTCCCCTTCACTCCATTTCCGGTGTGGGACTAAATGTATTGGAGAAGAAAAATCAAATTTGTTTGCCTTACACGAAGGCTAAACTTTGACGAATTTTCTCTCCCACACCGTTGAGCTCCAAGAACGATGTCCCACATTGTTGCAAAGAGGGTTGAACGGTGAACGCGTAGGAAGAAACGACACTCCATTCTGAGTTCGTTTGACCCCTCAAACAATGCTCCAAAATCAGCCCAAAACCTTGTTTTTTGCAAAAATGCAATCGTTGCCCTCTGCACGCAGCCCTAGCACCAGGTGGGTGACCACCCATGGGCCCCACCCATGCACCACGTATGTAGCACATGCACATCATGTGTGCGCTGCAATATAGGTGCACGCAGGCACGCGCAACGCCCGTGCTGGGCACGCGCGCGTGCGCACACTACGCCCGGGCCCGCTTGGTAGAGAGGCGCAGGCGCTCGCCCACTTAGCGGGCATGGGAGCCTGCAATCTAAGTGGGTGGGGCACACGTCAAACGGGCTCCAGACACACAATGCCCAATACTGGGCTTTGCGGCACTGTTCTGTTTTGGCTTTATTTTGTGCATTTGGAGTCTGTTTTTGACGCGATTTGAACCTACGTTTAAACCAGGACGATCCCGCCATCTAGGTAACCATTTCAACGCATTTATTATATTAAATATGTACGTGAACATTTTACGACACATTTATTTTCCTTTGCATCATATGCAAAATTTCCACATCTAATAATAAAAAATCATTTGCATCAAATACAAATGACTGAGGGCATACATCCCTCAACATCTCCCACTTGCACTCAGGATAATTTATCACGAGTCTGCAAGCTAATGGAAAACTCTTTGCAGTTTTTTGTCCCTTGCATCAAATGCATATTCTCACTAATTTCTACTTATTACTTGACGAAGGTCTCACTCTGTGTGAGACCCTACAGCCTGACCCTACTATAGGTGTGGCTCGAAACCTCCAGACGGCAGTGACCACGAGCAGCAGGCGCCGTCCCTGTTTTAGTATCATACTTATGTGGTTTACTCATTGACATGACTATTGTCAGAACCACCCTAACTGGGTCCGTGATGAATACCTCAGTTTTAGTCTCTTTATCAAAACTATACCGCTTAGTCAAGCATATGGTATAGTCAACTGTCAACCCTACTAGCTTGAACTTGGTTAGTCTCTATCGATCTTTAGTCAAATAATGTGGACTTCTTCCAACATACTCTGTCCAGAGTTTTCACTAAAGATCGAACTAACAAGTGTGACACTAACTCCCTTTGACCAGGAGAGACGAGTCATATCTTGGTCATTACTCTCCTCGCACGCTTCAAATGCCACCCAACCAAGGACCTTTCAAAGAGGCTTGCGCCGAGGCTAGATCAGAGATCTAAGTGACACCATTCACGTACAAGTTCGTGCAATGACCTCAAGTCAAAAGACCAACTTTCCTATCATCACTAAGAGTTATCATTGATAGATTGGTTAATATTAACCATATGATAACTCTTGTTGGGTCATTCAGTGAGCTCATTATCCAATGAGCATATGTGTCCTATCTTCGACTTCGCCAAGTCATACGACCATGAGATCATCGTCACCATTACATGGTGAAGACTAAGACATAATGGTCTTTCCGATGTATCGATATCCTTTTCTCCAAACATTTACGACCATGAACGTTTTTAGACCTAAGCTACAATCAGTCAAATACTTCTCCATGATCGAGATCTCCATCTTGATACATATTTGACCTTGCACTAAGTCTCAGGACTATACCTAAGTTCTAATGAAGACTACGCTATTATTAACTTAGGAAAATTCTTACCACACAGCTTACTGTTATTTTGAACAAGATGTCTGTATACATACACAGGGATGAATTTGCCTCGAGGGCATGCGCATCTCTCAACATCTCCCACTTGCACTCAGGCCCATTTATCCTGGTATCTCATACCGTATTTACACATAATTCGTTCTAGACTTCATATGGTAGAGCCTTCGTGAGTGGATCTGCTACACCGTCTACTGTATAGACTTAAGAGGTTTCTATGTTCATTTTAGACCACATATTTGAATCTCATCCAAAAAAATTCCCTTGGTCCCTTGGAATCCATAATATATGTCTTTCCTAGATCTCATCCAGCTCATCAAGAATAATCCAAATTAGTTTACTGGTCATTTGACGGTCCATAATCATTTCTGATAAAGTGTCAAACTCTTTGACCAATTGGTCAAACCATATGTTCTGGCTCCTTGATGCCTCGCATGCCTTTTATTCGCTCACACTAACCTTGAAAACTTTATAAGTTTGTTCTTCTAAATCATATTTAGAAAACGAACAAATTCCTGTATTCATGGTCATCATGAGCATTTACATCGAGTCTGATCCGAACAGATCTGTACACATCTGCTGGCAAGAAGGTTTCAACATAATCCGTTTATAGGAGTTATGATGATAACCGTTCTTAACAACCATAAGTTATAGTTCACTATTTTCTTTCTGCACCAATCTTCTAGACTCGAAGATTCACTTGCAGCCAAAGGAAACAATTTTCTTGGGTACGTAAACTAAAGTCCATACTTATTTACGTGCACGGACCTTTGCATCAAGATATTTCTTAGAGCCACTACTCCGAATGGCATCTTGGAAGTTGTCTAGCCCATCATCAACTATGATGTCTTACTCGACTTTTCGTCTTACGAGACTCGAGTAACCCTTTAACTTTCAAACTATTAATTTGAGGAATATCATATTGATAAGGTCCACACATAACCTTATCAAGAACCTAGGCATTATGATCGGTCCACTGGGGTGGTCAATGCTAATAAAACCGCAGCACACTGTGATTCCGAATGAAAAGTGTCATTTTCACCCCCCCTATTTCCTTGGGTTTTAGCGTATATATTTCACCTTTTGGCTCTATCTAGCTCGTAATTGTGCAAAGTCTGTATTTTAGATCTTATCACTTTTTATGCTTAAAACCCACTTCTTGTCACTAATTATTGCATTTCTTATTTTTCAGGATTTTTTTGGAATTTATGGAGATTTATTGGAAGCAAGAAGAAGAGAAGAAGAATTCTGCAATGCCTTCTCTTGTGCAGAATTCTGCTGTCATTCTAGTGCATATTCCGGTCTTGTGATATTTTTCAGTTGAAGTTTGTGAAGTCCCGATTCCAACGCATATTTTTCCAGAATTTTGGGAGGTCGGAGAAATTTACTGCATTTTTTGGAAGACAGTGTGATGGTGCTGAAAATTTCTGGTCTGGAAGTTCTGCTTTTCCTCTCTTGTGCAGAATTCTGCTATCATTCCAGTGTATATTCTGACCTAGTGATATTTTTTAGTCATAGTACACTTTGTTTCAGTTCCATTGCCGCCTAGAACACGTCATTTTGAGGTCTGATGATTTTTATAGAATTTTTGCAAGACAGGGTGACGGTGCAGAAATTTCTGCTGATTTGGGCATTGCTTGCGAGTTTTGGGCCAGAATCTGACCTGTTTAACTTATTTCCAGACCCAGTTCGGCTGATAACTTTTGGGGGCTGCTACTTAGGTCTTTGGGCAGCCCTCATTACCCCCAAGCCCCATTGCACACCTCTCTCAACTTAGGGCTAAGTTTTGGGGGAGATCATCAGAGCAAGGAGGAGCTCACGGCGGAGAGATCGTGATTGCTCGGTAGTGACACCTCGGTGAATTCGATCCCTCTCTCTTGTACTTAGATCTAGGGTTTATTCATGTAATGGATGATTTTAGATATAAGTGACTCATTTTCAAGTTTTGCTCTTGATATTTGGTGTTTGTGCTTTCGATTCTATGCTTGGATGTTTTGATTGCTTTCTTCGTGCCTGGGCGGTTTAGTTTGTGTTGGGTTGTGAGTTCGTGTAGGTGATTTGAACCCAAACCCGGGTCGTCACTCATTAGTAGGTCAACAAGCCACCGTGGTGGGCAAGTAGCTTAGTCACCCACTACTCACCGTGTTGACCTCACTCCGTAGTGAGGAATAACTCGAGAGAGCTCCTCCTACACCCTTCACCATTCCGAATGCCAAGTGTTTGGTTGAATCCAAGCTCGCCTCTTCGCTTGATTGAGCTCCCAAACTTTTGTCCATAGCGTGTAAGGTTGGTAGGTGGCCCCCACACATCATTCACACACTCTCTCCCATACTCGAACACCCATAAACATAGCGGGCGATTTCTTGCCATCCCGCATCCATTTTTGACCAAACGTGAATTTTCAAACGACTCCTCCCCGTGATCCGACCCGGTACTCACCGGTTATAAATTTTACATTGCATTTACACTCCTACACTTGGAAGTGGAAGGCACGCTTCCTTTACATGTTTTCGGTTCAACCAATTGGCGCCGTCGCCGGGGAAGACAATTTTGAAACTTTTTGCATTTTTGATCGAACTTGAATGTTTTGGCGAGAAATTTCTTTCTATTAGTGTGAGTATTATCCGATTCTTTATTTTTCACTTTTTGATTTGAGATTTCTTTCTTTTTCATCTTTGAATCTTTTTTTATTGTTTGTTTTTAATTTTTTTAAAACATGGCAAGCACTTCAAACTCTCTTGAGTTTGACATACGGGTGACCAAATCCCTACCGAGATTCCTTGGTAAGGATGAGGAGAGCCCTTACCTATATATTAAGAAGTTTGAGAGTGCTTGCAAGCTTCATTTTGATGGGAACACGTGTGCAGAAAAGTTTTATCATAAATTCTTTCCTTATTCTTTGGATGGTAGTGCCTTAAAATGGTTTACAGTTTATTTTCCATATCTTATTCTATCTTGGCATGTACTAAAGCATAAATTTTGTACGAAGTTTTTTCCATCTTACATGACCATAGGATGGCGGAGAAGAATGGTGAACTTTGCTCAGCGCATCGGTGAGACATATTTTCAGGCTTGGACGCGATTTTCAGAGTTAGTGTACGATTGCCCAAATCATGGATTTGACAGGATGCGTCTTCTTGGATTCTTCATGGAAGGATTGCTTCCGGAGACGCATGTCTTTGTGGATTTGTTAGACAACGGTCACTTTTTGGACATGGATGAGAATGCGGCTTGTCATTATTTGGAGTCCTATAAGAAGGAAGATTACACATTGGTTGTGACTCCACATGAGCCAAGCCGTGAAGTTTTGGTCCACCAAGCCCCAAATGAAGAAGTTTTTGTGGAATTTACACCACCGGTAGTTGAAGAATTGAGTGCCCCATGCCATGTAGTAGCTGAGGAACCAAGTGTTGGCATGGAAGAGTTGGTTGAGCCGGTGGAGGAAATTATCATGCCGGCACCTACTATTTCTGCTGGGCCGTGTCAAGTAGTCGTTGAGGAATTGGTCGTTGACATGGTGGAAATAGAGGAGCCGATCGCACGCACACTTGGGAGCAAAGTGGGCGAGGAGGATTGTTCTTGTGTTGATGAGCCTGAAGAAGAGGCAAGCAAGGTTGAGTTTATACCACATGCTATCATGGATCCCGAGCTTCCCTCTCCTTCGGTAGTTTCTATGGAGATATCACTTCCTCCCCCGATTGATATTGAATGCCATGGGAACGAGTTGCAAACCACATCATATTTAATCATCCAGGGAGTTTTCTCACACATTCATCCTACTTTTCATTCCGTATTTTATATTGATGACTATGTGTGTGTAATGCCATGCTAAGCTACTGCACAAGTACTAGAGGGGGGGTGAATAGTACTTTAAAATAATTAAGAGGCTAATTCCTAATTACCTTGCAAACTCTACCAATAAATGCGGAAATGCGGAATAGTAAATAATCGACAACAAATAAACAATCGCAAACAAATGATATCACTGGGTTCGGATCCACCCAAGTCTCCCCGACTTGTTCCCGGTGATCCTACGTCCCAACCACCCGGATCACTTCCGGATACTTGAGTTAGAAACCCTAACTCAAGATTTCCACTATGAAATACTTGTGAAAAACCTTCACAAGTCAAATCATACACAAAAGAAACTTGTGACTCCCACAACCCGGGATCACAAACACACTCTCACAACCGAGAGCGAATCACTTACAATATCGAAAGTAAATGAAATAGAAAAGCTTACAATAAAATACCTATGCCTTGAGTATACTTACGAATTAGGGCAAAGATGATTTTGAGGAAGAGAAGGCACAAAACCCTAGCTCCAAGATGAAGATCAGCTATGGAGAGCTATGAGGTTGTTGGTGACCTAGGATCAAGCACTTGGCTTGGAAGGCTCACAATCAATGAATCTCTCTTTTGAAATAAGAGTCAGAAGAGATTCAAGATTGGAATGAATGAGCTTTGAATGAGAGGGAATGATTTCTCTTTGAACTCTAAACTTGTCTTAATATCAGCCTTGAGTGCAATGAATGCAGCTCAACAAGTATATATAGGTTAGAGGAGAGAGAGAGAGAGAGAGAGAGAGAAAAACGTTTCAATTAAAGCTCCAACGGATCTATTTGAACCAAACTAGTCGGTCAAAGAACAACCACCGACCGACTAGTTCATCAACTAGTCGGTCGGTCAATCAACATGAACCGACTAACTGGTGAACATGGAATATGTTGAAGTTCAGACTAAAGGAACTAGTCGGTCAAAGCACACTTGCCGACCGACTAGTTTCACAACTAGTCGGTCGGTGAGATAACTTAGACCGACTAAGAGATAAAACACAAAGTCTGAGAACAAATAGAATTAGTCGGTCCAAGAACAAAAGTTGACCGACTAGTTCATCAACTAATCGGTCGCCAAATGTACATAGACCGACTAACGACAAACAGTAACTAGGCATGTACAATAGAAGCTCAACTAGTCGGTCAAAGAAGCATCACTGACCGACTAGTTCACAAACTAGTCGGTCGGTGAGTCAACACAGACCGACTAACTGTAAACAGTAAAGAGCTATGATTTGAGAAGGCAAACTAGTCGGTCCAAGAAGCTTTGCCGACCGACTAGATCACCATCTAGTCGGTTGGTTCTTCTTCTTGAACCAACTAACATGCACAAGAAGTCGCGAATCGAAGCGCGATGCTTCGGGAAAGTTCATATGGACTTCTTACTAGTTCCTATGTCTAAGATAGGAGCGTTATGAAGATTAAAACGTAAGACCTACTCAAGGCTTAACATTCTACGGAACGAAGCTAAAAGACTATAAATAAAACTTGAAGAACTGTCTTCGAAAGCTTCGATCCGAATCTTCATGACTTCTAAAATGGTCCAAAAGCTTCAACGAAGCTTTAGGCATACGATCACGTGCTTTGAGAAGTCTCGAGACGTCGCTTTGGATGTTCATATGAATTTGGCGACGATCTCCATAACTGCGCTCACAAATTGTTAGTTCACGATATATTTATGTTTGTTCATCATCCAAAACCAAATCCGGGGAGTCCAATATCCAACAGTGTGGAGGTCGTTTTTTGGGAATGTGTCACCGTCTCTCTCTTACACAACCTGTCTCCATCCTTATATAGGTACATACTTTGAGGAGATTCTTGGGGTTGTGTATGTGCCCACCATTGCCACGTTCAGACGAGGAGCATTGGTGGAGGAGCAAAAGGAGCTGATAGAGCAGTTGCATCCACCGTTGTACATACGAGATCCGCCATTTACCACGGTGTGTTCTTTCCTTAATTAGTGTAAATAGTGTTTTAAATTTCGTTTGCTTTAACATTTTCTTTTCTTTATGCATATTTTTCATTTCTTAGGACTTTTGTGGAGTCATCAGCTCATTTTTGTCATCACCCTTACATGCACACCCTTCATATGCCCTCCTTGCTTTTGGTTTTCTGCTAGTTATTTGCCTGTTCCTAGCAATGCTTCATTCTTTCGTGTAATTTCAGATTTAAATTTATTCTCAAACTCTTTGTTGTGATTGGCTTGAATTTATCGCTTTTCCTTCATTAGTTCACTTTTAATATGTCGTCTATGACACGTTCCATATTCTTCATGAACTTATTTTTTGAGATGATTTAAATAAAGGTTTCCGTAATTATAGTGATGCATGGGTTAAAATTGAGCGAACTAGTTGAGTAATTTTCACATTGATGGGTTTTGGCTAGGACATATTCTTGGTTGTGCTTTGGTATGTCGGTGATGTGGGACACAAAAATAAAAGAGTGAGACAAAAGAAAAGAAAAGAAAAGAAAAGAGAGAAAAGAGAAAGAAACACAAAAGAAAAAAACAAAATATAAAACAAAAACAATTAAAAAAGGATAGGTAGGTCTCTAAATAAATAACCCGGTGATTCGAGTAGTACGGTCCGCGGTGTTCTTTTTGGCCCGGTGCCCAATGGTCGTCTGGCCTAGGAGTCATCGACCGGAAACTCACTTATTTGAGGGGGTCCCTCGAGTTATATCACTTTCTGCAAATGTTGCTTTATGCGCGTTACGCGGAATTAATAAAAAGAAAGAGAGAAAAATATATATGTATATTATTGAGAGAATAAGTTTCACACATCATCATCATGCCTAGGAAACTTAGTCTTGTTTGTACCAAAGTCTTGATATCCTTGGAAATTATGATTCGATGTTGTGTCTTTGGTCTTAACTATGCAAAACCATATTTGTAATCTGAGTTTAAATCAAATCAAAGCTATTCGTGTTTTTGGAATCATCATCGATGCATATATTGGATTTGAAGTGATGTTTGGAAATTCTTTTCTACGAAAAACAACTCAGAGTTTTGATTTGTGCTCTCTATTTTCATCCGGATTTATCGCTGATGTTGCTAGGGACTAGCAAAAAGCTAGTTCGGGGGTGCGATTCCGAATGAAAAGTGTCATTTTCACCCCCTATTTCCTTGGGTTTTCGCGTATATATTTCACATTTAGGCTCTATATAGCTCGTAATTGTGCACGGTCTGTATTTTAGATCTTACCACTTTTTATGCTTAAAACCCACTTCTTGTCTCTAATTATTGCATTTCTTATTTTTCAGGATTTTTCTGGAATTTATGGAGATTTATCGGAAGCAAGAAGAAGAGAAGAAGAATTCTGCAATGCCTTCTCTTTTGCAGAATTTTGCTATCATTCCAGTGCATATTCCGGCCTTGTGATATTTTTTAGTTGAATTTTGTGAAGTCCCGATTCCAACGCATATTTGTTCAGAATTTTTGGAGGTCGGAGAAATTTACTGTATTTTTTGGAAGAAAATGTGACGGTGCTGAAAATTTGTGGTCTGGAAATCTGCTTTTCCTCTCTTGTGAAGAATTCTGCTATCATTCCAGTGTATATTCTGGCCTAGTGATATTTTTCAGTCATAGTATATATTGTTACGGTTTCATCACCGCCTAGAACGCATCATTTCGTGGTCGGATGATTTTTCTAGACTTTTTGCAAGGCAGGGTGACGGTGCTGAAGTTTCTGCTGATTTGGGCATTGCTTGCGGGTTTTGGGCCAGAATCTGACCCGTTTAACTTATTTACAGACCCAGTTCGGTTGAGAACTTTTGGGGGCTGCTATTTAGGTCCTTGGGTAGCCCTCATTACCCCCAAGCCCCATTGCACACCTCTCTCAACTTAGGGCTAAGTTTTAGGGGAGATCATCGGAGCAAAGAGGAGCTCAAGGTGGAGAAGATCATGGTTGCTCGGGAGTGACACCTCGGTGATTTCGATCCCTCTCTCTTGTACTTAGATCTAGGATTTATTCATGTAATGGATGATTTTAGATATAAGTGACTCATTTTCATGTTTTACTCTTTATCTTTGGTGTTTGTGCTTTCGATTCAATGCTTGGATGTTTTCATTGTTTTCTTCGTGCCTGGGCGGTTTTGTTTGTGTCGGGTTATGAGTTCATGCGGGTGATTCGAATCCAAACCCGGGTCGTCACTCGTTAGTAGGTCTAACAAGCCACCCGTGTTGGGCAAGTAGCTTAGTCGTCCACTACTCACCGCGTTGACCTCACTCCATAGTGAGGAATAACTCGAGAGAGCTCCTCCTACACCCTTCACCATTCAGAATGCCAAGTGTTTGGTTGAATGCCAAGCTTGCCTCTTTATTTGATTGAGCTTTCGAACCTTTGTCCATAGCGTGTAAGCTTGGTAGGTGGCCCCCACACATCATTCACACACTCTCTCCCATACTCGGACACCCATAAACATAGCAGACGATTTCTCGCCATCCCGCATCCATTTTTGACCAAACAGGCATTTTCAAACGACTCTTTCCCGTGATCCGACCCGATACTCACCGGTTATAAATTTTATATTGCATTGACACTCCTACACTTGGGAGTGAAAGGCGCGCTTCCTTTGCGTGTTTTTCGGTTCAATCAAATTGGTTGATCGATTATTAGGGCACACCATTGTCTCCACGAGGATCCAATTGGTTGAACCGGAAAACGTGCAAAGGCACGCATTTCACTCCTAAGCATAGGAGCGTCAATGCAATAAAAAATAACCGGTGAGTACCGGGTCGGATCACAGGGACAAGTCATTCTACATTCACAAGTTTGATCGATAAAGAAAAATAAAGCATGATACAACTAACTCATTAAGTGGATGGAAGTGGAAAAAAAATGCGGTGATTCAACAATCCTAACCTAAATGGGTAGGGTTAGAGAGCCAAATGGGGAGTTAGGATAGCTAGGAGAGAAAGCATGGGTTGTGGGTTCACTAAGATTGGTGTTAATCAAGCTCTAATTTCCCCCATATACCTCAATTGATCATCCGGCTACTGACACTCAATCAGAATATTTAGCATTCATGAACACAAAAATTAGCAATAGGCATGGATGCATCGTCATAGCACTAATCAATATATGAACATGGACTTTTCTCAAATTATGCCCTCTCGGGACTTAACCAATTAAAGTGTGCCCTAACAATTCATCTAAGATTAGCAAGATAATAGGCAAGAGAAAATTAGAACTAAAATTGGCAACCAACCACAATGAATCACAACCCAAACAAATTAACACTACCTAATCATACTAAACAAGATGAGATTCTTATACAAAAGCTTCATCCAAGTTCAATACAAAAAGTGAGATTATAACTTACAAAAGGGGAAGAAAGGTATCACACAAGTTGTCACCCTAAATGAAGCCTTTCCTCTACCAATTTTCTCCTCCTCCAAGCTTTACCAAGCTCCAATGGCCTCCAACCCTAACCCTAGCCTTTTGGGGAAGAAGAGAGGCCCTCAAAACCCTAAAATCTCCAAAAAAACAGATTTGGCCGAAGAGAACTAAAAAAATGAACCACCCCCCAAATAACGCACATGCCCCATTTAAAACATTGCGGGTCGGGTGCGCAGTGCGCCCGACCCAGGCGCCTGCTCTTGGGCACGGGCACGCGTGCTGCGCGTGCCAGCCCCCCTAGCACTTCAATCGCTTTTTTTATAAACATCAACGGCACAACGGCCCGCTCAAAGAGCAGGCCGCGGAAATGGCCGGCCAGTGGGCCTTTTGGGTTATTCATTTATTATTATTATTTTTTGTTTTAAAATTTCCAGAATAGCCTTATATGCTCCAAAACTTCCCCAAAAATAGCTCCTTGCTCTAGAAAATTCTGGAAAAATTCAAGAAAATCTAGAAAAATCCCAAGAGTACTTGAAAAATAAGGGGAGCAAATATTAGTCCCCAAAAACCACATTTTATGTATAA
Organism: Scilla litardierei; assembly: GCA_030789695.1. Lineage (NCBI taxonomy): Eukaryota > Viridiplantae > Streptophyta > Magnoliopsida > Asparagales > Asparagaceae > Scilla > Scilla litardierei. The sequence continues at coordinate 178,567,495 of CM061133.1, read as the reverse complement.
AATAGGGATAGGCTTTAATAATCACGATATCACAAATATGCCCGTATCAAGCCAAAATTAACATGATATACACATAAAATGCCCAAAAATGGGAGGGAAAATATGCAATTTATATCCCAAATCACACCACAACTAGCTTTTTGCTAGTCCCTAGCAAAATATGCGATAAATTCGGATTAAATTGAAAACATGCACCAACTTTACGATATCATCATGGCGTACACAAAATGGTATTTCCACTTGATTCCAAAGCCAATATTTACAATGTATGAAAGTAAATAACAAATGACACTCTTCTCAATCCAATTCAAAGAAAAGTAAGGAAATAAGCACCGTATCACTTTCTTTGGGATATATCACAGATGGCAAAATTTCTAACTTTCATGGAAATGGCCAAACAAAATAAATTTCCTCTAAGTTGTGGGAGATGAGATTGCATCCCTCATGTTGCTTATTCTTTCATTTATTCATTCATTTTTTCTTTTTCTTTTCTTTTTCTCCTTTTTTGTATGTTTTATGTTTATGTTTTTGTTTTGCATTCACGCAATAATGCTATGAAATGCAAACACCGCCACCTTTACATACACGCGATAAAGCTATATAGGAAAAGGGATGGAATGATATCCTAAATATCATTTTTGGCGTCCTCCCCAATGTTTCGTGGGGCACCGACTACTCAATTTGATTAGGAAACTCATTCACTTATATTAACTCTCATTCTCATTCTAAACATGAATTATCAACTCATCCACCCACTCCTTAGGAGAAAAACAAAACATGCACCATATGGCCACACCCAATCCAATTAAAAACTAAGCCATTCATCCCAAATCATGCAATCACTTACACCAAACTATTCCCAAATTATTTCAAGGAGATATCACGACGTATAAAATAGCTTCATACATGGCATATTAGCATTTGACTTCAAAATGGAAAAGAAATTAAAACGTACCAATCAAACATCGAAGAAGTTGATGCCAAAATAATAATCCGAAAAAATTGCATGGCATTTAAGCATGTAGGGACTACGCATAAAGCTAGCGGCGTAGGGACGAGGAGGAAAAATATGATATGCAATAAAGAGCAATGGGTGATGACAAAATGGAGGTATCTTAAAAAAAATTTTAAGCTAAAATCAAAATCCTAACAATCCTAAAGATTCTAACACTCTCCCCCAACTTAAAATAAACATTGTCCTCAATGTTGGGAGAGTAGTAGATCTCGGCAAAAGATCCTAGAAAAGAAAAGAAAAGCATATGAAGCACTAAAATAAAACATTTATTTATTTACACTATTGGAAAGAACACACCGTGGAAAAAGGAGGATCTCGAATGTATAACGACGGTGGCAACTGCTCGATCATATCCTTACGATCCTCTGTGAGCGTCGCCACATCCAATGCCCTACCTCCATTATGAGCATTAGTGGCAAGTGACACAACCCCGATCATCTCCTTATGATGGTTCCTGCCAAATGGGGGAGATAGGTCGTGTCAAAAATAATTGGGCAAGAGCGCCCGTCCACGTAAAACGCTTGCATTAATGGGTCGTCGAAATGAATAAATGAATTTACGATCAAATGACGACAATCCGAATCATTGTGAAATGGAATTAAATAATTTGATTCGGAGGTGGAGGGAAAAGAAAGATGGAAACTTCCCTGAAATGTGATGCTAGGCTCGGGATGATGCATGGCCTCAAGAGGAGGTGGAAGTGGCTGCAGAGAGAAAACTGGAGTAGGAGGGAGCTCGGGCTCGATATATACCATATCGCAATCCCCGTCACTATCTCTTCCTCGACATCAATATCAACATCAACGATCTCTGCGGCACTCCACACAATTTGCAACTGCTCCTGACAAATCTCCTCGATGACTGGCAAGTGCGCATCCTGAGGCGAGGGAAGTGACATCTGTGACAGTAGACTTGTCTCGGGCAAATCCAAGCACACATCATCCTCGTCATCCCAGAAATAGTTCATCTCAGTCGTCCTCCCTAGGTACTCAACTGCCTCGACCTGTGAAGCTAACTCTGAAGTGGATTGTGGCTCAGGCTCCATGGTGTCCTCAATTTGCTCTTGGCCATCTTGCACATCTGCTTCATCCTCAACCTCAAAATGAAAATGCATCGTGTCACTGTCGTGGTCGACACACACTCCATTAACCATCTCATCTGACTCCTCAAAATATGGACATTCAGCTTCCTCTACTTGGCTCCAATGCGCCCCATCATCATGTTCTGCTTGTTCCTTCGTAGGGTCGTAATGGAGTGAGCCCTCAGCTAGCTCCTCAGGCTGGTCCTGGACCCGCTGGACTGTCTCCTCATACTCTGCAAGGTCCCTCAGGTAACACCGTGAATCATCGGTCGAATAATCAAAGAACTCCCCACCGCAGCTCATCTGCACGAAGTCACGCCCATATGGAGATAATCCTATATAAAATATCTGCAAGAGATGATCCTCGTGGAAGCTCTGGTGTGGGCACGCAAGCACCAAATCATTGAACCTCTTCCAAGCCTGATGGTAGGCCACCCATTCAGCTTGGATAAAGCTCGCTATATGCTGCTCCATGGCTTGCCGCCCCTGTACCTGCTCCAAGAAAGTAGGCAAAAATACTCGGAGAAATTCAGCCTGAAATGACAACCAAGTAAAATGTGAGTCGAGGGACAATTAATCAAACCACAATCTAGCATCATCTTGTAAAGAAGAGGGAAAAACTCTAAAGTATATGCAATCATCACAAATGTTCCCACCAAGACAAGAATGCATCCACTCTTCAAACTTTTTCATATGTAAAAGGATTCTCCCACACCGAACCATGAAAATATGGCGAAGTGGGATATCCTCCAAATCAAAGTTGGAAAAATATGAAGAAGATGCCATTTTGTTGTTAAAAGAAAATTTCTCAAGAAAATGAAAATAAACAACCAGACGACTCAATAAGTGGAAAATAAATAAAATGGAAAGATACAACACTAAAGATAGAAGTATCACACTAAAACTTTCAAAATCAATCAAAAAATGCTAATAATAGAAACTATTGTCCCCGACAACGGTGCCAATTGGTTGAACTGAAAAACGTGCAAAGGCACGCCTTCCACTCCCAAGCGTAGGAGCGTCAATGCAATAAAAAATAACCGGTGAGTACCGGGTCAGATCACATGGACAAGTCGTTCTACATTCACAAGTTTGATCGATAAAGAAAAATAAAGCATAATATAACCAACTCACTAAGTGGATGGAAGTGGAAAAAAAGTGCGGTGATTCAACAATCCTAACCTAAATGTATAGGGTTAGAGAGCCAAATGGGGAGTTAGGATAGCTAGGAGAGAAAGCATGGGTTATAGGTTCACTAAGATTGGTGCTAATCAAGCTCTAATTTCCCGCATATAACTCAATTGATCATCCGGCTAAAGACACTCAATCGGAATATTTAGCATTCATGAACACAAAAATTAGCAATAGGCATGAATGCATCGTCATAGCACTAATCAATATATGAACATGGACTTTTCTCAAATTATGCCCTCTCGGGACTTAACCAATTAACGTGTGCCCTAACAATTCATCCAAGATTAGCAAGATAATAGGCAAGAGTAAATTAGAACTAAAATTGGCAACCAACCGCAATGAATCATAACCCAAGCAAATTAACACTACCCAATCATACTAAACAAGATGAGAATCTTATACAAAAGCTTCATCCAAGTTCAATACAAAAGTGATATTTCAAATTACAAAATGGGAAGAAAGGTTTCACCCAAGCTGTCACCCTAAATGAAGCCTTCTCTCTACCAATTTGCTCCTCCTCTAAGCTTCACCAAGCTCCAATGGCCTCCAACCCTAACCCTAGCCTTTTGGGGAAGAAGAGAGGCCCCCAAAACCCTAAAATCTCCAAAAAAAACAGAACTGGCCGAAGAGAACTCAAAAAAACGAACCAGCCCCCAAATAACGCACATGACCCATTTAAAACATTGCGGGTCGGGCGTGTAGTGCGCCCGACCCGCAGGCGCCTGGGGCGCCGGCTCTTGGGCGCGGGCACGCGTTGTGCGCGTGCTTGCCCCCCTAGCGCTCCAATCGCTTTTTTATAAACATCAACGGCACAGCGTCCCGCTCAAAGAGCCGGCCGCGGAAATGGGCCGGCCAGTAGGCCTTTTGGGTTTTTATTTTTATTATTATTATTTTTTGTTTTAAAATTTCCAGAATAGTCTTCTATGCTCCAAAAATTCCCCAAAAATAGCTACTAACTCCAGAAAATTCTGGAAAAATTCTAGAAAATCCAGAAAAATCCCAGGAGTACCTGAAAAATAAGGGGAGCAAATATTAGTCCACAAAAACTACATTTTATGTATAAAATAGGAATAGGCTTTAATAATTCACGATATCACAAATACGCCCGTATCAAGCCAAAATTAACATGATATACACATAAAATGCCCAGAAATGAGGGGGGATATGCAATTTATATCCCAAATCATCGGGTCGTGTGTAGTCGCTTACGGGTCGAACACGAGGAACAGTCAATTAAGTATCGATTTTATGGGTCCTTGACTGAAAGCTACGTGATAGTCACTGTGATTGGTTAGCGAATGGTAGAAAGAGTGTGATCAAGGGGTAAAAGCTCTAGGGCATGGGGAATCCTATCCGTTGATCTTGGGTTATGGTTAAACTAGTAATCAACCGATTGCCGGGTTCATTGGGACTCGGGAGAGGTCGTGTGACCGAAGGGCATTCACATATTCTCCACTGTCGTGATGCATGATAGGTTATTTTCTTATGTCATGTCCTACCCCTATTGTCGCGATGCAGTGATAGGCCAACCCAACATACACTGATGTTAATGACCTCTGATGCATCGGCGTACGTTGGGCGCATTACGCTCGACGAATATCCCCAATCTTCCTCCCGCCCATAGTGGCATTAGCTGATTAGACCAACATTGGGAGAGCTCTTAATCGATACTTGTTGGTGTTTAGTCACATCGATAGTATGGATCGTCGTAGGGATCAGATCTCTGGATCAGTCCCGACTTTTGGTCGACGGCCAATCTGATCGCCCCGAAGGGAGGGGGTCGAATCTATGACGATAATAATCGTCCCAATGAACCTGTAATCTCAACTAGCTCAGTAACTAAATCAATTAGTTTGTTCAACCCATGGCCCTAATCCAATGGGGTTCATCCCATTGCACTAGATGAAAATTACTTACTACCCATTGCAATAGAGTGGATTCTAGCAATGGGTAAGCATTTAAAGCCATGGAATCATATTGTAATAGCAATAGATAACAAAACTAAACAATAGCAACAAAGAGAGATAAAATTTCTATTAAGCAAAGATAGAGTATTACACTAGTAAGCAATTAGAACAATGAAAACAACTAAATAAAGAAGTTTAAATTCTTACAAACTTGCCCAAAACCCTAGGAAATACAGAAAAACAGCTAAAAAGAGGATTCCTTTCGCAGGAGGATAAAAGGGCGCTTATATACGTGCGCCCAAAATACCAAAATAGCCCCCAGATTCGCCCTAGCTGTCGCCAAGGATTGGTCTGATGTGACCGCGTCAAGAAACAACGTGGTCACGTCGTTTCCTAGAAGAATGGGGGACTGGGGGCTCAGCTACGTAGTCGCATCAATAGAGATGTGGCCGTGTCGAAAATAGTTACGCGGTCGCGTCGTCTTTTACCGCAGCCGCGTCATTCTGCTTTGGATGTCGTAAATTCGTGGCCGCATCGTCTTTGTTCACACGGGCTGCAAAAGTCTCTGATTTTCAATCTTTTATCCCCTCTATAAGCCTTCTGACGCATCCGCGTAGATGTTGCTTCTTTGGCAGTTTGACGCAGCTGTGTGGATATGATGACGCGGCCACGTGGAGCTCAGTTCTTCTCAAAATCTTCTCCTTTGCGCCAATTGACTCCTCGGCTTCGCTCCTTTCGCCTCTTTGCTCTAAGATCTTACCATATGATCCCTAATCAGCATATATTTCCTGCAAAGCATGTGAGGGACCACAAAAGCAAAAAAAAGAGACAAAACAGGGGAAACAGGGAGGAAGGGAGAATGAAACGATGTAAAACATGCATGAAAAAGAGTGAAAAACTATTTACAATAAACACTCATCAAAATCCCCAAGCTAAACTCTTCCTTATCCTCAAGGAAGACAAGAGAGAGCATAGATCGGAGGAATGCAATCAACATGCCAATGATGCGATGAAGCTTCGAGAATTTTCAAAAAATGAGAATATATACGTGAGTGAAGTGAAAACTCAAATTCGGAAAACCAAAATGCTCGTAAATCTTTTTGTCGATGAGAATATGTTCATAGGACGTTATCCCGACTCAAATCGCCAAGCAATACACTAAATGATGGCTATACTCACATTCTAAGATATTTCATCTAACCCGACCTTAGATTGAACGTGTAGGAACCTAAGCTATACAATGGTCGAAGAGGGTATACGTATGGGATAATGGGATATTGGTCGATCGAGGAAGTGACGCTCACGACACGACACAGTTCATTGATTCATGAAATTGCCAAGTTTCTATATGATTTCATATATACAAACGTATTTACAAAAAGGAACTATATATTTTTTTTGGATTTGTAGTTGGGTCATGTAAGGAGCGTTGGGTCGGTGACTCCCAGATCGGACGATCTTTGGGCACCTGGCTAAGAAGGACCCATCGGACGTACTAACTCAACCCAAATGAAATCCTTATTCATACGCACTCCCCCAAGCTAGACCTTTTTACGTGAGGCCTCGACGGTTACTATCGTGGGGATCAGGTTGCTCAGCTTCGCTGGAGGAACGGTGCATATTATTTTTTCTATTCACAATTTTTTTCTTTTGTTTTTTTAAGAACAATAGGAGAAAAGTATGTAGATTCAATCCTCAGAACTAGGTGAAGTGTGGTTATCCAAATCTCGAGAGACTATAAACCATTATACACAACTATCGGCTCTAGGGTCCATGCATAAAATGGATTCCTAGGGTTCAATCTAGGTTGGTTTCAAGTACTTCTATCTTAGGGGTTGTGAGGACGGCCAAAGCTAGGGTATTACAAGGGATTTGAGCTAAGGTTATGAACTATTCATATATTCAAATTGACATCATGGAAATTGAGCATTAAAGTTCGGAAAATAAATTTCAAATCAGGATTCAGCGCATATAAAAACTCGTTTTCGAAAAATTCTCGAGGTGAATGCAAGTATATACAAATGTATGCATGAGGGTGTAAGATGCATGATGTGAATGCGAATATTTTTGGAGTTTTTGATTTTTCAATTTTTTGTCTTTTTGGATGCATAAATCGAATTTAAACATGATGCATATGAAAAAGAAAGAAAGATGGAAAAATAAGAAAGAAAAACTGAAATGAAAACGAAAATAACGATAAAAATAGGAAAATATGAGGGAAAAAGAGAAAATTAGCACGAAAGAGCTCCTCCCCCAAGCTAAACCAAGTATTGTCCTCAACGCAAATAAAACCCAGAAAAAGTCGTGAGGACAAATAAGATGAGGGGAAGGAGACCCAGGAGCATCTCCTCCCAAGCTGAATAAAACCGGGCCCGAATATGATGCAAGTGTGTGATGCATGTGCTAAATGATGAGGGGGTGCCAAAGATGTGTGTGGTGCTCCAATCAGGCTGAGCCACCATCAGGTGGTGGCTACATGGGACAATGGAATCAGTTAAATGCTCAGCTGCCGTGTCAACGTGTGGTGGGGATGGAGTGGTGTGGACAAGCTTAGATTTTATAAGTGGAGGTGGAGGTGGAGGTGGAGATGGGGTGGTACAATCGTCGTCGGAGGATGATGAGAGAAGGATGATGGGTCCCTCACGTGGTGGGGAAGTGGGAGGAGGTAAGGGGGAATGTATAGGGGATGGAATGGGAATGGACTCTGTGATGGGTGTAGGAGAGGTGTGTGAAATCATGAGGTCGGGGTGAAGTGATGGTGGAGGGGTAGAAATATGCTCAAGCCCTGGATCAGACTGTGGGGAGGCTGGTGTTGTGGAGATGCATGGTGTGATGTCAGATGTGTCATTGGGCACCAGAGATGGGTGGGGTGGGATGGATACGTGTAATGAGGTGGAGGGTATATCTACAGGAATGGAAGTGGAAGCCGGGGTCTGAGCAGTTTGAGGTGGGTGAGGTGGGTGGGGTGGGATGTGGACAGGTAGGAGATACGGTGCAACAGCTAGATAATGACCCTGACTATAATGATACTGAAAGACCTGGTTGAACTGGGACTAGAGCCTCATGACAGCAAGAGCCAGGCCATCAAAAGAAGTCCTGAAATCAGAGAGGGTATCTCTGACCTCAGTCAAGGTGCTGGTGGTAGAATCTCTAAGAGATCGAAACTCCTCCTCCAAGCGAGCTATGTACTTGGTATGGGATCGCGGTGGGGGAGGAGGAGCACTGCTGGAACCCTCGTTGTGGGGTCGAGATCTCCTATACTGACGGAGGGCTGGGATGACAACTGGGCCAATGATTGATGTGGAGGCACCAGAAGTGTCAACATGGTCCTAGGGCTAGGGCTGACATGGGTCGATCTGCTGGACTGGGGCCTAGACCCCTGAGCTAAATCTGTGTCGGGTGCAAAAAAAACACCTCAAAGTGGTGCCAGGTCCAAAAAGTCCAGGGTTGGGTAACCTAGTGCCAGAAATAACGCTCTCGGTCAAGCGCTCGGATCATACGCATATTGGTGAGCACCGAGAGGTCAAGAGAGGTAGGGCCAGGGATGAGGGTCATGGAATTAGGGATCTTAAGGTATACATGAGCGAGGGAGGCTATGATGGTGATGAGTCCCCTACAACAGATAGGTGATCTGAGGTCAGCTATGGTGTGAAGAAATCTCTGCATGAGCCAAGACCCAGTGTGACAGGATATAGTGGGGGATAGTGGTGTTGCCCTCGCAGAGGACACGGCTCTGTGAAGCGCACCACAAGAAGAAAAGCTCATCCTGGGTGATCTGGCCCGTCTCGTATCGACAAAATAGTGTGTTCGTGATAATGCGGTGTACAATGCAAAGGCCATGGTGAATGATGCTAGATGCCTTCGCTCGAGTCTTCAGGAAGACATCGAGCTTGGTGATCTGAAACCAAAAATGGTTTGCATCAAAATCTCGGGGGTACGGGTGGTTGTTGTGGATGTCTATGGGCTCAAGAGCTCTGGGGCACTTAAGGAGCGGGTTCAAGGAGTCTTTGGATAGACCGTACTCCTTGTTCATGATTCGAAAGGAAAAACCTGCGGGGTAAACCCTAAAGGTGGAGAGGAACTCCAGAGTGAGCCTCTTATAGATCCTAGCCTCACATTCTAAAAATTCATCCCATCTAAGATTTTGGAGGAGGGTGCTAACAATGTCTAGGAGGCCTAGGGCTGATATAGCAGGGACGCTCGGGAATTTGGTTTGGAACGATCACACGAGAGTTTAGTGAAATAAACTTCGTGCGCTCGTCCTCACTCAAGAAGTGAATACCTAGCATGTCCAACTGAGGGGCAGGAAGTGGTTCACATCCCTCACTCTAATGTCATGTGCCCGTGCAATGTCGACCTCAAGAGCTATCATTTGACGCTTGTTCTTGCCCTGGGAGGGGCCAGTGGTGGTGGCCTTCTTTCTGCACTCTCTAGGAGGCATCGTGTGAAGGCATGAGTGATGCAAAGTGTGTGCAATGTGGGTGGGTCTGTATGACATCTACGCAGCCGCATGAGTCTGTATGACATGGCCGTGTCGGTTCATTTCCTCCATATTTCTTCTTCTTCACCATGAGATCAAACACTTGGTTAATTTCTTAGGTTTTGGGGATTTATTGAGGAACAAAAATCTGAGCTAACCTAGTCTAAAATGAAGGTGAAAATTTAAAATGGAAAATTTAAATAAAAAATGCTTGGGTTGCCTCCCAAGAAGCACTTGTTTTAAGTCGTGAGCTCGACTCCCTATCTTGATGTCATCATGGGGGTTTTAGGGTGGAGAGGTCTCAAATGTGGCCATCTCCATGCTCCGTTTTGTTGTTCAGCTCATTGTGGCCCTCTTCTTTCCTCTTCTTTTCTCCGGGGTCTAGTGGAAGCAGTCGTGGTGGTTTCTCCTTCAGATTTCTCTCGGAGGTTTCTTCGTGATCCTCCTTCATCGATATCTCCTTGAGCTTGGTGTTTTGCCCAATGGAAGGTTTATTGTTGTCGCCCAGAGATAGCTCCTCCAAACTTGTCTCCTCAATTGCTTCTTCGAGGAGATCCACTTGGTCTCGACGGCTGACTTCCACAAAGTTCCTCATTGAATTCTTAAGGTCGAATTCGACCTTTTCTCTACTGACATTGAGGGAGATTCTCCCTCCTTTTATGTCAATAAGGACCCCTGCCGTAGCAAGAAAGGGTCGCCCCAGGATAATTGGGATGCGTGTGTCTTTCGACATGTCCATGACAACGAAGTCGCATGGAACCAATATCTTCCTGATCTTCACCGACACATCCTCAACTATTCCATGGGGGTATTTCACTGAGCAGTCTACCCACTCGAGTGACATATTTGTGGGTTGGAGCTCCCTGAGATTCAGCTTCTCGCAAATCCCAATGGGCATCAGGCTAATGCTCGTCCCCAAGTCGCACAGTGCACTCTTGATATCCAAATCTCCTATAGCGCATGGGATGGAGAAGCTCATGGAATCCTCCAGTTTTTTCACCATTTTCATCTGAATGATGGTGCTACACTCTGCAGAGAGCATCAACTTCTCCCTCATCCTGCCCTTGGTAATTATCTCTTTAAGGAATTTCGCGTAGGTAGGGATTTCAGAGATCGCATCGAGAAAGGGGATGGAGATGTTCAGTTGCTTCAAAAGATCGAAGAACTTTCCATATTTTTCATCCAACTTGGCCTTCGCCAATCTCGACGAGAATGTGATTCTCCGCATATATGGCATGGGAGGCTCGTCAGCAGGCTTCCCTAGGTCTTTCTCCACTTGCTTATCCTTGGAGGACATTGTGGAGGCTAAACCTCATGTTCAACTTCTTTTTCATCCCTAGATTCAAGCTCAACATGAGCTTCTTCTTCTATTTCAGCTTCCTTCTCCACGACAGGCATGGTGGGAACTTCAAACTTCTTTCCACTTCTCAATGTGATCGCGTTCACATGCCCTCAGGGATTCTCTTCTATTTGCCCCGGCAACTTACCTTATGCCTTGGAGAGCTGTGAGAGCTGCTGCACCATAGTGGTCTCCATGGACTTCTGGCCTGTCGCCAGCTGCTTTGAGGTAGATGCAAGTTGTTGCGTCGTCATCATTAGCTGCTAGATAGAGTTTTAGAAGTAGTCATTTCTTTGGCCTTGAGTCCGGATGTAACTCTCGATTAGCAATTCCAGGCTTGACTTTTGGATGGGGGGATGCGTTCACCGGATGCCTCTGAATGAAATTCTAAAATTGGCCTTGAGGAGGTGGAGTCTGAAAATCTTGAGGGTACTGAGGGTATGGCAGGGGAGCTTGTAATGTCAGTGTCTGGTATGAGAAATTAGGGTGATTCTTCCACCCTTGATTATATGTGCCGGAATACGGGTTGCTCGGTGGCCTCGGATTTTTCCCATATAAAGCGTTCGCTTATTCAATAGTCATATCCAGAGATGCCACCATGGGTGATGAACATTCAATGCTCTGGTGCCCCTGCACACCACAAACTTCATAAATTACCGCCGTAGGCAGTTTATCAGTACCAAGTCCAATAATGGAAAGTTGTTTAGTTAAGGCATCAAACTTAGCTGAAAGTAATGATACCTCGTCGATGTCATATTTACCTCCCCTTGTGGAGGTGCTTCTCTCGTTGCTCCAGGAGTCGTTGTTCTCAGACATTGATTCTAGCAATCTTTTTGCTTCAACTAGGGTCTTGCTTATTATGAGCCAGTAGCTACAGCATCTATGGACATTCTCACCGGCGTCATCAGCATCCAGTGTGACTGGCATTCTTCAGGTGACAGGACCTCAGAGTCAGCTCTGATGGCTAAGGTCCTGATGGGCATTTTAGAGCACATGAGTCAGCTAGAGGAGAGGGTAGCGACGCCGAAGCCGCCGAGCTACAATGAGTTTAGGGAGCTGCGTCTGCGATATTTCTCGGGCAGGGAGAGTAGCCTCGAGGTAGACGAGTGGCTATGACATATTGAGGATGATCTGATGATGTGTCAGTACCCCCAAGACAGTTGGGTGGAGTTAGTGAGGCACCAGTTGATCCATCAAGCCAGAGACTGGTGGGAGGCCCAGGACAGGCGGCTAAATGGGAACATTGTTTGCGAGACTTTTCGGGGGTTATTTGAGGCCAAGTTCCTTTCGGAGGCAACAAAGAACGAGTTGAGGCAGAGATTTGAGCACTTGACTCAGAGCAGGAGGACAGTGGATGAGTACGACGCAAATTTCTCGCTGTTGAGTAAGTATGCACTAGAGCTCGTAGCGACGGATGCCACCAGAGCCAGGCGCTTTCACATGGGGCTAGATGTACCGTTCCAGATGGCCATGTCTACTCAGGAGTTGCTGACCCATAAGGCCGTACTATAGGCAGCTAGATGGCATGAGACTCACTTACGGAGTTTGAGGAGATTACCAACCAGTGATAGACGATCGGCCGCTCAGCAGAGGACCGCACCTGGGCCAGTTCAGCCGGTGACATTCAAGCGACCAGGGGCTTCACCTTTGGCACAGAAGGGGCCTTCATGCTATAGATGCAGGAAGCCGAGGCAGGTGCATAGAGATTGCCGAGTTCCGAGCACCAGGTGTTACATATTTGGAGAGCCGGGTAACATCAGCAGATTTTGCCCATGATTGGGTCATGCTCCAGTACCACCGACGTCAGCAGTAGCTCGGCCCGTTCAGCAGAGACCCCTTCTGCCACTGCTGCAGCATCTTGCCCTTCCGGCACCGCCAGGACCGAGACCAGCTGCGTCGAGAGGACCCCCTCCACCTCATCAGCAGCGACGAGGGTACCATGGGCAGTTCCTCCGTCGAGGCGGCTGCAGTTCATTATGACCCCGTTAGAGGCTCTAAAAGGTGCTATTTGGGTGATCACTGGTATGAATCTTGCCCCTCTGCAGTCTTTTTGATTTTAGCCTCAGTTGTTTTATTTAGCTAGTTAGTTGTGTTTTATTGTTGTGATACTTTAGGTATTGTTAGAGTAGCCTCCTACCATGCCTTGTCTCTATTTGATTCTGGAGCGTCACATTATTTCATGTCTAAGAAATTTGTGACTCAGCACTCTATAGTGGTTGACTCTTTTGCTGCTAGTTGGAATGTTCAAACCAAGAATGGGATCGTTTGTAGTGTTTCTGGGATACAGAACTGTCCGGTTGCGATAAGGGGACGAGAGTTGTATGCAGACTTCTTAGTGATTGAGTTGCCTGACTATGAGGCAGTGTTTGGGATGGATTGGTTAGGAATGTTTTATGCTACTATAAACTGTAGGTTAAGGAGAGTAATTTTCCAGATCCTTGACCATCCAGAGTTTGAGTTTTGGGATGGTAGTAGTGAGCTTGAGCCTTTGAAGTTCCGAGCAACGGTCGTGGAATATTTGAACATGGAGGCAGAGCCAGTGTTACTAAGGGTTGCCGAAGAATTCCCTGACATCTTTCCAGATGATATCTTTGGATTACCCCCAGAGAGGTCTCTGGAGTTTACTATTGATCTGATTCTCGGTGCCCAACCGATAGCGAAGGCTCCATACCGTATGGCCCCACCAGAGTTAGATGAGCTTTGCAATCAGTTGTCTGATTTATCAGATAGGGGATTGATTCACCCAAGTGTGTCACCATGGGGAGCGGCAGTGTTGCTTGTGAACAAGAAGGATGGATCCCGGAGGATGTGCATCGATTATCGGAAATTGAATAAGGTGACTGTGAAGGATAAGTATCCCCTTCCCCGACGATGATATTTTTGACCATCTTGGTGGATCCTAGGTGTATTCGAAATTGGATCTGCGAAGTGGGTATCCCCAAGTGAAGGTGCGGGAATCTGATGTTCCAAAGACCACGTTTCGGACTCGATATGGTCATTATGAGTTTTTGGTGATGCCTTTTGGAGTGACGAATGCCCCAGCTACTTTTATGAGGCTGATGAATCAAGTCTTCTTCGAGTATTTAGATAAGTTTGTGGTGGTATTCATCGATGACATTCTGGTCTACTCGAAGAATGAGGATGAACACGCTGAGCATCTGCAGATAGTTTTGAATACTCTCAAGCAGTACCGACTGTATGCCAAGTTCAACAAGTGCCAATTTTGGTTGACCAAGGTTGCGTTTCTTGGGCACATAATCTCTGGGGATGGAGTGTCTGTTGACCCTGAGAGGGTTACCGCAATGGAAAGCTGGCCTATACCTCGGACAGTCACAGAGATACGAAGCTTTTTGGGGTTGGCTGGATATTATCGGAAGTTCATTAAGGATTTCTCAAAGATTGCCTCGCCTTTGACTCATTTGACAAAGAAGGACGTTGCGTATGTTTGGTCGGAAGAATGCCAGCGCGTGTTAGATGAGCTGAAGCATCGGTTGACCACTGCTCCTATCTTAACTATCCCTGCCCGTTCAGGTGGTTTTGAAGTTTTCTGCGATGCGTCTGGGAGAGGGCTAAGTTATGTCCTTCAGCAGTATGGGCGAGTTGTAGCATATGCTTCCAGATTATTGAAGGAACACGAGCTGAACTATCCCACTCATGACCTGGAGTTGGCAGCGGTGATTTTGGCCCTGAAATTGTGGATCCATTTCCTGCTAGGTGAGCATATGAAGATATACACCGACTATAAGAGTTTGAAGTATGTGTTCACTCAGAAGGATCTTAATATGAGGCAGCGTCGATGGTTGGAATTAATGGCTGAATATGACGTCGATCTGCAATACCATCCTGGGAAGGTGAACGTGGTGCCAGATGCTCTTAGCCGACTGCCCGCTATGATGAGGCTAACTTCTCAGCCGCAACTTCGATGGGCAATCCGACAGATGGGAATAGAAGTTGTACTTCCAGGAGAGGAGACTGTTATGATGGGGCTGTAAATTCAGTCTGATTTGGTGAACAGGATCAAGGCAGCCCAGTCAGGGGATGCTAAGCTGAAAAGGATTCGGGAGCTGGTAGAGGTTGGACTTCGATCTGACTTTCGAGTTCATGAAGATGGATCGTTAGGGTTTGGGAGCCGGGTCTACGTGCCAAGTGGCGATATTCTGGAGGAATTATTGAAGGAGGCACACAATTCCTCATATTCTATCCATCTTGGAGGAACCAAGATATACTGTGATCTGAAGAAATATTATTGGTGGTCTGGAATGAAGAAGAGTGTACCCAAGAGTGTGGCATCGTATGTGGTTTGCCAGCAGGTGAAGGCTGAACACCAGAGAACTGCGGGACTGTTGCAGCCTCTCCCCATTCCAGAATAGAAGTGAGAACATGTGACCATGGACTTTGTGACCGGTCTACCTCGGACCCCAAGAGGTAATGATGCGATTTGGGTCATCATTGATCGATTAACCAAGTCGGCACATTTTATTTCGTTCCGAGTTGGACAGTCCACAGAAATTCTGGCTAAGAGGTACATGGAGGAGATTGTGAGACTGCATGGAGTTTCTATAAGTATAGTATCCGACAGAGATATCAGATTCACCTCTCATTTTTGAAAGTGTTTACAGGCTAGTCTGGGGACGCGTTTGAATTTCAGTACTGTGTATCATCATCAGACTGATGGACAGCCTGAAAGGACCATTCAGATTCTTGAAGATATGTTGCGGGCATGTATACTTGATTTCAAGGGTTCATGGGATGACCAACTGCATCTGGTTGAGTTTGCATACAATAATAGTTACCAAGCAAGTATTGGTATGGCTCCCTTCGCAGCTTTGTATGGAAGGCAATGTAGGTCTCCTTTAAGTTGGGATGATGTTGGAGACAGAGAGTTTTTGGGACCAGACTTGGTGGTGGCAACAACATTTGTAGTGCGAACAATCAGGGAAAATATGCGCATCGCACAAGACCGATATAAGCACTGGGCTGATACAAAGCGGCGACCCTTGGAATTTCAGCCAAGGGATTACGTGTTCCTAAAGATCTCACCGATTCGTGGAACTATCCGATTTGGCAAGCGTGGGAAGCTGTGTCCTAGATACATTGGTCTGTTCAAGATCTCCGCCAAGGTCGGTGAAGTTGCATATCGGTTAATGTTGCTGCCGTCACTCGAAGGTGTGCATAATTTTTTTCATATGTATCAGCTCAGAGGATATGTGGGAGATCCCAATCATGTAGTAGATTTCTCAGGGATAGAAGTACGGCCTGATCTCACCTATGAGCAGCATCCAGTGGCTATTTTGGACCGGAGACAGAAGACGTTGAAGAAGTGGACCATTGCCTTGGTGCGAGTAATGTGGTAACAAGAGTCTCCGGGGGATTCAACTTGGAAGCGAGAAGATGCGATGCGTGAAAAGTACCCATACCTGTTTAAGCAATAACCGTTGTAACTTATAATTTTCTACAGTTGTTCGTTGCTGTATGTAAATATATGTTCTCCTAATTCTGTTAAATTCCGATGAATGAATTTGTTCTAAGGAGGGTAGGGTGTAACAACCATCGTGTGTAAATACTAAGTAGCTATTAAGTTAGCCCTAGTCTCTTTGTAATGTATGCATGTCAGTTCACTAGAATGAATAGATTTGCATTTGTACCCCCTCAATTTTGCATTTAAACCCAAAAATTGGGTATATTTCCATAAGTGACAAGAAATGAGGGTTTGTGCACAAGAGTTCCCTAAATGGCATGCTAGGTAATAAAGCAAACAAGTTGGCGGGCAATTAAAAAAAGGAAAAAAAGGAGAGTGACGGCAACCTTGTAAATAAGAGACCAAGTCAAAGGGCTTTTAATGAGGGACAATATACAATGGCAAACTTGTAAATAAATCCCCAAGTTGGAGGGCCATTTCATGAGAAACATTGTGCAATGGCACACCTTGTAAATAAAACACAAAAATGAAGGGCAATTGTGAAGTGATTAGGAGCCATGGAAAACTTGTGAATAATGGGATTTTTAGGAGATAACTTCCCAATTAAATTAAATCCCCATCCTTCTACACCCTTCTACACTTCTCTCTTCCTTTTCTTTTCATTTAATTTCCCTTTTGTTTTTCTCTCCCCCATTCTTTGTGTGATGGCCGAAAATCTCTAGAGCAAAAAAAAGAGAGGAGAGAGGAGGAGGAGGAGGAAGAAGAAGAAGAAGAAGAAGAAGGAGGAGGCCTAAGCTAGGAGAGGACTTCTATTCAAACCATAACCCTTTCTTGGAGCTCTTAATAGGTAGGAATCTCTACAACTCTCCCTCTAGTTGTAGATAATAAAAAACATGCTTGTATGTTTACGTTGTTGTTTTTTAGAATTGGGATGAGTGTTGTAGAATTAGGGTGTATGAATGCATGTTTGGTTGTTTCTTTGGGATAATGATGGAAATTGTGCCCAAAATCATGTTTCTTTTTCATGAATTCCTAGTAAAGTTCATGTTTTTATTTGTTAGTATTAGAAAAAATGGTAGATATGAATGGAAGTTGTCATTTTTAGAATGTGTGTTCAATAAAAATGCTATCTTTAGTAACAAGTTCTCATTTTGCTAAAAGACTACATTGTATGGATAAGCTAGTTGTTAATCTTAATAAAAATGCCACCTTTGTTATAAAAAAAGAAAGAAGAAGAAAAAGAAAATTTTCAATTTGCTAAAAGACTGCATTTTTATTGAAAACCTAGTCTAGATAAGCCCTTATATGACATCCTACACTAAACCCACATGGTTGCACTCAAATTCACATGTTGTAAGATCCCACTCTCTCATTTTCACAAAAACCCCATCTTGATTAATATGACCTTCACTAATGTTTCTCATTTTTCAATAAAAGGACCATTTTTCCAAAGAGTTTTTTACAAGTTTAAATTTCTCCAACATGGTCTCATTTACTCTAAGAGCCTCTTAAAAATGTGCTTAATAAGAGATCCTTCAAGGCTTTACCAGGTTTCCCCCCTAGTTTAAGCTTTGGGGTTAAACCCCTCATTTTCACATCCAAATGGAATTTTCTTTAAAAGGTTAAGAGAATTCTTTTTACAACGAAAGCTTCTTTCA
This sequence comes from Scilla litardierei, assembly GCA_030789695.1. Lineage (NCBI taxonomy): Eukaryota > Viridiplantae > Streptophyta > Magnoliopsida > Asparagales > Asparagaceae > Scilla > Scilla litardierei. Next base: position 178,549,402 of record CM061133.1, on the reverse strand, counting down.
CTAGGATCCTAATGGCAAATTTCACCTAATTATATTAAGCCTACCCACTAAACTTTCCTTATGGTTAAACCCCTTTATGCTACCATCTAAAAAGCTTAATTATCTAAGTTTTAATTCAATATGTAATCCTTAGTTTTCTTCCATTTAGGGGGTATGGAAATCCTCGCTAAATGAGCTTCTTGTTACGTATGGTTTGGTGTAATCAAGATTGCTTAATGTTGCTAATTCAATGCATTAAGTTATTTATAATGCAAGTTTGAGTTGGATGTTAGTTGAGTATGCATTTGAAATATGCAAGTTCATGTTGCCCTCGAGAGGTTTATGTTGGAGATACTACTTCATGTTTGGAAATGCAAGTTTATGCAAGTTGAATGTTATGTTTATGGCTTATGAAACATGCAAGATTATGTTTATGGAAATTTGGTGGAAAAGGATGCATTTGACACCATTTTGCATGCTTAATGCTTTAGGATTAAAGGCTAGTTAAAAGAAAACCTAGGGTTGACTCGTTCCACTTAAGGTGGGTGAGTGCCCTAGGAGGGTTTGGGGGAAACCAAGGTAACGAGTGGACATGCAGGGATGAATAGCTAAGTTGTGGACCACTCCTAACGAACCCTCAGAGACTGGGAGTAGGTTGGGTTGTGCAATGGACTTGTACAGTACTAGTGGTGTAGATATAGTGCTCTTTGGCATTGGGATGTTCTGACTGTTGTGCTTTACTTTGTTGCATGCGTTGTTGTGCCTTGTACTATCCTGCTGTGATTGGAGCTGTACTATATTTTTAGTTCGTACTTTTATTGCATGTGTTTCCTCAGCATTTGCAGCGGCCCGCGAGATGTTTGTTGTACACATTAGCGCTTGGTATTTTAATACCGCGGCTTGTCATGCTGACCCTCCCTAATTTAGGTAGCGGGGCGTGACAGTCACTGTCATTCAAGAAGCAAAAGATCTATCACAGATGAGAGTGGAGGACTTGATAAGCAACTTGATGTCACACGAGTTTGAGCTACAGAATATAGAAGAAAGAGAGAAACCAAAGGAAAAGTCTCCAAAACTTCTATCTCTTCAAGCTAAGGAAGATGAAGATGGCGATGACGATGAGGAGATATCACTTATAGTCAGAAATTTCAGGAAATACGTCAGGACTCTTCAAGGAAGCATAGAAATGCAAAAAATGTTTATTCGCTCTAATAATTTTAATTCTTCTAAAAAATCTTCTGAGCAGACTGCTACTGATAAAGTTAAATGTTTTAAATGTAAAAAGCAGGGACATTTTATGAAGGATTGCCAACAAGAGGAGAATTATCTTGCTAAAAAGAAAGGAAAAGCTTTGGCGCTAACGTGGGACATGGATAGCGAGGATGCGATTGAGGAGACAATCCACACCTCCCTTTGCTTAAAGGGAAAGCTTGATGAGGTAACCAAAGATCAACTTCTTGGTACTATTAATGATATGCATGATGAAATTGACAACCTAGAATCTACTATAGAAAAACGTGATTCCACATTAGAAGAGTATAAAAATGCGAATGATGAATTGCAACAAGACACTTACAACATGTCATTAGAGATTAAGGAACTAAAAGGAAAACTTGTTGCAAGTGATTCAACCATTAATTTGTTGGAAAAAGAGAAATCTAGGTTGCATGAACAAGCTAAATGCCTTATTTTTCCTACTTTGTTGAATTATATTAACATGTATAAGCAAACTGTGACTAAGCATGAAACTGAAATTGAATTGCTTAATGAAAAGATGTGCATGCTAAATAATGAGCTTAAAAGAAAAATAATTTGTAATTCCCTATTTTGAACTATACCTGTATTCTACTGTATACACGTGGTATTTCTACTAACGATGCATATGTAGGCATGAAATAATCGTGGATGTCGATGTATCTATCGTAGTGGATTGGGGTTGTGCTGTAATATGTGGCTGCGAGAATGAATGCGGGAGAAGTGTGAATGACGTCGTGTATATGATATAACAAGTATATATCGGACGTGCGTGTGTGTGTGTGTATGTGGTGAATGTATGCATGTGTGGGTATGCATGGTTGTGTGTGGGGAGAGTCATGCTAGTGTGAGAAGTGGGTTAGGGGTTAATGGCATCCTCGTAAATATTTAGATAGGTGGGGGGTAAAATGGTCATTTGGACTAAATGAGGGGGTGTTTGTATAGTAAAGAAGTGTGTGCATAAAGTAATGGAACACTTGTAATCAGTGGGAAGTTGAGGGGTATTTAGGTCATTTCAAAAGTATCATGGCTTATGCTATAAGCTATGCCTTGGCTTATCCAATAAGCTAAGGCTATGTAGAAAAATCATTAGAAATATCTTCTTATACGTATCCTTTTCTTCTCCCTTTCTTTTCTAATTTCTCTCTCCCCTATCTCGCTCCCCACTCAACCTGGCCGAAATTCATTCATAAAAAAATAAATAAATAAAGAGAAAATGGAAGAAGAAGAGGAAGAAAGGGGATGAGAAAGAGGAGAATGGTTGTTAGCAAGATGGAGTCTTCTTGGGGCTAGGAGCTAGGAGGATGTAGGAGGCTTGTGAGAAAGCATGAGGGTTTGGAAATCCATCATCTTGAGGTAGGAATCCCTTCTCTAATGGTTTATTATGCTAATCCATGTTAAATCAATTTAGTTCCATGCAAATGCCATGGCTGATTTTGTGGACAGTTTCCGTTGCTTGTTCATCTGAGTATATCTCTTAATTTAGGCATGAATAAATTCTGAAAAAATTATATAATTGTAGATATTGAAATTCTACCCTAGAATCATATAAAATTTGATATATTTTAAGTTCAGTAATTAGGAGTAAAAATTCTATCTTTACAACATGTCTGAATTTCATTCAGTCTGGGCACAGTTTGGTAAAATTGAGCTCAGTCCCTGCACACTCCATATAAATTAGTTTTCTTGGTCTCTTTGTAAAGTTAACAACCTGTTCTACAACATTCCACTAGGGCATGTATTCGAGATTCTAACTGAAACATGAGTTAAAATAGCAATTGTTACAGCCCTTAGAATCTGTCTGAAAAACAGTTTCGGCAGGTCTCACCAAACAATTCACCATAAATCACCTAGTTATATTTCTACACGAAATTTTATATGTGAATCAAGCACTACCATATCTACCACTCTCATTTAGGAAGTTTTATCAAACTATCATTAGAAATGGATGAAAACAGCCTATGTTCATGATTGTCAGTACTTTTCCTGTATGCTGAATTGTTTAATTGGTGTTTGAATTGATCATTATTGCTAATCTTTCGTCTATAGTGTATGATTATTGTTGTTACATGAAAGGTAGATTCTTGGTATGTGTTGCTAATAGATTTGCTAATGTGCTCATGGACATGTATGTCACGCCCACCACGCGTGTGTGAAAATGCCTCAATGAAATAAAAATTGAGAAACATGAGAAATATGCTTCCATGAACCATGTTATGGATTTGTGATGTAGCGAGACATGTATGGCATGATTTCATAATTGATGTACCAATGAGTTGTGATGGAGGGCATGACACTTTGGTGCATGACCCATGTTGATATGTGATGTGGATATGATGGAGTGCATGACACTTAGGTGCATGACCCAGATTGATATGAATGAGAAATGTTGACACTGTGAAACCATACCATCATGAATCTTATAAGATGACTTATTATGTTTAATTGATGATTTGGAATGTCTCAGTCCCATCTAAAGGGGTTGAACTGCTAAAACTGGGGTTTGGGGGAAATTTGGTCAAATTGTGAATATAAGGCCTGGACAATGAAGGTAGGGAGGAGATGATGTGATATGTGACGATTATTCTCACTTGCCTTTACAATGAGTGATGGTTACTTGGCGCTTGTGGTGATTTGGTTTGGATGTGGAGAGGTACATGTGGAGATCCACACTCTTGCTATCGTCCAGGGAGGAGGCGGAGAGGCCCGGTGTACAGTGCCCGTGTCCACTGCACCGTGTGCCATACTCACCCCAATCTTGGGGTGGGGCCCGTGGGGCAGGTCTCCTGACGGGGCATGGTGAGAGGTGTTGAATATTGGACTCCCCGGATTTGGTTTTGATGATGAGCAAACATAAATAATCCATGAACTAACAATTTGTGAGCGCAGTATTGGAGATCGTCGCCAATTTCACGAGAACATTCAAAGCGACATCTCAACACTTCCCAAAGCTCGTATTCATGCCTAAAGCTTCGTTGAAGCTCTTGCGCCGTTTTGGAAGTTATGAAGATTCAATCGAAGCTCTCGAAGACCGTTTATTAAGGTTTTATTTATAGTCTTTTAGCTTCGATATATAGAATGTTAAGCCTTGAGTATATCTTCTGTTTCTATCTTCATTACGCTCATTTCGTAGCTCTAGGATCCTTGCACAAGTTCATTCTAACTTCCTCGAAGCGTCGCGCTTCGATTCGGATTTGTATGTGCATGTTAGTTGGTACAAGAACAAGTACTGACCGACTAGATGGCGATCTAGTCGGTCGGCAACTGTTCTTGGACCGACTAGTTTGATTCCTTAATTTCTTGGACTTTACTGTTTACAGTTAGTCGGTCTACGTTGACTCACCAACCGACTAGTTTGTGAACTAGTCGGTCAGTGATGCTTCTTTGACCGACTAGTTGTGACTTACTGTTCATGCTAAATTTCTCCTAAGCTACTTTTTATCGTTAGTCGGTCTAAGAACGTTTGGTGACCGACTAGTTGACAATTTAGTCGGTCAACTTTTGTTCTTGGACCGACTAAGTCACTTTGTACTCAGACTAATTCTTTTTGCTCTTAGTCGGTCTACGTTCATTGGCTGACCGACTAGTTGTGAAACTAGTCGGTCAGACAGTCTTCTTGGACCGACTAGATTTCTAGGTCTGAAATTCTATCTCTTCTCAGATCTTCACTTAGTCGGTCCATGCTGTTTGGATGACCGACTAGTTGATGAACTAGTCGGTCAGTGACTGTTCTTTGACCGACTAATTCTCACAGATTTCTATCCGTTGGTGAATGACCTAACTTGTTTTTATGGGATCCTATAAATACGAACCTATGTCATTTCTATCTAGGTTAGAGCTGCCATTAAGAGATTTATTGAGTTCTAAAGATATAGCCATTCTCACTCAAATCAAAAGCTCTCTTCCTCACAAGAAACCCATTCTCTCTCATTTCTAGATCTAGAATCCATCTAGAGAGAAGGTTGTTCTTGGTGAGCTCTTCAAGCTATTGCTTGATCCAAGTCTCCAAATCATCCCTAGGCACCGATTGCTGGTCATTTCCTTGGTGCTAGGTCTTGGTGACTTCATCTTCCTGAAATCCTTCATTTCACCATTTGGGTAAGAAAAACTCAAGGTATAAGATTTTGTGGTAAGATTGTTTATTTCATATTAAACTCTTTAATATTGCTTTGTGATTCTCTCGGTTGTGAGAGAAGGTTGTGATCCCGGGTTGTGGGATTCACGTTTGCTATTGCATGTATGATTTGATCTTGTGAAGGTTTTTCACAAGATATTCATAGTGGAAATCTTGAGTTAGGGTCTCTAACTCAAGTATCCGGAGGGGATCCGGGTGGTTGGGACGTAGGATCACCGGGAACAAGTCGGGGAGACTTGGGTGGATCCGAACCCATTAACATCGTTTGTTTGCATTGTTAATTTTGTGTTGTCATTCAATTTAAGCTTCCTCAAATTGATTTGGTAGTTGTTTGCAATTTAATTTGGAATTATACTCCTTATTATTTTAAAGTACTATTCCCCCCCCCTCTAGTACTTGTGCAGTAGCTGGTAGGGCATTACATTTGGTATCAAAGCCAGATACTCAGCTATGTCTGCCAACGACAACAAGACCGTGCCTCCACCTTCCAACTATGACACCTTCAGGAACCGTGAAGGAGCGTCATCGGTGATGGAAGGACATTCCTCTACAAGGCCTCCATTCTTCAACGGTACCAACTATGGGTATTGGAAATGCCGGATGGAAACCTTCCTCCGGAGTGCATCCTTATGGAGGACTACAATGAAGGAATACATCGAACCCAAAGAAGAAGACTTTGAGAAATGGACTACCGCGGAGGTCGCCGCGGAGGTAAGCAATGCCAAGGCAATGAACGCCTTTTAATGCGCATTGGAGCTCGAGGATTTCAATAAGATATGCACATGTAAGAGTGCATATCAAATTTGGAACTCCCTCCTCATTCTTCATGAAGGGACGAGTAGGGTAAGAGACTCTAAACTCGTAGTCGTAAACAAAGATTACGAAATGTTTCATATGCAACAGGGCGAGAAGATGAAAGAATATTACGCTCGTTTTGTTGACATAATAAACGAGTTAGAGGCCCTCGGCAAGTCCTACACTCAAAAGGAGAAGTGCTCAAAGCTTATTGAAGGACTTCCCTCTTCTTGGGAAAACGTACCTTCGCCATCGAGGAAGGTAATGACATGAACAAATATACCGTAGTTCAACTAATGGGTATTTTGATGTCATACAAGGTACGCAAAGATAGCAAAGTGAAGTTACAAGAAAAGATGAAGTCCTATTTGAACCTAGATGAGCCTAAGAAAAAGGCGATTGCATTCAAGGCGGCTTCATCCACCTCTACCGATGATGAGGACTCGGAAGAAGAAATGGACATGGAATCCATTGCACTCATGGCAAAGAAGTTCAATCGCTTCTTCTGAAAGGGTAACTTCAAACAAAAATCTAAGTTTACTTCTACTAACGCCTCTCCACCTTTGTGCTTTAAATGCAATAAGCCAGGACACATCAAAGCGAATTGTCCTCAAAACAAGCAAAAGGAGAAGTGGAAGGCACCGAAGTTCGACAAGTCAAAGAAGTACAAAAAGGGGTACAAAAAGGGACTTGTCGGAACAACATTCACCGACTCCGAGGATTCCTCAAGCGGAGAGTCGGATGATGAGAACGTGGAGCAAGCGCACATGTGCTTCATGGCAAGAGAGGAGCACGATCAAGGATCCTCCTCTTCCGATGATAGTGATGTCGAAAGCGATGAGGTAACCATGGACGATCTTAGGAATGCTAACTCTCAACTTTGGTCAAAATACACTAAATTAGTAAATAGATATACTAAAGTAAAAGATGACCTAGCTAGCATTCAAACATCGCCTAAGACTATCATCACCAACAACGACACCGTTGTTGAAGAGTTAAGAAATGAGATTGTTAATCTCAAATCTAAACTTGAACATGTTAGCATTGAGGATGCGGAAGAACATAAGATAGCGGATTTAACTTCTCAAAACTCGACTTTGAGTATTGAGAACGAGAATCTTAAATCTCGTGTTTATGTGCTCACATCGCAAATATCCACTTTGGATATTTCTTTGCGTTCTCTCAAAGAGAAATATGAGGACACATTGGGCCGAATCAACAAATTCAACAAGGGTAAGGGCCACTTGGATAATATCCTAAAAGACTTACTTCCGGCCAAACACCACATTGGCTTGGGGTATATGATGTGAAATTCATCTAAGTCGGTCACTACTTTTGTAAGGCCAACTTCTGAAGCCTCAACGAGTGGGAGCAAACACTCTATTGGTAGTTCATCTACCAATGGTGCTTCCACCTCGTCCACACCCTCTTTTGGAAAGAAACCCACTTTGGGTGGACCTCCAAAGAAGGGGCATGCTTATATGTACACAAATACCATGCCACGTAGGAACACACGTCCTACTCCACCATCTCACACATATGATGATTTCTATGCTACACGTTCACGGGCACGTGCACACCATGTGAGACACCCTCACGCACGTGTTTCCACACATGCATATGTTCACCCACCTCATCGTATGAATAATTCTCGTCATGCACCATTCCATCATATCCCGTATGCCTATCCACGTCATGCATCACGTAGAAATCAACGTCACATGCATGCACCCAATAGGATGATGGCTCCCAAAATTTTCACTATTTGGAGCCCAAAGGACACAAGCATGGACGAAAAACAAATGTATATGAATGCTTATTTTTCGAATGTTGTGCATAGTAGGAATTATGTGGGGAAGTCAAAGTCCAATTGGACTTGGCTTCCAAAGGTCTAACCTTTGAGGACCCAATGACCTTGGGTACCATGATATGAAAGTTTCTATCTTTAGGTACTCAAGGAAAAGAAAAAGAAAAGGAGCAACAAATTTAAATTTAGCTCCAAAGGGAATTGGATACTCGATAGCGGGTGTTCAAAACACATGACGGGTGACGCTCAATTGCTCTCCGAAGTGGTTCCCATTGCAAATGGAAATCGCGTCGTATTTGGAGGCAACGAGAGCGGAACCATCATAGGTGTTGGTAAAGTGGGTAACCCTTCTAAACCCTTAATTAGTGATGTTTATCTAGTTGATGGTTTAAATCATAATCTTATTTCAATAAGCCAACTTTGTGACAAAGGTTACAAAGTTAGCTTTGCGAAAGGATTGTGTCATATTTCAAATGATAATAATAAATTATTATTTTCCGGCACACGCCATAAAGATATTTATATTTTGGATCTTCCTAAGTCATATGAACAATGTCTCGTTGCCAACACAAGTGAACAACACTTATGGCATCGACGCTTTGGACATGTGAACTTTGGAACACTTTATAAGCTTTCAAAATTAAATTCCATTAAAGGTTTTTCGAAGCTCGTTTTCGAAAAGAAAAGTTTTTGTGATTCTTGTCAACGTGGCAAGCTTCCTAAATCTTCATTTAAACCTAAGAAAAGCATTTCTACGAAACGGCCACTAGAGCTATTACATCTAGATTTATTTGGGCCAACTAGAGTTGCTTCCTTAGGAAATGCAAGATATGGACTAGTCATCGTTGATGATTATTCAAGATTTACATGGGTATTTTTCTTATGTTATAAAAATGAAGCTTTTGAAAACTTCACAATATTTGTGAAGAAAGTACAAAATCTCATCGGAACCACCATTGTCGCTATTCGTAGTGATCATGGGGGTGAATTTGAGAATGAGTCTTTCTCAAATTTTTGTGATGATCTTGGAATTACTCACACGTTTTCTTTCCCTCGCGCACCTCCTCAAAATGGTGTTGTTGAGAGGAAGAATAGAACGCTTGTGGAGTGTGCTCGTACTATGCTCGAAGATAGTCAACTTGGTTATCAATTTTGGGCGGAAGTGGTACACACCGCTTGCTATGTGTTTAATAGAATACTTTTGAGGCCCGGCACCAAACAAACTTGCTATGAATTGTTGTTTGGTAGATTGCCTCAAGTTAAACATTTTCGTGTTTTCGGCGCAAAATGTTTCATTAAAAACACATATGATAATTTGGACAAGTTTGATCCGAGATCGGATGAGGGGATATTTGTTGGGTATTCCTCACGTAGCAAAGCCTACCGGATATACAACAAAAGATCCTCTACGATCGAGGAATCACTTCATGTCTCTTTTAATGAGAATTTTACTACTTCTAGAATTTCAAATGATAATGATTCTATGGATGTTTTATGTGATTCATTTGAAAATTCTAAGTCTATTGATTCAATTGATTCTATTGAGACTAACCCGACTAATGAAGTTGTTGAGAATGTGCCTAGTGATCAAGGTATTCCCAAGCGGCTTCATACCGTTCGCGACCATCCCCATGAGCAAGTTATTGGCAATATTAATGATAGTGTCAAGACGAGATCTCAAGTCCACCACTTCGTCAATTGTGCCTTTGCCTCATCGATAGAGCCAAAGAATATCGTTGAAGCGTGCAAAGATAGTGCTTGGATCCTTGCCATGGAGGAGGAACTCATTCAATTCGAGAGGAATGAGGTATGGGAGCTTGTTCCTTTGCCATCGAAGAACCACACCGTCATAGGGACAAAGTGGATCTTCAAGAACAAAACCGACGAAAATCAAGTCGTCGTCCGGAACAAAGCTCGGTTAGTAGCTCAAGGCTATCGCCAAGAGGAAGGTATCGATTTCGAAGAATCCTTCGCTCCGGTAGCTAGATTAGAATCGATTAGACTCTTATTGTCTTATGCATGCCATAAAAATTTTAAGTTATTTCAAATGGATGTTAAAAGTGCATTTTTAAACGGAGATGTCGTTGAGGAAGTTTACGTTTCTCAACCTCCGGGCTTCATAAATGAAAAATTTCCAAATCATGTTTTTAAACTAAAGAAAGCTCTTTATGGTTTGAGACAAGCTCCTCGAGCTTGGTATGATCGCCTAAAGAATTTTCTTTTGGATTTGAATTTTAAAATGGGCGAAGCCGATTCTACACTTTTTGTTAAGCATGCGAATAATGATATTTTATTAGTTCAAATTTATGTTGATGATATCATTTTCGGTGCTACTAACTTCACTCTTTGCGAAGAGTTTTCTAATGTTATGAAGGAACAATTTGAGATGAGCCACATGGGCGAACTCAAATATTTCTTAGGTCTCCAAATTCGCCAATTGAACGATGCAATCTTCATCCACCAAACGAAGTATACGGTGGAGTTGCTTAAGCGATTTGGAATGGAAAGTGCTTCCGGGAAAAAGACTCCAATGAGCACGACTACGCATCTTGACAAGGATACGGGCGGTAAGGATGTAGACATTCGTCTATATCGAGGTATGACAGGTAGTTTACTTTATCTTACCGCAAGTAGGCCCGATATTATGTTTGTCGTATGCATATGTGCTCGTTATCAGTCTCAACCTAAGGAGTCTCACTTAGTAGCGGTAAAGCGTATTTTCCGTTATCTAAGTTACACTTTAGATTTTGGATTACTTTATCCGAAATCTAGCACGTATGAGTTAGTCTCATACAGTGATGCCGATTATGCGGGATGCAAATCCGACAGGAAAAGCACTAGTGGCACTTGCCATTTTCTAGGAAATTCTCTTGTCTCTTGGTTTTCCAAGAAGCAAAATTCCGTATCACTTTCAACCACCGAGGTGGAATATATTGCCGCCGGTGCCGCTTGTGCCCAGGTTCTTTGGATGAGACACACTTTGAAGGATTTTGGTATTTATTGTGATACTAGCCCTATCATGGTGGATAACCAAAGTGCTATCTGTCTTTCAAAGAATCCTGTGCACCATTCCCGATCAAAACACATAGATGTCCGACACCATTTCTTAGATGATCATGTTGCTAAAAAGGACATCATTTTAGTGTACGTTGAAACCCAAAAGCAAATCGCCGATATTTTCACGAAACCCCTAAAGGAGGACTCCTTTGTGCGGTTGCGTCGAGAATTGGGGATTATGGGTGAATCCGAGATATAGGATTCATATTTCATTCAATTATCTTGCATGCTATTCGATTTCGCGATATTTTGTTCATGCTAGATTAATTGAATTTTTGGGAATTTTATGTGATATATTTGAATTTATGATCGAATTCGTATTTGAAAGTCGTATTTAAGATTTCGACGTTTTATGGGGTAATTTAGATGACTAATGAGAGTTTTAAGTTGTTTCATCCAAGTGGTTTGTGAAGAAAAATCAGTTATCAAATTTTGAACTCTTCTAGTCGGTCTAAGTTCATTTGTCAACCGACTAGATGCTCCTCTAGTCGGTCAGCAAGTGAACTCAGACCGACTAGATCAAGCTTTCATCCATCTCCTATCATTTTCTTTCGTTAGTCGGTCATAGTACACTTTCCGACCGACTAGAATGAAAACTAGTCGGTCAGTAAGTTTACTGCGACCGACTCAATCTAGCCCTAAATTTTGCTGTTTGCCTCTGTTTCGACTTAGTCGGTTCAAGCTCATTGACCGACCGACTAGATCGTAATCTAGTCGGTCAGTACTTGAACTGTGACCGACTAAGTGGGTTAGGGAAAATGTGTCTTTTTGATTCCCGACCGACTTATACTCATTTTGGTTCGACTAAAATCATTCTTAGTCGGTCTTCTCCTCTTCTCCAGCCCGATAAACCCCAAAACCCATCTCGAGCCCCCTCGTATTCCGTCGACTCCGGCCATCACTCCGGCCATCCCCGCCGTCCGCCGCCGTCGCCTCCTCCTCCTAGGTATCTTCCCCCTCCTCCTAGGTCGATTTCTTGCCCTAGGGTGCGATTTCATCTTCTAGGTATTCTAGGGTTTCGGAATTTTTCATCTTAGGGCTTGTGAGTTAGGGTTTGTTTGTTGTGTGCTTAGGGTTTGTTGTTGATCCTCCGTGATTGCTTGCTTGTACTCGTCGTGCCACGACCATGGCTAAGACGAGGATTCCCATCGCCTCTTCCGGGGCTTCTCCTATGACCGTAGGGCCTTCCGACCCTAGGAATCCCCCTAAGCCTAAACGTCGTGCCAAGTCTACCCAAGCTTCCCCGTCTTCGCCTCCTCTGAAGAAGCAGAGGACGGCGACCGTCAAGCCCCGTAAATCTAAATCCAAGAAGCCCATACTCCACTCACCGGCTACTCCTCCCGATTCCGACACTGAATTTGTGCCTGAGGATGAGCCTATCACTAGGGAACCCACTCCTCCACTCCGTCCTAGGACTCGCCAGCCAAAGGGAAAGGGCCCAATGCCAGCGGGGGGTGTTGACATATCGTTGTGTCGCGATGACCCTATGTGTCTCGCGGCCTACAACCGTATTGAACACTGCCCGATGTTATTGGAGCACTACGTCCAGTTTTCAGATTTCCTTGGCTTAGCCGATCTTCTGTCCTATAGTGGTCTTCTTGATTATCTCCGATACGACCCCAAGGCCAATCCCAAACCTTATCCTCGCCTAGTGAAATTGTTCTATGCCAATCGTGTTCGAGGCCAGTACGATGCCAGCCACTCCATTGAGACTACTGTCTTGGGAACTCCTATAGTTCTCACGACAGAAATCTTGGGGGAGATTCTTGATTGCTCGTCGTGTGGTCTCCTTCCTTCGGACATTTCGGTCGATGATATTTCTTCCTTGGATCAGTCAGTTCTTGCAGATATCTTCCAGGTTATCCCCTCCGCATTCATTGGTGTTCCATCGAAATCTTTTAAGCCGAATGCGTGGGTCCTTAACCTGATCTTGAAGTCTTGCCTCCTCCCTAAATATGGATCATCTTCTCTTCCATCCCAGCCGTTCTTGAAATTGATCTACGCTCTTTTCTTGGGATGCGAGATTAATTGGGCTCGCGTGATACTCGATAAGATGGACTCTTTCGAGTGTATACGCAAGACCAATAAGTCTGCGCATATTCCATATCCTTGTCTGTTGACTCTTGTGTTTCGTCATTTCCGAGTCCCTCTCCCTCCTGACAATGAGCGTCCCTTGGGTACTCCTCTGAACGCGACGGCCGTGAAGAAATCTCTAGCGGCTCTTCGTCACATGCAGAGGTCTACCACATCTGCTTCTCAGGCGACTCCCTCTGCTGCTGGTGCCCCCTCTCGTCCTGCTACTTTGGATGATGTCGTACGGATACTTCGTCGGCACGAGTCTCGCTTGGCTCGTACCAAGGAGGTAGTTTGCCGTATGGCTCGTCAGATGGGCATTGATCTTCCTCCGTCCGTGTCTGAGGACGAGGAGATGGACGATGAGGAGCTTGACGAGCTTGTCACTTCTTTAGCCCGTGGCGATGAGGCCACTGCTGCTGCTGCTACATCTTCTGCTCCTGGTGTTGGCACCTCTACCGGTGCTCCAGAGACCTCTGCTGCAGTAGTTCAGACTTCTGAGCCTGCTGCCTCTCCTGCTGACACTCCTGATGTTCCTGCTGATGTTGAGCCTGTTGCTGTTGCTTCCACACCGACCCCGACGATCCCGTCTGTTGAGACACCTCTACTCCCTGTAGAGCCTGAGTCCACTCCGTCGACTGGACCCACGGAGACTGCAGATCCAGCCACTTCCTCGTGATCGCTGTTCCGAGGACTCTCCACTACGCTTTGGATGATATATCTTAGTGAGAGTATTTTGGGTTAGGATAGAGTATGAGGGTTATGATATTTTGATGTATTTTGGATGATGTCGATGATGTTGTTATATTTTGATGTGGATGATGATGATGTATTTATTTTGATGTGGATGATGATGATGTATTTCTTTTTGATGGGTATGTTGCATTTGATGTATCGATATTATTTTGATGTACTCATGATGTTATCATTTATATATATACATCGTCGTTCTCTTTGTCTTAATTCGTCGTGCACATTTAATATTCGTTCAATGCATATAATGTGTGAATACGTCGTTCGACGCATGAAAACTTGGTTAAATAGATTTAAATTCTAGAATTGTATAGAATTGTTTTCCATGCACAAATTTAACCAAGAATATTGAATATTGAAGAGTATGTTTCATTATTCAAGAAATGAATAATTATTTGGTATTTTTGATGATTTGTGATTTTTTTTCGTGATAATGGACATTTTGGCACACCTTGATTTGATTTCCACATTTTTCCCTTGGTGTCAATTTGGTCCATCGTCATTGTCTACGACTCCCGATGTTGGATTTTCCATTTCCTAGTTGTTGTCGTTGTATGCCCCCCATTTTTGGGATAATGCCAAAGGGGGAGAGATAATGATAATAAATAGCGCAAATGAAAATTTAACTCAATTTCCAAGAATCTAGTTTGATATGTTAGATTCAGGGGGAGTTAAGATATATATAAGGATTTTCAAGATCTGATATTTCGAAAATTGATTCTATTTATTTATCTTACTCGTCTGCTTGATGCAATTCATATATATTCATTTTGGAATTAACGTGTCATCAATGCAGGGGGAGTAAGTATTTTACATTTGAATCATTATTTTTGATTATTATTTATGTTGGTTTGTCATCACCAAAAAGGGGGAGAATGTTGAATATTGGACTCCCCGGATTTGGTTTTGATGATGAGCAAACATAAATAATCCATGAACTAACAATTTGTGAGCGTAGTATTGGAGATCGTCGCCAATTTCACGAGAACATTCAAAGCGACATCTCAACACTTCCCAAAGCTCGTATTCATGCCTAAAGCTTCGTTGAAGCTCTTGCGCCGTTTTGGAAGTTATGAAGATTCAATCGAAGCTCTCGAAGACCGTTTATTAAGGTTTTATTTATAGTCTTTTAGCTTCAATATATAGAATGTTAAGCCTTGAGTATATCTTCCGTTTCTATCTTCATTACGCTCATTTCGTAGCTCTAGGATCCTTGCACAAGTTCATTCTAACTTCCTCGAAGCGTCGCGCTTCGATTCGGATTTGTATGTGCATGTTAGTTGGTACAAGAACAAGTACTGACCGACTAGATGGTGATCTAGTCGGTCGGCAACTGTTCTTGGACCGACTAGTTTGATTCCTTAATTTCTTGGACTTTACTGTTTACAGTTAGTCGGTCTACGTTGACTCACCGACCGACTAGTTTGTGAACTAGTCGGTCAGTGATGCTTCTTTGACCGACTAGTTGTGACTTACTGTTCATGCTAAATTTCTCCTAAGATACTTTTTATCGTTAGTCGGTCTAAGAACGTTTGGTGACCGACTAGTTGACAATTTAGTCGGTCAACTTTTGTTCTTGGACCGACTAAGTCACTTTGTACTCAGACTAATTCTTTTTGCTCTTAGTCGGTCTACGTTCATTGACTGACCGACTAGTTGTGAAACTAGTCGGTCAGACAGTCTTCTTGGACCGACTAGATTTCTAGGTCTGAAATTCTATCTCTTCTCAGATCTTCACTTAGTCGGTCCATGCTGTTTGGATGACCGACTAGTTGATGAACTAGTCGGTCAGTGACTGTTCTTTGACCGACTAATTCTCACAGATTTCTATCCGTTGGTGAATGACCTAACTTGTTTTTATGGGATCATATAAATACGAACCTAGGTCATTTCTATCTAGGTTAGAGCTGCCATTAAGAGATTCATTGAGTTCTAAAGAGATAGCCATTCTCACTCAAATCAAAAGCTCTCTTCCTCACAAGAAACCCATTCTCTCTCATTTCTAGATCTAGAATCCATCTAGAGAGAAGGTTGTTCTTGGTGAGCTCTTCAAGCTATTGCTTGATCCAAGTCTCCAAATCATCCCTAGGCACCGATTGCTGGTCATTTCCTTGGTGCTAGGTCTTGGTGACTTCATCTTCCTCAAATCCTTCATTTCACCATTTGGGTAAGAAAAACTCAAGGTATAGGATTTTGTGGTAAGATTGTTTATTTCATATTAAACTCTTTAATATTGCTTTGTGATTCTCTCGGTTGTGAGAGAAGGTTGTGATCCCGGGTTGTGGGATTCACGTTTGCTATTGCATGTATGATTTGATCTTGTGAAGGTTTTTCACAAGATATTCATAGTGGAAATCTTGAGTTAGGGTCTCTAACTCAAGTATCAGGAGGGGATCCGGGTGGTTGGGACGTAGGATCACCGGGAACAAGTCGGGGAGACTTGGGTGGATCCGAACCCATTAACATCGTTTGTTTGCATTGTTAATTTTGTGTTGTCATTCAATTTAAGCTTCCGCAAATTGATTTGGTAGTTGTTTACAATTTAATTTGGAATTATACTCCTTATTATTTTAAAGTACTATTCACCCCCCCTCTAGTACTTGTGCAGTAGCTGGTAGGGCATTACAAGAGGCCCGTCGTACAATGCATGTGTCCACTGCGTCGAGTGCAGGTTTCCACCCCAACCTATGGGGTGAGGTCCAGGTTCTTATATCTTACAGTTTACCCAGTTTTCCAATAAGTTAATAAATTATATGGTAATTGTTCTACTTGTAGTCTTTCCTCTTCCCTCTACTTGTATTTATGTGACCCTGTGTACTTGTCCCTTGTCCTCCTGTATTTATTTCTCGTTGTAATCATTTAGTTGTATTTGCCTTGTTGTTCCTTTCCTTATATATTATTTGTTGCACTAACTTTCTTTTGCAGCAGCTCACTCCTTAACGGGAAGTACGTCTCCATTTCATATGCTTTTACTTCATACAGTAGTACGCCTTATAGTTATACTATGTCAAATGGTCTACATGATCTTACCATAACTTGTGACCATAGTAATTAAGCAAATAATAACATGATTTTTCATTAGTATTGGGATTTCCTACTGAGGCACACATTGACGTGCTCCTCCCTATTTTCCAGGTAGCAGGGGCAGCTAGAGGCAGGTGACTTGGAGTTGGGTTCTAGGGGTAGCACTTGGAGTGAGTTGTAGCTTTGCATTGAGTATTGGTTTGTCTTTGGGAGGTCGAGAGTGGCAGTCCATATATGGTGTTGTACCTGGACTATGTAAATGTATGAATGTCAAAAGTGTGTGTGTATGTGTGTGTGTGTGTGTGTGTGTGTGTGTGTGTGTGTGTGTGTGTGTGTGTGTGTATGTATGTATATATTATTGTTGTTGTCCTTTGTTATATATGAGGTTTTCTTTGAAATTATAGTGGAGAGTACTTGTACCTTCCCAGCACATGCGCAGTGGACCTGCTATTTCTCTGTACTCTCTCTCTCTCTCTCACCCCCTCTGCAGGATTCTTGGGAAAAAGTTCAAAATTCCGGGTATTTTGAGGGACGGGCCGTTACAATTTGGCGGCCCATGCAGGTCACTGCACTGCGATGTACATACATATAGTACGTGTAATGCTCCAGTGTGTTTGTGGTACATGTATCCTAAGGTGGGTAGGGGAACCTTATGCCCGTCCGCCCTAAGGTTAGATTCTTAGCCTTATACGGTGCCTAGTATAGGATATATGTCTGACATGTAACATATGTAGGATGTGATGGATGTAATGATTTGAGATTATGGAGTGAATGTATATATGGGATGACTATGGGTTTGCATGAGTAGGTGGAGTTATGGTATATGTATATGTGTGCGTATACGCTTGCCCCATAGAATGGTGTCAATATGACCATTTGGATGTATATGTAGTGCATATATCCTTCTGTATATAGTAGCATGATGGAGGATTATGTATAGGTATATGAGATATTTGTTCGTATGTAAGAGGTGTGTTGTAGCAAGCATGGTATGTCTGTGTATATGTGTTATTAGTATTGGGCATATAGTGGTATATGTCTTATGAGTAGTTATATATATGTATGTGAATGATCCATATTCTGATATATATATATATCAGTATATGGATGTGTACGTATATGGAACATCAATGTGTATCACCATTGATATGTGGCTATTTACAGGATGTGCATGAATATTGGAATGCACCTATTTATATGTATTAATATACTAGTAAGGGTATGGGTATATTGGATGTTATGTATATAATGGTATGGGTAGCTACCGACTACATGCTAGTACAGTTTGGGTAGCTTGACTGTATTGGTGTGTAATAGTAGAATATGTATAGTATGTGTGTCTGGGTGTGTATACCCATACATGGAAATGTATGTGCATGGTTGCATGGATCCTAGTAAGTATATATGCATGTTTGTATGCATATCTATTATTAGTATAATATTCTTGTGTGTATGTGTGTACATGTATTTGGCTATGTGTAGATTCAGAGATCTATGTATGGTATTGATACTTATACCTCTGTGGGTACATAATGAGTATGTGCATATAATTGGGTACGGAGTATCTATGTGGAGTATTGCTTGTTGTGTATATGTGAATATGTATCATGGTTGTATGGATTTCTATTATACGTGTCACAGGTAGTGTGCAGTAGGAGCATATGTAATTATGTGTATATTGGATGAATAGATACACACACACACATACACACACACACACACACATATAAATAAATATATATATATATATATCTTTGTTTGTTTACATGCTGATCTATCCTATATGGTTGTCTATCTAGGTGTATCTAGGTGTACCTTGGATAAGTGTATTCCTATTTGTATGCGTGTATATATAGGTCTATACCAGTGCATGTGTGTATGTATATTCATATACAATGTGGATGTAAATGTGATAGATATTGAATATATGTGTATATATTTGATGAATGTGTAACGGCCGGTACCCACTATTCGTTATACGGCTGTGCGTATAGCAATTTCAGGTACCTGATTGGTTTTGTTGCTTTGTGAGTGAGTCGTGTCTTTGAGTCGTTAGGGCCCTAACCTTGGTTGCATGAGCCCATCTTTTACACACACACACACACAAGGTTCTCCAATATATTATGATTAAAAAAAACTATACTTCTTTTTCTAAAACAAATCTTATAGCCCTGCCTAACTACCCCAATGGCCGAACACAAGTTGGTACTCACGCACACCCTGTTGGCAAGCACAGCATACACAAGCTGCAGCTACCTATGCATCTAAGTCTAATATTATAAAATCCTAGGATATTATGAACCTAAGAAACCATTCAGCACCTCACGTGTTACCCTCTTTAAACCCCCAGCACACATGGAAATCTAAAAGCTTTTCCCTACTCACCGAGTCACGTGCTGCCAACACCCCACCCCATTTATATATATTAAACCCTAGTTAAAATTTGTTTCTCTCAGCCCCATGCGTAACCTAGGGCTTTGTTATTTCGAAACATCAACGCCGCCGCCCTCAACGTTTCTTCCGCACGAGACAGCAGCGTCGCCCCGACCTCACAACACATCCATATCCCATGTGCTTCGCCTCGCAGCATCTTTTCCGCAGCCAGCATGCTCGCTCCGACCACCCCGTCGGTGAGTGGCCTCCACGGCGGCGCCGCCACGAGCCGCAGACACCGTCAACCTGTCTCGGCCTCCTCCCCTCCGATGAGCACCGATTTTTCCCCTCCAGGCATCAGCGAGCAGCCGCAGCGTCACGCAGCGTGCGTGACTTGCAGCACGAGCGGCTGCGGCCGTCGCAGCCGCTGTTGGCCGCCGCAGCCATCTCCGACGAGCCGTCGACCCCACTCCTGCGTGCTTCACCTCAAGACCCGACCCCCATCTGCAAACAAAAAACAACTCGGTAAGTCTTTTTCATCAGTGTTTTAATATTGCAAGTATTTGAGCAGAGGGGTATAATAATCAACATGGGTATAGGGTTGTGAACTGTGGATCTTAGGCCTTTAGACTAGCCAATTTATATACTACCCTAGAAGTCTACAAGTCTGCAGATTGTGTTAACCCATGGACAGTTTGGTTGCATCTTATTTATAACAAAGGATATTGCTATGTGATGATGATTATAACTTAGATATTAGTCTTGGTATACAAGCAAATCTAGCTTATAAAATAATGTTATTATGTGCTACTTGTTAGTAAACACATGACTTCTTTTGGCAGCCTGTTAATCATTTTACGCATTGCCTGTGTTGGATTAAGCATTAAGCCAGTACTAATTATTAACAAATATAGTATGTGAACATAGCATATTAATTAGAAGTTAGTGATATTGATTATATGTTATGGATGTCAACCCAGGGTGGTGAACCTATATAGAGAGTATGAATTACCATTTAATTGATTTTTGGGGCGAACCTGATTCAAGCACGTGTTTAATCAAGCAGAGAACCGTTTGTCCCGTACCGTTCGTGATACCGAAATCCAACCCCTGACGTCGCTACCCGACGTCAGAGTAGCTCTCGCGTCGTGTTGAAGTAAGTCTCTCTCCGTAGGAACCTACACCGCATGTTAACAAGATAAAAAAAACTGTAATTTTATTGTGTTGGTTAATTCACTAATTGAAGATAATGAATACGGGATTGTAGGTTGGTGTGATGATTGGTGTTTGGGCACGTAGGCAGAACTGGACTCCTTGATCTTGTGACTATCAGCACGTCCCTTTTCAGGCAAGTGAAACTTGCCAACTTTTCTTTAGGCCATGTCTTTAGGCCAATTCCTCGTACTAGCGTGAAAGAGACTAGATCGTGAAATGATAGCGATCTAGGCGCAACTTTGTGATCTAGCTTGACAACGAAGCTAGATCCGACACCTTGCCATATCATTTATGCATTGATATCTGTCATGTTTAAATTCCTTAACTGTACGCATTTGAATTGTTAACTGCCATGCATTGCATCGTACATGTCATCTTAGTTAAACTTGCATCGTAGCACACGCTACACTACTTGTACAATCCATGTTTCCGTGCTACCGGCTAGGCACCCGTTATGCGGGCATAACCCTACGCCATCCGTGTTAAAAACACTTCCTGGCTCGTGATCCAGAAGCGAGCATTCCGTGTTCGGGGGTAATGCCCTGGCTCGACACACGTGGAGGGGTAGGGATAAACGGTCACTTGAGCGTAAGAGTTGGCCCGTACAGCCACTCTAGCCAAAGGGCGGAATCTCTGTGCACGACGTGATTACAATTCCAGTACTTGTCTTTTACTTGTTTACTTGCCATGCCATGTCATTTGTCATTTTATATCCATGTCATACTTTACTTTAGAACTGTTAGGTTGCTTTACTCTTATAGTTTCCTTGCACAAGTCTTTTAGACTTGCTGACATGTGCCCCTTCTCTTTGGGTGACGCATGTTAGTTGCTGAGCCAGAGACAGTTGCGGAGGGTGACGAGTTCGTGGAGTTTGTGCCCGAACTTGTTGGTGACGTGGAGTACGAGGACACAGGTGACCAATCTTAGAGATCTTCCGTACTCTTCTTTTGTTAGCTGTGGTTGTCGGTGAGTAGCACCGTTTTGTTAGATTCTGTTGGCCATGTTAGGCCTTTTGCTTTCGACTCTTTTGTTGCCTGGTGGCATTTCTGGTTGTTGGACTTTTTGTTGGACTATGAGTTGGAATAATGTTATATTATTGTCTCTCTTTTTCTATTATTGTTATTGTTGTTCTGAGTCACATTACAGGGACCTGCTACTTCGTTTTATTTGACGCTTATCGGACTTGCGGCTTTGCAGCTTCAAGTCCGTGCGGACCTTCTCACGCTTCGCCTCCATGTTTTTGGGAAGCGGGGCGTGACAGGTTTCTTTGGTGGCCCATGCAGGTCCCGTTTTTCCTGTAACTGTGACTTAATCGGAATAACAATAAGAATTATAGAAAGTCCAATAAACAAAAAAAATTCAACACCGTGTCATAGGCAAAGAGTATGATTTGTTTCGTTTTCCTATGTCAATAGATGGTTGGAAGACTTAGGTAGATGTCCAGGTTTGATAGTCAGGAGCCCTTGCCAAGATTTAGTTGTACTCGTCATAGGTTGCATTAGTAGTCTCTCAAACAGCCTTGACCATATTAGACTTCTAGGGCTTTTCCTTTAGCCGTTCGTTGAGTCCATCGATTTCGGGCCCAGCAGGACGTAATCTTGTTACTCTTAGGACCCCACCCCGAGACCTCTATTACAGTCTAGTCTATTAGAGAGAGTTTTAGTGTAAGTTTCTCTTGACCTTTAGCCAACCCGAAAATTAGAACCCCCTGATTCTATCATTTTCCTGATCATTACACTTTCATGTTATCGACCGTAGAACTCCATTGTAGCAGTTTCACTAAATTATTTCCCTTCAGATTTACGTTTTATTTGATTCACTTCCTTCCCTTTCGAATCACGTGAATCTACACGTCACCATCGTCAATCGTTGAAAACTTCTCCATTACTATCCTGACCATTCGATGAATATTTTCAATGTTATCTATTTTGAATTTCTTTTCCGGTTTAAGTTTTTTGAAAACATTCAACATGCATTTAAGACTCCATACATTCTCCGAATTTCGAAATTTTTCGCTGAAATCTTTAAAATTACTATCTTATCATATTTACTAACCTATGTCTTCCACACTCGCGTAAATATCTTAATTTCTTCATATAATGACATTTCGATAATTCAAAATACCATTTCCTCCTCTACTATTTATAAACTACACAAGTTTAATTCAACAACTTATTTTACCGACTCCTAAATATTTTCCTATGCAAAAGAGAACTCCAACTTTTCAAGTATGACAGTTTAATACTTTTAGTGTTTTAACTTATATCATTTACGTCCTATTTCCGGTAGCTTATGAGAGTAGCATTACATCTTTCTTTTCCCACCTAAACATTCACAATTATACCCCTGATTCACCTAACCAATCTGGCTCCTTATCTTCGTCATAGCTGAACTCGTGCTTTTCGATCTTTCCTTCGTTACGCTTTTGGCTTCGGTTTCTTTCCTATTGTTTAGCCATTAGTGCTTGTCGATGTCTGTGTCAACCTTAGTATAGTTTGGTGGGCCCATTAGTATAAGTTGTTATGTCGTCGTAGTGTATGCAAATAGGTAGAGTGTGTGGACCCGTATGAGCATGCTACCCTTAGGATATTAATAATTGACTTTTGTATTATGTATGTATAATCAGTGTTATTCGTGATATAAGTGTGAAGTTGTTTATATGGTGGTGTTATTATATATGTGCGGATAGCTATACCACTTTAGGGATGTCTGTATAGATAACTGAAATTGTATTGGAGTATATACTAGTAGTGTAGGTAGCTTGAAGATACTTGTAGATGCTTGGTATATAATATATTAGTAAGTCATGTGTATGTTAGGTGTAATGATAATAGGTGTACTTATAGTTAAGTGAGTAGGCCTTTTATATGACCTATATGTTAGTACGTATGAGTGTGTGCTCGTACGTAGATATGTATTGTGCTTAAATGTAAGTAATTATTTATTTGTTGCATGAGTGTATATGTGATATACGTATGGTAATGGGAATGTAATATTGTTGGTATTGCTTGCCTCTACGAGATGTTGTACGTGTGCGTGTATACCATGAGGTATACACGACTATTGCATATCTTATCTATGTATGAAGTAGATGTGTTGGTATACTAGTTATAGGTAGAAGGATATAGTGTGAATATATGTGTTACATGTGTGTGACTATACGGTGAATGCATGTATTAGGGAGGGTATTATAATTATACGTGTGCAGATGTCTGTGATATTATATAAAGTGATTGAACTATGCGGGTGTTACCTGACTAGATATTAAGTGTGATTGACATTATGGTATGTATATGGTTATATTGGTGGATGTATATACATTGGAGTAGTATTGGTATAGGTATAGATACTGTGTTACGTATATAGAGTATTCTGATATGTGTTTTGAGTCTCACTCAAGCTTGAGTGGGTATACTCTAAGTATATTGTTACATATGTCTGTAGTTGCGTGTAATACCATGAATATAGCGATGGATGATGTATGTATAATGATAGGAATGTTTGTGCCTGGTTATGTTACGCACATGATTGTGGGTCGCTATACCAGTATATAGTTATAGGTGTTGGTCTTGTGGTATAGTTATTTACTAAGGATTTGCCTGTGTGAACGTATGTGTGCTAGCTAAACTGAGTGTGTAGATGTGCTGGGTAGATAGTGGTATGAAAGAATGTTATATTAGCGTGTGTGGGTGTGCACCATGCACGGGTAAGTATGTGCTTAGTTATAGGTATTGGTAATTATGGTACGTGTGATGAGTCTTGAATAATGGTTATAGGACTGTATGTGATGTGAATATGGTGAAGTATGTGCACGTATTTGAATGACTAAATAATTGTGAAATTATAGTAGTGGTAAGCGTATCTTAGATATAATAACATGATTGAATATTGAGTGGTGTGGTTACTTGTGTTGATATGTTGACATTGGATGTACACTAGGAGATATAGGGAGTAGTGTACCCTTATTGTTTTGTCTATAGGTAGTTATCTGATGTGGAGTATTGCGATGGTATTTGATGGTGTGAACTATTTAATTGATTGTGAGTATGTGCACCGTAGTATGTAATAAGTGTTTAATAGTTATATGAGGATGTACATGATTATATGGATGATAGAATAAGTGTATGAATTGGACTGACTATAATAGGTATAAGTGTATTATGTGCGTGACTATATACATGTTAGTAGTGTTACTGTTTGACTACCTAGTGCATATGTAAGCACTTGTAATGACTATATCTGGTTTGAATTATGTGTGATATGATTGGGATAGTTACTAGAGCGACTAGATATGTTAGAAAGTCCGAGGACGGACTTTATTCTAAGGTGGGTAGGATGTAACAGCCGGTACCCACTATTCGTTATACGGCTGTGCGTATAGCAATTTCGGGTACCTGATTGGTTTTGTTGCTTTGTGAGTGAGTCGTGTCTTTGAGTCGTTAGGGCCCTAACCTTGGTTGCATGAGCCCATCTTTTACACACACACACACACAAGGTTCTCCAATATATTATGATTAAAAAAACTATACTTCTTTTTCTAAAACAAATCTTATAGCCCTGCCTAACTACCCCAATGGCCGAACACAAGTTGGTACTCACGCACACCCTGTTGGCAAGCACAGCATACACAAGCTGCAGCTACCTATGCATCTAAGTCTAATATTATAAAATCCTAGGATATTATGAACCTAAGAAACCATTCAGCACCTCACGTGTTACCCTCTTTAAACCCCCAGCACACATGGAAATCTAAAAGCTTTTCCCTACTCACCGAGTCACGTGCTGCCAACACCCCACCCCATTTATATATATTAAACCCTAGTTAAAATTTGTTTCTCTCAGCCCCATGCGTAACCTAGGGCTTTGTTATTTCGAAACATCAACGCCGCCGCCCTCAACGTTTCTTCCGCACGAGACAGCAGCGTCGCCCCGACCTCACAACACATCCATATCCCATGTGCTTCGCCTCGCAGCATCTTTTCCGCAGCCAGCATGCTCGCTCCGACCACCCCGTCGGTGAGTGGCCTCCACGGCGGCGCCGCCACGAGCCGCAGACACCGTCAACCTGTCTCGGCCTCCTCCCCTCCGATGAGCACCGATTTTTCCCCTCCAGGCGTCAGCGAGCAGCCGCAGCGTCACGCAGCGTGCGTGACTTGCAGCACGAGCGGCTGCGGCCGTCGCAGCCGCTGTTGGCCGCCGCAGCCATCTCCGACGAGCCGTCGACCCCACTCCTGCGTGCTTCACCTCAAGACCCGACCCCCATCTGCAAACAAAAAACAACTCGGTAAGTCTTTTTCATCAGTGTTTTAATATTGCAAGTATTTGAGTAGAGGGGTATAATAATCAACATGGGTATAGGGTTGTGAACTGTGGATCTTAGGCCTTTAGACTAGCCAATTTATATACTACCCTAGAAGTCTACAAGTCTGCAGATTGTGTTAACCCATGGACAGTTTGGTTGCATCTTATTTATAACAAAGGATATTGCTATGTGATGATGATTATAACTTAGATATTAGTCTTGGTATACAAGCAAATCTAGCTTATAAAATAATGTTATTATGTGCTACTTGTTAGTAAACACATGACTTCTTTTGGCAGCCTGTTAATCATTTTACGCATTGCCTGTGTTGGATTAAGCATTAAGCCAGTACTAATTATTAACAAATATAGTATGTGAACATAGCATATTAATTAGAAGTTAGTGATATTGATTATATGTTATGGATGTCAACCCAGGGTGGTGAACCTATATAGAGAGTATGAATTACCATTTAATTGATTTTTGGGGCGAACCTGATTCAAGCACGTGTTTAATCAAGCAGAGAACCGTTTGTCCCGTACCGTTCGTGATACCGAAATCCAACCCCTGACGTCGCTACCCGACGTCAGAGTAGCTCTCGCGTCGTGTTGAAGTAAGTCTCTCTCCGTAGGAACCCACACCGCATGTTAACAAGATAAAAAAAACTGTAATTTTATTGTGTTGGTTAATTCACTAATTGAAGATAATGAATACGGGATTGTAGGTTGGTGTGATGATTGGTGTTTGGGCACGTAGGCAGAACTGGACTCCTTGATCTTGTGACTATCAGCACGTCCCTTTTCAGGCAAGTGAAACTTGCCAACTTTTCTTTAGGCCATGTCTTTAGGCCAATTCCTCGTACTAGCGTGAAAGAGACTAGATCGTGAAATGATAGCGATCTAGGCGCAACTTTGTGATCTAGCTTGACAACGAAGCTAGATCCGACACCTTGCCATATCATTTATGCATTGACATCTGTCATGTTTAAATTCCTTAACTGTACGCATTTGAATTGTTAACTGCCATGCATTGCATCGTACATGTCATCTTAGTTAAACTTGCATCGTAGCACACGCTACACTACTTGTACAATCCATATTTCCGTGCTACCGGCTAGGCACCCGTTATGCGGGCATAACCCTACGCCATCCGTGTTAAAAACACTTCCTGGCTCGTGATCCAGAAGCGAGCATTCCGTGTTCGGGGGTAATGCCCTGGCTCGACACATGTGGAGGGGTAGGGATAAACGGTCACTTGAGCGTAAGAGTTGGCCCGTACAGCCACTCTAGCCAAAGGGCGGAATCTCTGTGCACGACGTGATTACAATTCCAGTACTTGTCTTTTACTTGTTTACTTGCCATGCCATGTCATTTGTCATTTTATATCCATGTCATACTTTACTTTAGAACTGTTAGGTTGCTTTACTCTTATAGTTTCCTTGCACAAGTCTTTTAGACTTGCTGACATGTGCCCCTTCTCTTTGGGTGACGCATGTTAGTTGCTGAGCCAGAGACAGTTGCGGAGGGTGACGAGTTCGTGGAGTTTGTGCCCGAACTTGTTGGTGACGTGGAGTACGAGGACACAGGTGACCAATCTTAGAGATCTTCTGTACTCTTCTTTTGTTAGCTGTGGTTGTCGGTGAGTAGCACCGTTTTGTTAGATTCTGTTGGCCATGCTAGGCCTTTTGCTTTCGACTCTTTTGTTGCCTGGTGGCATTTCTGGTTGTTGGACTTTTTGTTGGACTATGAGTTGGAATAATGTTATATTATTGTCTCTCTTTTTCTATTATTGTTATTGTTGTTCTGAGTCACATTACAGGGACCTGCTACTTCGTTTTATTTGACGCTTATCGGACTTGCGGCTTTGCAGCTTCAAGTCCGTGCGGACCTTCTCACGCTTCGCCTCCATGTTTTTGGGAAGCGGGGCGTGACAGGTTTCTTTGGTGGCCCATGCAGGTCCCGTTTTTCCTGTAACTGTGACTTAATCGGAATAACAATAAGAATTATAGAAAGTCCAATAAACAAAAAAAAATTCAACACCGTGTCATAGGCAAAGAGTCTGATTTGTTTCGTTTTCCTATGTCAATAGATGGTTGGAAGACTTAGGTAGATGTCCAGGTTTAATAGTCAGGAGCCCTTGCCAAGATTTAGTTGTACTCGTCATAGGTTGCATTAGTAGTCTCTCAAACAGCCTTGACCATATTAGACTTCTAGGGCTTTTCCTTTAGCCGTTCGTTGAGTCCATCGATTTCGGGCCCAGCAGGACGTAATCTTGTTACTCTTAGGACCCCACCCCGAGACCTCTATTACAGTCTAGTCTATTAGAGAGAGTTTTAGTGTAAGTTTCTCTTGACCTTTAGCCAACCCGAAAATTAGAACCCCCTGATTCTATCATTTTCCTGATCATTACACTTTCATGTTATCGACCGTAGAACTCCATCGTAGCAGTTTCACTAAATTATTTCCCTTCAGATTTACGTTTTATTTGATTCACTTCCTTCCCTTTCGAATCACGTGAATCTACACCTCACCATCGTCAATCGTTGAAAACTTCTCCATTACTATCCTGACCATTCGATGAATATTTTCAATGTTATCTATTTTGAATTTCTTTTCCGGTTTAAGTTTTTTGAAAACATTCAACATGCATTTAAGACTCCATACATTCTCCGAATTTCGAAATTTTTCGCTGAAATCTTTAAAATTATTATCTTATCATATTTACTAACCTATGTCTTCCACACTCGCGTAAATATCTTAATTTCTTCATATAATGACATTTCGATAATTCAAAATACCATTTCCTCCTCTACTATTTATAAACTACACAAGTTTAATTCAACAACTTATTTTACCGACTCCTAAATATTTTCCTATGCAAAAGAGAACTCCAACTTTTCAAGTATGACAGTTTAATACTTTTAGTGTTTTAACTTATATCATTTACGTCCTATTTCCGGTAGCTTATGAGAGTAGCATTACATCTTTCTTTTCCCACCTAAACATTCACAATTATACCCCTGATTCACCTAACCAATCTGGCTCCTTATCTTCGTCATAGCTGAACTCGTGCTTTTCGATCTTTCCTTCGTTACGCTTTTGGCTTCGGTTTCTTTCCTATTGTTTAGCCATTAGTGCTTGTCGATGTCTGTGTCAACCTTAGTATAGTTTGGTGGGCCCATTAGTATAAGTTGTTATGTCGTCGTAGTGTATGCAAATAGGTAGAGTGTGTGGACCCGTATGAGCATGCTACCCTTAGGATATTAATAATTGACTTTTGTATTATGTATGTATAATCAGTGTTATTCGTGATATAAGTGTGAAGTTGTTTATATGGTGGTGTTATTATATATGTGCGGATAGCTATACCACTTTAGGGATGTCTGTATAGATAACTGAAATTGTATTGGAGTATATACTAGTAGTGTAGGTAGCTTGAAGATACTTGTAGATGCTTGGTATATAATATATTAGTAAGTCATGTGTATGTTAGGTGTAATGATAATAGGTGTACTTATAGTTAAGTGAGTAGGCCTTTTATATGACCTATATGTTAGTACGTATGAGTGTGTGCTCGTACGTAGATATGTATTGTGCTTAAATGTAAGTAATTATTTATTTGTTGCATGAGTGTATATGTGATATACGTATGGTAATGGGAATGTAATATTGTTGGTATTGCTTGCCTCTACGAGATGTTGTACGTGTGCGTGTATACCATGAGGTATACACGACTATTGCATATCTTATCTATGTATGAAGTAGATGTGTTGGTATACTAGTTATAGGTAGAAGGATATAGTGTGAATATATGTGTTACATGTGTGTGACTATACGGTGAATGCATGTATTAGGGAGGGTATTATAATTATACGTGTGCAGATGTCTGTGATATTATATAAAGTGATTGAACTATGCGGGTGTTACCTGACTAGATATTAAGTGTGATTGACATTATGGTATGTATATGGTTATATTGGTGGATGTATATACATTGGAGTAGTATTGGTATAGGTATAGATACTGTGTTACGTATATAGAGTATTCTGATATGTGTTTTGAGTCTCACTCAAGCTTGAGTGGGTATACTCTAAGTATATTGTTACATATGTCTGTAGTTGCGTGTAATACCATGAATATAGCGATGGATGATGTATGTATAATGATAGGAATGTTTGTGCCTGGTTATGTTACGCACATGATTGTGGGTCGCTATACCAGTATATAGTTATAGGTGTTGGTCTTGTGGTATAGTTATTTACTAAGGATTTGCCTGTGTGAACGTATGTGTGCTAGCTAAACTGAGTGTGTAGATGTGCTGGGTAGATAGTGGTATGAAAGAATGTTATATTAGCGTGTGTGGGTGTGCACCATGCACGGGTAAGTATGTGCTTAGTTATAGGTATTGGTAATTATGGTACGTGTGATGAGTCTTGAATAATGGTTATAGGACTGTATGTGATGTGAATATGGTGAAGTATGTGCACGTATTTGAATGACTAAATAATTGTGAAATTATAGTAGTGGTAAGCGTATCTTAGATATAATAACATGATTGAATATTGAGTGGTGTGGTTACTTGTGTTGATATGTTGACATTGGATGTACACTAGGAGATATAGGGAGTAGTGTACCCTTATTGTTTTGTCTATAGGTAGTTATCTGATGTGGAGTATTGCGATGGTATTTGATGGTGTGAACTATTTAATTGATTGTGAGTATGTGCACCGTAGTATGTAATAAGTGTTTAATAGTTATATGAGGATGTACATGATTATATGGATGATAGAATAAGTGTATGAATTGGACTGACTATAATAGGTATAAGTGTATTATGTGCGTGACTATATACATGTTAGTAGTGTTACTGTTTGACTACCTAGTGCATATGTAAGCACTTGTAATGACTATATCTGGTTTGAATTATGTGTGATATGATTGGGATAGTTACTAGAGCGACTAGATATGTTAGAAAGTCCGAGGACGGACTTTATTCTAAGGTGGGTAGGATGTAACGGCCGGTACCCACTATTCGTTATACGGCTGTGCGTATAGAAATTTCGGGTACCTGATTGGTTTTGTTGCTTTGTGAGTGAGTCGTGTCTTTGAGTCGTTAGGGCCCTAACCTTGGTTGCATGAGCCCATCTTTTACACACACACACACA
The DNA here is from genome assembly GCA_030789695.1 of Scilla litardierei. Taxonomy (NCBI): domain Eukaryota; kingdom Viridiplantae; phylum Streptophyta; class Magnoliopsida; order Asparagales; family Asparagaceae; genus Scilla; species Scilla litardierei. The sequence continues at coordinate 178,518,471 of CM061133.1, read as the reverse complement.
CACAAGGTTCTCCAATATATTATGATTAAAAAAAACTATACTTCTTTTTCTAAAACAAATCTTATAGCCCTGCCTAACTACCCCAATGGCCGAACACAAGTTGGTACTCACGCACACCCTGTTGGCAAGCACAGCATACACAAGCTGCAGCTACCTATGCATCTAAGTCTAATATTATAAAATCCTAGGATATTATGAACCTAAGAAACCATTCAGCACCTCACGTGTTACCCTCTTTAAACCCCCAGCACACATGGAAATCTAAAAGCTTTTCCCTACTCACCGAGTCACGTGCTGCCAACACCCCACCCCATTTATATATATTAAACCCTAGTTAAAATTTGTTTCTCTCAGCCCCATGCGTAACCTAGGGCTTTGTTATTTCGAAACATCAACGCCGCCGCCCTCAACGTTTCTTCCGCACGAGACAGCAGCGTCGCCCCGACCTCACAACACATCCATATCCCATGTGCTTCGCCTCGCAGCATCTTTTCCGCAGCCAGCATGCTCGCTCCGACCACCCCGTCGGTGAGTGGCCTCCACGGTGGCGCCGCCACGAGCCGCAGACACCGTCAACCTGTCTCGGCCTCCTCCCCTCCGATGAGCACCGATTTTTCCCCTCCAGGCGTCAGCGAGCAGCCGCAGCGTCACGCAGCGTGCGTGACTTGCAGCACGAGCGGCTGCGGCCGTCGCAGCCGCTGTTGGCCGCCGCAGCCATCTCCGACGAGCCGTCGACCCCACTCCTGCGTGCTTCACCTCAAGACCCGACCCCCATCTGCAAACAAAAAACAACTCGGTAAGTCTTTTTCATCAGTGTTTTAATATTGCAAGTATTTGAGCAGAGGGGTATAATAATCAACATGGGTATAGGGTTGTGAACTGTGGATCTTAGGCCTTTAGACTAGCCAATTTATATACTACCCTAGAAGTCTACAAGTCTGCAGATTGTGTTAACCCATGGACAGTTTGGTTGCATCTTATTTATAACAAAGGATATTGCTATGTGATGATGATTATAACTTAGATATTAGTCTTGGTATACAAGCAAATCTAGCTTATAAAATAATGTTATTATGTGCTACTTGTTAGTAAACACATGACTTCTTTTGGCAGCCTGTTAATCATTTTACGCATTGCCTGTGTTGGATTAAGCATTAAGCCAGTACTAATTATTAACAAATATAGTATGTGAACATAGCATATTAATTAGAAGTTAGTGATATTGATTATATGTTATGGATGTCAACCCAGGGTGGTGAACCTATATAGAGAGTATGAATTACCATTTAATTGATTTTTGGGGCGAACCTGATTCAAGCACGTGTTTAATCAAGCAGAGAACCGTTTGTCCCGTACCGTTCGTGATACCGAAATCCAACCCCTGACGTCGCTACCCGACGTCAGAGTAGCTCTCGCGTCGTGTTGAAGTAAGTCTCTCTCCGTAGGAACCCACACCGCATGTTAACAAGATAAAAAAAACTGTAATTTTATTGTGTTGGTTAATTCACTAATTGAAGATAATGAATACGGGATTGTAGGTTGGTGTGATGATTGGTGTTTGGGCACGTAGGCAGAACTGGACTCCTTGATCTTGTGACTATCAGCACGTCCCTTTTCAGGCAAGTGAAACTTGCCAACTTTTCTTTAGGCCATGTCTTTAGGCCAATTCCTCGTACTAGCGTGAAAGAGACTAGATCGTGAAATGATAGCGATCTAGGCGCAACTTTGTGATCTAGCTTGACAACGAAGCTAGATCCGACACCTTGCCATATCATTTATGCATTGATATCTGTCATGTTTAAATTCCTTAACTGTACGCATTTGAATTGTTAACTGCCATGCATTGCATCGTACATGTCATCTTAGTTAAACTTGCATCGTAGCACACGCTACACTACTTGTACAATCCATGTTTCCGTGCTACCGGCTAGGCACCCGTTATGCGGGCATAACCCTACGCCATCCGTGTTAAAAACACTTCCTGGCTCGTGATCCAGAAGCGAGCATTCCGTGTTCGGGGGTAATGCCCTGGCTCGACACACGTGGAGGGGTAGGGATAAACGGTCACTTGAGCGTAAGAGTTGGCCCGTACAGCCACTCTAGCCAAAGGGCGGAATCTCTGTGCACGACGTGATTACAATTCCAGTACTTGTCTTTTACTTGTTTACTTGCCATGCCATGTCATTTGTCATTTTATATCCATGTCATACTTTACTTTAGAACTGTTAGGTTGCTTTACTCTTATAGTTTCCTTGCACAAGTCTTTTAGACTTGCTGACATGTGCCCCTTCTCTTTGGGTGACGCATGTTAGTTGCTGAGCCAGAGACAGTTGCGGAGGGTGACGAGTTCGTGGAGTTTGTGCCCGAACTTGTTGGTGACGTGGAGTACGAGGACACCGGTGACCAATCTTAGAGATCTTCCGTACTCTTCTTTTGTTAGCTGTGGTTGTCGGTGAGTAGCACCGTTTTGTTAGATTCTGTTGGCCATGTTAGGCCTTTTGCTTTCGACTCTTTTGTTGCCTGGTGGCATTTCTGGTTGTTGGACTTTTTGTTGGACTATGAGTTGGAATAATGTTATATTATTGTCTCTCTTTTTCTATTATTGTTATTGTTGTTCTGAGTCACATTACAGGGACCTGCTACTTCGTTTTATTTGACGCTTATCGGACTTGCGGCTTTGCAGCTTCAAGTCCGTGCGGACCTTCTCACGCTTCGCCTCCATGTTTTTGGGAAGCGGGGCGTGACAGGTTTCTTTGGTGGCCCATGCAGGTCCCGTTTTTCCTGTAACTGTGACTTAATCGGAATAACAATAAGAATTATAGAAAGTCCAATAAACAAAAAAAATTCAACACCGTGTCATAGGCAAAGAGTCTGATTTGTTTCGTTTTCCTATGTCAATAGATGGTTGGAAGACTTAGGTAGATGTCCAGGTTTGATAGTCAGGAGCCCTTGCCAAGATTTAGTTGTACTCGTCATAGGTTGCATTAGTAGTCTCTCAAACAGCCTTGACCATATTAGACTTCTAGGGCTTTTCCTTTAGCCGTTCGTTGAGTCCATCGATTTCGGGCCCAGCAGGACGTAATCTTGTTACTCTTAGGACCCCACCCCGAGACCTCTATTACAGTCTAGTCTATTAGAGAGAGTTTTAGTGTAAGTTTCTCTTGACCTTTAGCCAACCCGAAAATTAGAACCCCCTGATTCTATCATTTTCCTGATCATTACACTTTCATGTTATCGACCGTAGAACTCCATTGTAGCAGTTTCACTAAATTATTTCCCTTCAGATTTACGTTTTATTTGATTCACTTCCTTCCCTTTCGAATCACGTGAATCTACACGTCACCATCGTCAATCGTTGAAAACTTCTCCATTACTATCCTGACCATTCGATGAATATTTTCAATGTTATCTATTTTGAATTTCTTTTCCGGTTTAAGTTTTTTGAAAACATTCAACATGCATTTAAGACTCCATACATTCTCCGAATTTCGAAATTTTTCGCTGAAATCTTTAAAATTATTATCTTATCATATTTACTAACCTATGTCTTCCACACTCGCGTAAATATCTTAATTTCTTCATATAATGACATTTCGATAATTCAAAATACCATTTCCTCCTCTACTATTTATAAACTACACAAGTTTAATTCAACAACTTATTTTACCGACTCCTAAATATTTTCCTATGCAAAAGAGAACTCCAACTTTTCAAGTATGACAGTTTAATACTTTTAGTGTTTTAACTTATATCATTTACGTCCTATTTCCGGTAGCTTATGAGAGTAGCATTACATCTTTCTTTTCCCACCTAAACATTCACAATTATACCCCTGATTCACCTAACCAATCTGGCTCCTTATCTTCGTCATAGCTGAACTCGTGCTTTTCGATCTTTCCTTCGTTACGCTTTTGGCTTCGGTTTCTTTCCTATTGTTTAGCCATTAGTGCTTGTCGATGTCTGTGTCAACCTTAGTATAGTTTGGTGGGCCCATTAGTATAAGTTGTTATGTCGTCGTAGTGTATGCAAATAGGTAGAGTGTGTGGACCCGTATGAGCATGCTACCCTTAGGATATTAATAATTGACTTTTGTATTATGTATGTATAATCAGTGTTATTCGTGATATAAGTGTGAAGTTGTTTATATGGTGGTGTTATTATATATGTGCGGATAGCTATACCACTTTAGGGATGTCTGTATAGATAACTGAAATTGTATTGGAGTATATACTAGTAGTGTAGGTAGCTTGAAGATACTTGTAGATGCTTGGTATATAATATATTAGTAAGTCATGTGTATGTTAGGTGTAATGATAATAGGTGTACTTATAGTTAAGTGAGTAGGCCTTTTATATGACCTATATGTTAGTACGTATGAGTGTGTGCTCGTACGTAGATATGTATTGTGCTTAAATGTAAGTAATTATTTATTTGTTGCATGAGTGTATATGTGATATACGTATGGTAATGGGAATGTAATATTGTTGGTATTGCTTGCCTCTACGAGATGTTGTACGTGTGCGTGTATACCATGAGGTATACACGACTATTGCATATCTTATCTATGTATGAAGTAGATGTGTTGGTATACTAGTTATAGGTAGAAGGATATAGTGTGAATATATGTGTTACATGTGTGTGACTATACGGTGAATGCATGTATTAGGGAGGGTATTATAATTATACGTGTGCAGATGTCTGTGATATTATATAAAGTGATTGAACTATGCGGGTGTTACCTGACTAGATATTAAGTGTGATTGACATTATGGTATGTATATGGTTATATTGGTGGATGTATATACATTGGAGTAGTATTGGTATAGGTATAGATACTGTGTTACGTATATAGAGTATTCTGATATGTGTTTTGAGTCTCACTCAAGCTTGAGTGGGTATACTCTAAGTATATTGTTACATATGTCTGTAGTTGCGTGTAATACCATGAATATAGCGATGGATGATGTATGTATAATGATAGGAATGTTTGTGCCTGGTTATGTTACGCACATGATTGTGGGTCGCTATACCAGTATATAGTTATAGGTGTTGGTCTTGTGGTATAGTTATTTACTAAGGATTTGCCTGTGTGAACGTATGTGTGCTAGCTAAACTGAGTGTGTAGATGTGCTGGGTAGATAGTGGTATGAAAGAATGTTATATTAGCGTGTGTGGGTGTGCACCATGCACGGGTAAGTATGTGCTTAGTTATAGGTATTGGTAATTATGGTACGTGTGATGAGTCTTGAATAATGGTTATAGGACTGTATGTGATGTGAATATGGTGAAGTATGTGCACGTATTTGAATGACTAAATAATTGTGAAATTATAGTAGTGGTAAGCGTATCTTAGATATAATAACATGATTGAATATTGAGTGGTGTGGTTACTTGTGTTGATATGTTGACATTGGATGTACACTAGGAGATATAGGGAGTAGTGTACCCTTATTGTTTTGTCTATAGGTAGTTATCTGATGTGGAGTATTGCGATGGTATTTGATGGTGTGAACTATTTAATTGATTGTGAGTATGTGCACCGTAGTATGTAATAAGTGTTTAATAGTTATATGAGGATGTACATGATTATATGGATGATAGAATAAGTGTATGAATTGGACTGACTATAATAGGTATAAGTGTATTATGTGCGTGACTATATACATGTTAGTAGTGTTACTGTTTGACTACCTAGTGCATATGTAAGCACTTGTAATGACTATATCTGGTTTGAATTATGTGTGATATGATTGGGATAGTTACTAGAGCGACTAGATATGTTAGAAAGTCCGAGGACGGACTTTATTCTAAGGTGGGTAGGATGTAACGGCCGGTACCCACTATTCGTTATACGGCTGTGCGTATAGCAATTTCGGGTACCTGATTGGTTTTGTTGCTTTGTGAGTGAGTCGTGTCTTTGAGTCGTTAGGGCCCTAACCTTGGTTGCATGAGCCCATCTTTTACACACACACACACACAAGGTTCTCCAATATATTATGATTAAAAAAAACTATACTTCTTTTTCTAAAACAAATCTTATAGCCCTGCCTAACTACCCCAATGGCCGAACACAAGTTGGTACTCACGCACACCCTGTTGGCAAGCACAACATACACAAGCTGCAGCTACCTATGCATCTAAGTCTAATATTATAAAATCCTAGGATATTATGAACCTAAGAAACCATTCAGCACCTCACGTGTTACCCTCTTTAAACCCCCAGCACACATGGAAATCTAAAAGCTTTTCCCTACTCACCGAGTCACGTGCTGCCAACACCCCACCCCATTTATATATATTAAACCCTAGTTAAAATTTGTTTCTCTCAGCCCCATGCGTAACCTAGGGCTTTGTTATTTCGAAACATCAACGCCGCCGCCCTCAACGTTTCTTCCGCACGAGACAGCAGCGTCGCCCCGACCTCACAACACATCCATATCCCATGTGCTTCGCCTCGCAGCATCTTTTCCGCAGCCAGCATGCTCGCTCCGACCACCCCGTCGGTGAGTGGCCTCCACGGCGGCGCCGCCACGAGCCGCAGACACCGTCAACCTGTCTCGGCCTCCTCCCCTCCGATGAGCACCGATTTTTCCCCTCCAGGCGTCAGCGAGCAGCCGCAGCGTCACGCAGCGTGCGTGACTTGCAGCACGAGCGGCTGCGGCCGTCGCAGCCGCTGTTGGCCGCCGCAGCCATCTCCGACGAGCCGTCGACCCCACTCCTGCGTGCTTCACCTCAAGACCCGACCCCCATCTGCAAACAAAAAACAACTCGGTAAGTCTTTTTCATCAGTGTTTTAATATTGCAAGTATTTGAGCAGAGGGGTATAATAATCAACATGGGTATAGGGTTGTGAACTGTGGATCTTAGGCCTTTAGACTAGCCAATTTATATACTACCCTAGAAGTCTACAAGTCTGCAGATTGTGTTAACCCATGGACAGTTTGGTTGCATCTTATTTATAACAAAGGATATTGCTATGTGATGATGATTATAACTTAGATATTAGTCTTGGTATACAAGCAAATCTAGCTTATAAAATAATGTTATTATGTGCTACTTGTTAGTAAACACATGACTTCTTTTGGCAGCCTGTTAATCATTTTACGCATTGCCTGTGTTGGATTAAGCATTAAGCCAGTACTAATTATTAACAAATATAGTATGTGAACATAGCATATTAATTAGAAGTTAGTGATATTGATTATATGTTATGGATGTCAACCCAGGGTGGTGAACCTATATAGAGAGTATGAATTACCATTTAATTGATTTTTGGGGCGAACCTGATTCAAGCACGTGTTTAATCAAGCAGAGAACCGTTTGTCCCGTACCGTTCGTGATACCGAAATCCAACCCCTGACGTCGCTACCCGACGTCAGAGTAGCTCTCGCGTCGTGTTGAAGTAAGTCTCTCTCCGTAGGAACCCACACCGCATGTTAACAAGATAAAAAAAACTGTAATTTTATTGTGTTGGTTAATTCACTAATTGAAGATAATGAATACGGGATTGTAGGTTGGTGTGATGATTGGTGTTTGGGCACGTAGGCAGAACTGGACTCCTTGATCTTGTGACTATCAGCACGTCCCTTTTCAGGCAAGTGAAACTTGCCAACTTTTCTTTAGGCCATGTCTTTAGGCCAATTCCTCGTACTAGCGTGAAAGAGACTAGATCGTGAAATGATAGCGATCTAGGCGCAACTTTGTGATCTAGCTTGACAACGAAGCTAGATCCGACACCTTGCCATATCATTTATGCATTGATATCTGTCATGTTTAAATTCCTTAACTGTACGCATTTGAATTGTTAACTACCATGCATTGCATCGTACATGTCATCTTAGTTAAACTTGCATCGTAGCACACGCTACACTACTTGTACAATCCATGTTTCCGTGCTACCGGCTAGGCACCCGTTATGCGGGCATAACCCTACGCCATCCGTGTTAAAAACACTTCCTGGCTCGTGATCCAGAAGCGAGCATTCCGTGTTCGGGGGTAATGCCCTGGCTCGACACACGTGGAGGGGTAGGGATAAACGGTCACTTGAGCGTAAGAGTTGGCCCGTACAGCCACTCTAGCCAAAGGGCGGAATCTCTGTGCACGACGTGATTACAATTCCAGTACTTGTCTTTTACTTGTTTACTTGCCATGCCATGTCATTTGTCATTTTATATCCATGTCATACTTTACTTTAGAACTGTTAGGTTGCTTTACTCTTATAGTTTCCTTGCACAAGTCTTTTAGACTTGCTGACATGTGCCCCTTCTCTTTGGGTGACGCATGTTAGTTGCTGAGCCAGAGACAGTTGCGGAGGGTGACGAGTTCGTGGAGTTTGTGCCCGAACTTGTTGGTGACGTGGAGTACGAGGACACCGGTGACCAATCTTAGAGATCTTCCGTACTCTTCTTTTGTTAGCTGTGGTTGTCGGTGAGTAGCACCGTGTTGTTAGATTCTGTTGGCCATGCTAGGCCTTTTGCTTTCGACTCTTTTGTTGCCTGGTGGCATTTCTGGTTGTTGGACTTTTTGTTGGACTATGAGTTGGAATAATGTTATATTATTGTCTCTCTTTTTCTATTATTGTTATTGTTGTTCTGAGTCACATTACAGGGACCTGCTACTTCGTTTTATTTGACGCTTATCGGACTTGCGGCTTTGCAGCTTCAAGTCCGTGCGGACCTTCTCACGCTTCGCCTCCATGTTTTTGGGTAGCGGGGCGTGACAGAATGTAAGTATATGAAATTGTTTGATATGTGGGTATTGGGATGTGTGTGCTTGTTTTTATATTTATATGTATACGCATGTGTGGTGTGTAGATGGATATTTATATTTATTTGACTGTTGTGGCAGTATGTGCGCAGGATATGCAAAACTAGTTAAATATAACATATGCGGGGAACATAGTATGTTTGTGCAATCTTGTGTGTATTGTATGAGGTATATGTGCCTATCTATATGAGGCGGTAGGTGCATTACTATGAATGTGAGATTATGTGTATATTTTTCTATAGTTATGATTGTGGGCCATACGTGACTTGATCATGCATGTGTTAGTACGTGCCCGTAGGTGTATGTATGGATGTGACTAAATATTGTGTGTATATAGATATTTATGTGCATATAAGTAATTGTGAGTAAACTTAGATGACTGAGTATTGAGTGTTTAGGGATCCGGTGTACATATGGTGTAACACCGTGATGGTGACCCTGTTTGTCAAGTTACGGTGTGTAGATTGATGTGTATAGTTGTGTATCTGTGCATGGATATAGACGTATGTGTATATATATACAGGTAGAATATAAATCATTTATACTTAAATATATCGTGATATGTATGAAAACATACCATAGCATGTCATATGTATGAGTACCTTATGTATCGAGATATGGATTTGATGTGATGTCATATCATATAGGTATGAGTAGTGACCTAGATACGTATAAGGATACGTATAGAGATCTATTTGTGGTATATATGTTCTTAGATGTTTATTTGAATGATGTGTATGTATGTATGTATATGTAGTGAGTGCATATAGGAATGTGGATGAGCTACTATATGAATAGTAGGATGTATCAGTGATATGTATGTGATGCGGATGTGTATGGATGAGAGTGAAGCATATAGTGTATATAAGAGTGGTGTAGATATGTATTCTTGTTTGTACTTCATGGGAAGTAAGACCATCATACCTAGCTAACCTTTGGCGGGGCTCACACCCTAGAAAGTCCGAGGACGGACTTTATTTTAAGGTGGGTAGGATGTAATGCCCTGTTTTGAACTATACGTGTATTCTATTGTATACACGTGGTATTTCTACTTACGATGCATATGTAGGCATGAAATAATCGTGGATGTCGATGTATGTATCGTAGTGCATGGGGGTTGTGCCGTAATATGTGGCTAAGAGACGAGAATGCGAGAATGAATGCGGGAGAAGTGTGAATGACGTCGTGTGTATGATATAACAAGTATATATCGGACGTGTGTGTGTGTGGTGCATGTATGCATGTGTGGGTATGCTTGGTTGTGTGTGGGGAGAGTCGTGCTAGTGTGAGAAGTGGGTTAGGGGTTAATGACATCCTCGTAAATATTTAGATAGGTGAGGGGCAAAATGGTCATTTGGACTAAATGAGGAGGGTGTGTGTATAGTAAAGAAGTGTGTGCATAAAGTAATGTCATGCTTGTAATTAGTGGAAAGTTGAGGGGTATTTAGGTCATTTCAAAAGTATCATGGCTTATCCTATAAGCCATGCCTTGGCTTATCCTATAAGCTAAGGGTGTGTAGAAAAATCATTAGAAGTATCTTTTTAAACTTATCCTTTTCTTCTCCCTTTCTTTTCTAATTTCCACCACCTCTTTCTCTCCCATATCCCGCTCCCCACTCAACCTGGCCGAAATTCATTCATCAAAAAAATAAATAAATAAAGAGAAAATGGGAAGAAGAAGAGGAAGAAAGGGGAAGAGAAAGAGGAGAAGGGTTGTTAGCAAGATGGAGTCTTCTTGGGGCTAGGAGCTAGGAGGATGTAGGAGGGTTGGAAGAAAGCATGAGGGTTTGGAAATCCATCATCTTGAGGTAGGAATCCCTTCTCTAATGGTTTATTATGCTAATCCATGTTAAATCAATTTAGTTCCATGCAAACGCCATGGCTGATTTTGTGGACAGATTCTATTGCTAGTTCATCTGAGTATATCTCTTAATTTAGGCATGAATAAATTTTGCAAAAATTATATAATTGTAGTTCTTGAAATTCTACCCTAGAATCATATAAAATTTGACATATGTTAAGTTTAGTAATTAGGAGTAAAAATTCTATCTTTACAACATGTCTGAATTTCATTCAGTCTGGGCACAATTTGGTAAAATTGAGCTCAGTCCCTGCACACTCCACAGAAATTAGTTTTCTTGGTCTCTTTATAAAGTTAACAACCTGTTCTACAACGTTCCCTTTGGGCATGTATTCAAGATTCTAAATGAAACATGAGTTAAAATAGCAATTGTTACAGCCCTCAAAATCTGTCTGAAAAACAGTTTCGGCAGGTCTCACCAAACAATTCACCATAAATCACCTAGTTATATTTCTGCATGAAATTTTATATGTGAATCAAGCACTACCATATCTACCACTCTCATTTAGGAAGTTTTATCAAACTATCATTAGAAATGGATGAAAACAGCCTCTGTTCATGACTGTCAGTACTTTTCCTGCATGCTGAATTGTTTAATTGGTGTTTGAATTGATCATTATTGCTAATCTTCCGTCTATAGTGTATGATAATTGTTGTTACATGAAAGGTAAATTCTTGGTATGTGTTGCTAATAGATTTGCTAATGTGATCATGGACATGTATGTCACACTCACCACGCATTTATGAAAATGCCTCAATGAAATAAAAAGTGAGAAACATGAGAATGTGCTTCCATGAACCATGTTATGGATTTATGATGTAGCGAGACATGTATGGCATGATTTCATAATTGATGTACCAATGAGTTGTGATGGAGGGCATGACACTTTGGTGCAAGACCCATGCTGCTATGTGATGTGGCTATGATGGAGTGCATGACACTTAGGTGCATGACCCAGATTGATATGAATGAGAAATGTTGACACTGTGAAACCATACCATCATGACTCTTATAAGATGACTTATTATGTTTAATTGATGATTTGGAATGTCTCAGTCCCATCTAAAGGGGTTGAACTGCTAAAACTGGGGGTTGGGGAAAATTTGAGTAAATTGTGAATATAAGGCCTGGACAATGAAGGTGGGGAGGAGATGATGTGATATGTGATGGTTATTCTCACTCGCCTTTACAGTGAGTGATGGTTACTTAGAGCTTGTGGTGAAGTGGTTTGGATGTGGAGAGGTATATGTGGAGATCCTCACTCTTGCTACCATCCAAGGAGGAGGCGGAAAGGCCTGGTGTACAGTACCCGTGTCCACTGCACCGTGTGCCATACTCACCCCAATCTTGGGGTGGGGCCCGTGAGGCAGGTCCCCTGACGGGGCATGGTGAGAGGCCCGTCGTACAATGCCCGTATCCACTGCGTCGAGTGCAGGTTTCCACCCCAACCCATGGGGTGAGGTCCAGGTTCTTATATCTTACTTACCCAGTTTTCCAATAAGTTAATAAATTATATGCTAATTGTTCTACTTGTAGTGTTTCCTCTTCCCTATACTTGTATTTATGTGACCCTGTGTACTTGTCCCTTGTCCTCCTGTATTTATTTCTCATTGTAATCCTATAGTTGTATTTGCCTTGTTGTTCCTTTCCATATATATTATTTGTTGCACTAACTCTCTTTTGCAGCAGCTCACTCCTTAACGGCAGGTACGTCTCCATTTCATATGCTTTTACTTCAAACAGTAGTACGCCTTATAGTTATACTATGTCAAATGGTCTACATGATCTTACCATAACTTGTAACCACTTTAATTAAGCAAATAATAACATGATTTTTCATTAGTGTTGGGATTTCCTACGGGGGCACGCATTGACGTGCTTCTCCCCATTTTCCAGGTAGCAGGGGCAGCTTGAGGCAGGTGACTTGGAGTTGGGTTCTAGGGGTAGCACTTGGAGTGAGTTGTAGCTTTGCGTTGAGTTTTGGTTTGTCTTTGGGAGGTCGAGAGTGGCAGTGCATATATGGTGTTGTACCTGGACTATGTAAATGTATGAATGTCGAGAGAGAGAGAGAGAGAGAGAGAGAGAGAGAGAGTGTGTGTGTGTGTGTGTGTCTATTATACATTTGACAGTATTTTTTGAATTTTAGGGCTGACTAAGACAAGCTGACTAGGACAAACAGGTTGATAGAAAGACGGCTTGGATTTAATCTTGAGGAATGAATAGTTGAGATGAGATTTTGTAAAAAGTTTTGGAGGGAAAAACATTTCTAGGAAAATGAAAGTTTATGGGTAGTGAATTTTATGTGGAATGAAATTTTCTGGGAAAATGAAACATTATGGGGAATGAACGTTTCTTGGAAATAGCAGAGTGCACGCAATTAATGCATTTGAAAAAAACATAAACTTGCACTTAATGCTGCAGATCGAATGTTGCAGCAGATCGAATGATATATCCCTCAACGCGGGGCACACCGTCTCTTTGACTCATAGAGCAAAGAGGCGCCCGCTAAATTTTTTTGCACTAATTTGTTGTTTCGCGCCTAAAGTGTCCGCGTCGATTTTTTTACGCTAATTTGTTGTTCCGTGTTGAATGCGTCCGCACCGAATTTGTTGTTCCGCACCGAAGGCTCCCGTGCTGCTAAATATTTTTATGCTAATTTGTTGTTCCGCGCAATTTGGGCTGTGGAAATAATTTTTGGATGAATAAAGATTGCGCGGGAGAAAATCTTAAATAAACCTTGCGTACGGGCACGTGTTATGACTAGTATGTATATATATGAGGTTTTCTTTGAAATTATAGTGGAGCAGTACTTGTACCTTCCCAGCACATGCGCAGTGGACCTGCTATTTCTTTGTACTCTCTCTCTCTCTCTCACCCCCTCTTCAGGATTCCTGGGAAAAAGTTTAATATTTTGGGTATTTTGAGGGACGGTGCTTTACATAATTGCTGAAGAGGACAATAAGAAGGCTTTTATAAGTAAATGCACTTTAATTGATCCAAAGTCACTAGTCTAGAATTGTCATTAAAGAAATTTTCTATTGGTAAACATTCGCTGGATAATATTCTTGAACATCAATTATATGGCAATAATAGACGTGAACTTCAATTTGGTTCTAAATATGTTGAAAAGCCTAAGCATAAGAAAATTCACAATGAGCCTATGAATGTTAAAAATATGTATGCAAAGTTCTTTACTTGTGATAGTGTTGGTCATACTTCATATCATTGCAAATTTAGGAACACGAATATGAAATTCAGACAAGTGTGGATTCCTAAGACTTTGATGACTAATGTCACGCCCCGCTTCGCAAAAAGGACGGAAGCGAAGCGTGACTAAGGCCCGCTTAGGCCGGGGCAGAGAGCCCAGACCCAATAAGCGTCTGTGGTATTCCAAAACGAAGGTAACAGGTCCCTGCAAGTTAGTACGAAACAATAAAAGTACTGAAAGAGATAGCATTTCATTTTATTACAAAATAACATCCAAAAAGTACTGAGAGTCTAAAACGCCCGAAGGCTACAACTGCAGAAAAAGAAACTACTGGTGCAAGCACCCAACCTAGGCAAGAAAATCAACAGGTGCTACACACCCAATCTAAACTGGAACAGAACTCTGGATCAGCAACTGGAGACCTCTAACTCTGGTCCTCCTCTGGGTCGTACTCCGGATCAACGTCCTCCGGCTCTCCGTCGGCTGGCAAGTCCGCCTCGTCGACGTACTCTGGCTCAACACCTGACGTACAGCACCAACAGTGTACGTCAGGTCAGGTCTACAAACAGGGTTAGACCAAACTGTAAGTGTATCAACTTTTAGACAACGTTTTACTGGTTGATTAACATGCTCTGGTTATAACTGAGTAACAGACAGAAGTAACACAGCAGGAAAGTAAAGCACAACAAGTAGTAGTCGTAGCGTGTGCTACCAAGTACAGGCCTAACCTACAGGTGTCAAGACAAGACGGACGTGATGGAAACAAGGCAAGACAAGACAAGTGAGACACGAAAGGGTTCACGCCTTACGGTTTGAGGGGGATCAGACCCTCTTGCCGTGCGCACGCTCAACCCAACCTCAAACCCTAAGACAATACAAGACATGACACTAGTACAAGGGATCACTCGCTCTAGCTTGGCGAGTGCCCTATTTCCCGCAGGCTGTGTATCCGTACAAGGGATCACTTTATCTAGCTTGGAGAGTGCCCTATTGCCCGCAGGCTGTGAATCTGTACAAGGGATCACTCGAAGAGTGCCCTATTGCCCAGCGGGCTGTGCAAGACGGGACGGAACGTGACAAGACAGGAAGGGTTATTCTAGGGTGTCCACACACACGCACACACATGATAGCCCTACAGCATCAAAAGTTGTTGTTGTCAGGCTCAGACTTTGTCGTCAAGTCTGAGCCGTCAGGAGTCGTCCCGGACGCTATCATTTCACGTCCGGTTCTATTGTTCACAGTTAACAATTCTAACCAACTAGGGCCTAAGCACGGCCAAAAGTGCAAGTGGATACACTTGCCTACGATGGCGAGTGTGTCGTCCTCTCGAAGCGTCTCGTCCAAGCGTCTCGTCCGCGGAAGTCCGTCTGAAATATCGCCACGGCGCCGGTGTCAGGTCTCAAATTCATCAAATCCTATTAGGGTTCGTTTCTAGGTTATCGGGACTATCCTATTCGTCAAAAGTCACTTTTTGATGTTTCAGCCTAATCGACGATCTATCCTATGTGCACAGTCAATAAAGTCCATTCGTCGATTTTCTAGATTTGTACAACGTTTTACTGGTGCTGGAAATAACTTTTAGTTCAAGTTGACGGTTTTTAGTTTCGGGTTCAATCAGCTATTGTGGGGGTTTCTACGAGTTTCGGGGAACCAACCTGAACCGGAGTTTGTCGTAGAATGGATGTCGTGTCTGATCGGAGGACTCCTCAGCTTCAGATCTGGTCCTCGCATGATTCCCCAAAAGTCGAAACTTGCGACGAAGGCCTACAACGTGTCGCAACGTCGTAGAAGGCAAATCCGCGAAGTAGCACACCCAAGTGGGGCCCACAGCAGTGATAGGGGTCAATGGGGGACCCACAACACCTCTGGAGAACTTGGGGGGCGCATCACAGGAGTTGGTGTGGGAGAAACTAGGTTGCGACGAAGTTCTGTCGGTCGGGCACGGTCGGTGCGAGGGTTTCTCTCAGTCAGACCGAGAGGAGCTCTCGGTCGGACGCTGAACAGCGCAGCGGAGGCGGGGGCTCGTGTGGTGCGAGGGAATCCTTCGGTCTGACCGATGGATCCCGTCGGTAGGGCGCTGTGGGGTGCGGGCGTGCAGCGCTTGGGGCGATGCGGAGCGGCCTCTCGGTCGGTGCGGGGAGCGGTTTCGGTCGGGTGCTTGGCGATGCGGAGCGGTGCGGAGCGGAGCGGCTGTGCGGGCTGTTCTCTCGGTCAGACCGAGAGATGGCCTCAGTCGGAGCGGGGCGACAGTGAGGGGGCTTGCAGCGGAGCGCTACGAGTGGCGATGCGGGGAGCGACTCCGGTCGTGCACGGGGATGTGCGGGGGCGGCCGTCGGTCGTGCACTGGGGCGATCGTCGCAACGTTGCGACGAACGTCGGGAAGGTGTTTTTGACGGCTAGGGTTTTTGTAATGCGGAATTAACCTATCCTAGGGCTAATATATATAGGTTAGAGCTAGGGTTAGGGTTAGGGTTTAGGAAAACGTAATTAAGATAATTAAAATAATTAATATAATTTAAAATTACTCTCCTCTCCCTCACACAAGATGGGTGCGGCCAAAAATTCTGAAATTTGGTCAAAAAATTCTTTAATACGTTATTATAATATAGGAATTTTTATTGTAATTAAAACACTTATAAAAATATGTTTTAAAATTATTTGAAACTTTCAAAAAAATGGAAAATAGGTCAAATTAAGTCTAAAAATTGTAAAATAATTATAGGGTGTTCGGGACGATGAAAGAAAGAGAGTGGAGAATACGGATCTAAATTTCGACGTCGAGAGACGAAACTAAAAATAGAAACGTCTTGCGTCAAAACAGAAAGTCACGACGTCACATCAAATAAGTTAGTATCGCGGAAGAACAACTCGAGATATGTCGTTCCAAAGTTGTTCCACAATCTAATACTTTCAGAGACGATCACGTCAACATATCACACAATAATGTTCAAAATCAAATAAAGTCAAAAATAAACACGTGCACGATCAAGAGCACGTGCACAAAGAAAGTACGATCGAAAACCGACCGTTACATCCTCCCCAACTTAGAAATGATTCCGTCCTCGGAATCAACATCAAGCATCGCTGGGAAAAAGATGCGGGAAGCGCTCTCTCATATCATCCTCACGCTCCCAGGTGGACTCTCCAGGCGATCCGTGATGCCACATCACTCTCACCAGGTCGACTATCGTATTCCTCAACTGCTTCTGTCGACGGTCCAAGATCTGCATAGGCTGCTGGTCATATGTCAGGTCCGGGCGAACTGTAATCTCCGAGAAATCAACCGTGTGCGACGGATCACTGACGTACCGACGTAGCTGAGATACGTGGAATACGTCGTGAACACCCTCCAAAGATGGTGGCAGATCAAGGCGGTAGGCCACTGCTCCCACACGCTCTAGCACATCAAATGGCCCAATATACCTCGGACTCAGCTTTCCCTTCTTCCCAAAACGAATAACTCCGCGGTTCGGAGAAATCTTCAGGAAGACGTGATCTCCAGGCTGGAACTCCAAAGGTCTCCTCTTGGCATCTGCCCAATGCTTAAAACGATCCTGTGCAACTCTAAGCTTCTCCCTGATGTCTCTCATGACATCCACAGCTTCCACTATCATCTCTGGACCCAACAGCTCCCGATCTTCATGTCATCCCAGCTCAGCGGCGATCGACATTTCCTTCCATATAAGGCAGCAAACGGAGCCATGCCAATGCTCGCCTGGTAGCTGTTGTTATATGAAAACTCCACCAAGTGACGATGGTCCTCCCATGATCCCTTCAAATCGAGCGTACAAGCTCGCAGCATATCCTCCAGAATCTGAATAGTCCTCTCGGACTGGCCATCAGTCTGCGGGTGGTACGCCGTGCTGAAACTCAGACTCGTACCCAGATGCTCCTGCAGACTTCTCCAGAACTGAGATGTGAATCTCGTGTCTCGGTCAGACACAATGCTCACGGGGACTCCATGTAAGCGTACAATCTCATGCACGTACACGGTCTACGTCACGACTATTTCAAAGAGAAAATCAAAATAGAAGTAAAAGTAGAACGAAACTTTACCTCCATATATTTCCTCGCCAAAGCTTCCGTAGACTGGCCCACTCGGAAAGGGATAAAGTGTGCAGACTTGGTCAACCAATCCACGATCACCCAAACTACGTCATTCTGCCTCGAGGTCTGAGGTAAACCAGTCACGAAGTCCATCGTAATATGTTGCCACTTCCACTCCGGAATAGGAAGCGGTTGCAGCAACCCAGCAGTACGATGGTGCTCAGCCTTCACCTGTTGGCATATCAAACACTTGGCAACTCTCCGTGCCACACTCCTCTTCATGCCAATCCACCAATAATTCAGACGGAGGTCCTTATACATCTTGGTGCCTCCAGGATGTATAGAATATGGCGAGCTATGAGCCTCGCTCAACAGCTCCTCGCGAACATCACCTGCAGGTACACAGAGTCTACTGCCGTACCGCAGCGAACCATCCTCATGAATCACGAATTCCGTCCGTAGTCCAGCTTCGACCTGCCTCCTGATCCTCTGCAGCTTCGGATCTCCTGCCTGTGCTGCCTTGATCCGATCCACGATCGTGGACTGAATCTGCAAATTCATGAATGAATGGACTACACCAGGTAGGACAACCTCCAAATCCATCTCTCTCTGCTCCTGCTGAATCCTCCAGTCGGCAGTATGCATCATCGTAGTAGGAAGTCTACTCAAGGCGTCCGGTACTACGTTCACCTTACCGGGATGATACTGCAAATCAATCTCGTAGTCAGCCATGAGCTCTAACCATCACCTCTGACGCATGTTGAGCTCCTTCTGCGTAAAGATGTACTTCAAGCTCTTGTGATCGGTGAAAATCTTCACACTCTCACCTAGCAAGAAGTGCCTCCAAATTTTCAGTGCAAAAATCACTGCTGCCAACTCCAGATCGTGCGTCGGGTAATTCTTCTCATGAGTCCTCAATTGACGAGAAGCGTACGCGACCACGTGGCCATGCTGATGCAAGACGCATCCTAGGCCCTTCCCTGATGCATCACAATAAACTTCGAAGCCTCCGCTTCGATCCGGTACTGCCAACACCGGTACCGTGGTCAATCTTGCCTTCAAGATACTGAAGGCCTCCTCACAAGCATCTGACCAAAGAAACTCCACGTCCTTCCTTGTCAGCTTCGTCATCGGCTCTGCAATCTTCGAGAAATCTTTGATGAATCGTCGATAATAGCCTGCTAAGCCGAGAAAGCTCCTGATGTCTGACACTGAATGCGGAGTCGGCCAATCTCTGACTGCTCTGACCTTCTCAGGATCCACAGATATACCATCACCGGACACCACGTGTCCCAGGAATGCGACTCGATCCAGCCAGAACTCGCACTTGCTATACTTAGCATAAAGCTTATGTCTCCTCAGCGTCTCCAGCACTGTCCTCAGATGACAACTGTGCTCCTCCTCCGTCTTTGAGTAAATAAGGATGTCATCAATAAATATAACGACAAACTTATCCAAGAAGTCGTAGAATATCAAATTCATCAAATTCATGAACACAACTGGAGCATTGGTCACGCCAAACGGCATGACCACGTACTCGTAATGTCCGTACTTCGTCCAGAAAGCCGTCTTCGGAACATCATCCTTCTTCACCTTCAATTGATGGTATCTACTCCTCAAGTACAACTTCGAGAAGACTCTCGAACCTCCAAGCTGATCAAAGATATCATCGATGTGTGGCAGCGGATACTTATTCTTCACGGTGACAGCATTCAATCCTCGATAGTCCACGCACATCCTGCGGGACCCATCCTTCTTCTTCACAAGTAAAACTGGTGCACCCCATGGTGACACACTAGGGTGGATGAAACCCTTCTGCAACAACTCATCCAACTGCTTCCGCAGCTCCTCGAGCTCAGCGGGAGCCATACGATACGGCGCCTTCGATATCGGTTGCGCTCCTGGCATAAGGTCAATTCCAAACTCTAAAGCTCTGTCGGGTGGCAAACCTGAGATATCCTCCGGGAAGACATCGTCAAAGTCTCTGACGACTGCTGGTCGCTCGATCTCCATCTCCATCTGCATGGCTATAACGATCGACACCTCTGGCTTGGCCCGAAATCTGATGGGCCCAAGCGACTCATCTCTGCTGCGGAACTCGAACTCCGGATGACCTGGAATCCAGAACACCACCCTCTTGCTGTGACAGTCGATCGAGGCGTGGAAATCCCCCAACCAGTAGATGCCAAGGACGACATCGAAGTGTGGCAGATCATGGACAATGAAATCTGCGAAGAGCTCGTGTCCACTGACCACCAAAGAAATCAATCGACATCCCAAGTTCACCGTCACCACTCCGTTCCCTGTGGTGATGTCCCAACACTTATGGAGTGTATGGGTGGGAATGGAGTGCTTTGTTACAAACCTCCGGGATATGATGCACATAGATGCACCGGAGTCGAACAAAGCCAAGGCTAGGTGAGAGGAAACTAGAATGGTGCCTAAGATATAAGGGAACTATGGTCAAATCAAACTACTCTAACAAACAAGTCAAACAAGCAACACAAATAATAAGATCTAAACTATGAAATGAAAAACTAGGATCAAGAGTTACCTGTTATAACTCCATCCAGCTCCTCAGTCTCAACAGCAGTCATGGTTTACGCCGGCCTCTGGGGCTGTGCTGCTCTCTGATACATCTGCCTCTGTGGCGGCAAAGGTGGTCCACGAGCAGCAGGTCCTCTCTGAACTGGAGCAGGCACTCTCATCTGCAGCGGGGCTGGCGCTCAAACTACGGCATGACGAGCTCTTGGACAATCCTTCGCAGCATGCGAGGCATCTCCACAAACTAAACATAGCCCCATCTTCTTCCTGCAGGTGGCCTGAACATGTCCAAGCTTTCCGCAGAAGTGGCACGGGCCCTTGCCCTGAATCTGAACTGGTGCTCCAGGCCTCTTGAATGGTACTGTCTGAACTGGCCTCATCGCCGGCCTGGCAGGTGGCCGGTACTGCTCCATGGGACGCTTTCCCTTATCAGCTGGAGGGTCAGGCAGAAGAGCTATGAGCTCATGGTTCTTCGCAGCATCAAGCACCTCCCTCATAGTCGAGAAACTCGTCGAAGACATAGAAGCCTGAATCTTCGGACGCAGTCCTTGACGAAAGCGATCAGCTCGCTTCTCCTCCTTACTCACCATATGCGGGGCAAAATGGCTCAGCATCTCAAACTCAGCTTCATACTCCTCAACAGTCATATCTCCCTGCTTCAGGTCTATAAACTTGCTCAGCAGCTCCCTCCAAGCAGACTTGGTGAAATACTTATCCTTGAACATAGACTTGAAGGTCTTCCATCCCACTGGCTTCTCAAGACGCCTCTCAACGATGCGCCACCAGTTCCTCGCATTCTCCGTCAGCTGCATCTTCGCTATCTCCACACGGGTATCATCAGGAATCTTCGCAGCAATTAACTTCTCCTCCGTGCTCTGGATCCACTCGTCAGCAGCTAGGGGTCCCTCCTTCCCCGAAAATGTCTTCGGCTGGAGCTCGTTGAACTGCTTCACTCCTGGAGCAACTCGTGGTGGCAGGTGGAGGAGGTGGTGGTGCAACTGGAACAGCCTGGGCAGCACGCTGGGACTGCTGAACCAACTGATGCTGAACATCCAGCATCTCCCTCATCATACCCAGAAACTGACGGAAGTCTCCGCTCTGGTCCTCCGGAACTCCATCGCCTAAGTTCCCCGATCGGGTAACACATCGTCCTGCCATCCTATTGACAGAAACATAGAGGTTAGACTCGTACAATTACTGGATGATAATAAGATGAATTTCAATACTTCGATTGTTTCGTATTCGTAGAAGGATGGGACCTGCATGGGCCACCACTAAAACCTGTCACGCCCCGCTTCCCAAAAAGGACGGAGGCGAAGCGTGACTAAGGCCCACTTAGGCCGGGGCAGAGAGCCCAGACCCAATAAGCGTCTGTGGTATTCCAAAACGAAGGTAACAGGTCCCTGCAAGTTAGTACGAAACAATAAAAGTACTGAAAGAGATAGCATTTCATTTTATTCCAAAATAACATCCAAAAAGTACTGAGAATCTAAAACGCCCGAAGGCTACAACTGCACAAAAAGAAACTACTGGTGCAAGCACCCAACCTAGGAAAGAAAATCAACAGGTGCTACACACCCAATCTAAACTAGAACAGAACTCTGGATCAGTAACTGGAGACCTCTAACTCTGGTCCTCCTCTGGGTCGTACTCCGGATCAACGTCCTCCGGCTCTCCATCAGCTGGCAAGTCCGCCTCGTCGACGTACTCTGGCTCAACACCTGACGTACAGCACCAACAGAAGGAACTGTACGTCAGGTCAGGTCTACAAACAGGGTTAGACCAAACTGCAAGTGTATCAACTTTTAGACAACGTTTTACTGGTTGATTAACATGCTCTGGTTATAACTGAGTAACAAACAGAAGTAGCATAGCAGGAAAGTAAAGCGCAACAAGTAGTAGTCGTAGCGTGTGCTACCAAGTACGGGACTAACCTACAGGTGTCAAGACAAGACGGGACGTGACGGAAACAAGGCAAGACAAGACAAGTGAGACACGAAAGGGTTCACGCCTTACGGTTCGAGGGGGATCAGACCCTCTTGCCGTGCGCACGCTCAACCCAACCCCAAACCCCAAGACAAGACAAGACATGACACCAGTACAAGGGATCACTCGCTCTAGCTTGGCGAGTGCCCTATTGCCCGCAGGCTGTGTATCCGTACAATGGATCACTCTATCTAGCTTGGAGAGTGCCCTATTGCCCGTAGGCTGTGAATTTGTACAAGGGATCACTCGAAGAGTGCCCTATTGCCCAGCGGGTTGTGCAAGACGGGACGGGACGTGACAAGACAGGAAGGGTTATTCTAGGGTGTCCACACACACGCACACACATGATAGCCCTACAGCATCAAAAGTTGTTGTTGTCAGGCTCAGACTTCGTCGTCAAGTCTGAGCCGTCAGGAGTCGTCCCGGACGCTATCATTTCACGTCCGGTTCTATTGTTCACAGTTAACAATTCTAACCAACTAGGGCCTAAGCACGGCCAAAAGTGCAAGTGGATACACTTGCCTGTGATGGCGAGTGTGTCGTCCTCTCGAAGCGTCTCTTCCAAGCGTCTCGTCCACGGAAGTCCGTCTGAAATATCGCCACGGCGACGGTGTCAGGTCTCAAATTCATCAAATCCTATTAGGGTTCGTTTCTAGGTTATCGGGACTATCCTATTCGTCAAAAGTCACTTTTTGATGTTTCAGCCTAATCGACGATCTATCCTATGTGCACAGTCAACAAAGTCCATTCGTCGATTTTCTAGATTTGTACAACGTTTTACTGGTGCTGGAAATAAATTTTAGTTCAAGTTGACGGTTTTTAGTTTCGGGTTCAATCAGCTATTGTGGGGGTTTCTACGAGATTCGGGGAACCAACCTGAACCGGAGTTTATCGTAGAATGGATGTCGTGTCTGATCAGAGGACTCCTCAGCTTCAGATCTGGTCCTTGCACGATTCCCCAAAATTCGAAACTTGCGACGAAGGCCTACGACGTGTCGCAACGTCGTAGAAGGCAAATCCGTGAAGTAGCACACCCAAGTGGGGCCCACAGCAGTGCTAGGGGTCAATGGGGGACCCACAACACCTCTGGAGAACTTGGGGGGCCCACCACAGGAGTTGGTGTGGGAGAAACTAGGTTGCGACAAAGTTCTGTCGGTCAGGCACGGTCGGTGCGAGGGTTTCTCTCGGTCAGACCGAGAGGAGCTCTCGGTCGGACGCTGAACAGCGCAGCGGAGGCGGGGGCTCGTGCGGTGCGAGGGAATCCTTCGGTCTGACCGATGGATCCCGTCGGTAAGGCGCTGTGGGGTGCGGGCGTGTAGCGCTTTGGGCGATGCGGAGCGGCCTCTCGGTCGGTGCGGGGAGCGGCTTCGGTCGGGCGCTTGGCGATGCGGAGCGGTGCGGAGCGGAGCGGCTGTGCGGGCTGTTCTCTCGGACAGACCGAGAGATGGCCTCGGTCGGAGCAGGGCGACAGCAGGGGGGATTGCAGCAGAGCGCTGCGAGCGGCGATGCGGGGAGCGGCTCCGGTCGTGCACGGGGATGTGCGGGGGCGGCCGTCGGTCGTGCACTGGGGCGATCGTCGCAACGTTGTGACGAACGTCGGGAAGGTGTTTTTGACGGCTAGGGTTTTTGTAATGCGGAATTAACCTATCCTAGGGCTAATATATATAGGTTAGAGCTAGGGTTAGGGTTAGGGTTTAGGAAAACGTAATTAAGATAATTAAAATAATTAATATAATTTAAAATTACTCTCCTCTCCCTCACACAAGATGGGTGCGGCCAAAAATTCTGAAATTTGGTCTAAAAATTCTTTAATACGTTATTATAATATAGGAATTTTTATTGTAATTAAAACACTTATAAAAATATGTTTTAAAATTATTTGAAACTTTCAAAAAAATGGAAAATAGGTCAAATTAAGTCTAAAAATTGTAAAATAATTATAGGGTGTTCGGGACGACGAAAGAAAGAGAGTGGAGAAGACGGATCTAAATTTCGACGTCGAGAGACGAAACTAAAAATAGAAACGTCTTGCGTCAAAACAGAAAGTCGCGACGTCACATCAAATAAGTTAGTATCGCGGAAGAACAACTCGAGATATGTCGTTCCAAAGTTGTTCCACAATCTAATACTTTCAGAGACGATCACGTCAACATATCACACAATAATGTTCAAAATCAAATAAAGTCAAAAATAAACACGTGCACGATCAAGAGCACGTGCACAAAGAAAGTACGATCGGAAACCGACCGTTACAACTAACATGAGTGGACCTTGTTGGATTCCAAGGTCACACATAATGTCATGCCCTGTTTCCCATTGTATTTGGAAGCGAGAACATGAGCGGGTCCGCATGTGGTTAAAGCAAAGAAGATGTACTCTTTTTTTCTTTCTTCTTTGGCTTAAGCACATTAAGCGTTTTGTGTAAATAGCAACCTGGTCCTTGCAATCGTAATATTCAGAAACAACATAGACATTTATTACAACTTTGTCCAGAGTTCAAAAGTAAGTACAAAAATGAGTTAGGCCTAGCATGACCGTACATTTATTACATGAGCATCACACCTGCAATACTGAATAAACTAAACAATGAAAGCAGCAACTATAATCTAGTCCTCGGCAGGAAAAGTCTCGGTGTCTTCGTAGCTCTGGTCCGCTGGATCTGCCTCTTGGTTCTGATCCTCGTAGGTAGGGTCCTCGCTATACTCTATCTCTGCACCTAACATATATTTCATAGTCCATTGAAATATATGTCAGCGAAAAGCCTCGGCAAGATTTTATAGCAAAAGAAAGCATTAACTTGCAATTTACGGAAACATGAATGTTAGAACATATATGAGCAGATGCATAGAAAAAATGAGAATATGATGAGAGTAAGGACGAAAGGTTCATCAATAGTTAATATATTTTTGCCATGTAAAAATATGTAAATGATTACATAACTTAAAATATGAGCATGCTGCAACTATTAACATTGATATGTTGTTTAAAGGAATTAAAAACAGTTGCAAGTTGAGTACGTTCAATTATTAGTTTGTGCTCGTGCATAAGTCCATGTCGGTGTAGGTAAAATGTTCTTGATGCACCCAATCATCGGGGCCTTACCATGACGTCTGCTTGCCATCCTTAACCTGTAAAATGGTCAAGATGCTTGCCTCCATTTGTGTGGTTATGGAGGTAGCCGTATAGTGCTCAATACACACTTAAAACCCCTACAACATGAACCAACCCCACCCACGTGTCTGTCTAGTCGTTCGACTAAGTTAATCCCATCTGTATTCGATGGTGTTACATATGTATTTTTGAGGGTTGTGTCCTACCCTCTGTCCAGTTTAGTTCGTTATGTTAGCAGATAGATAGTAATTTGTTCTCAATTACAACTTTATGTTACATGTTCAATCATACCAAAAACAACTACTAAAGAGAAAAGTATGATTCAGTTCCAATGTCCACAAGCATATCAACAACAGATTTCCGCATACATTAATAATGAGCAGTTTTGGTTTGCAGTTCATTCACAATAAAATACTTTACTGGTGATGGCGTTGGGTGTCCAAGTGGTTGTAACGGGAGGTGCGGTTTATCTGCAAGTTGGGTTTCATGTCAGATAAATGGCTCGTCATGAATTAGTCACCACTTTAGGTTTTACTAGTAACCAATTGCTTTATTCACTGATTCATATTATAATGCAAATATAATGTGTAACATGCTTAATATTTATATTATTTATTGTACCTCATACGAGTGTACTGATATTAACATGCGGCCAATATTACAGTTAGCCTAGGTTCATTAACATAGTAACACATGGCATTAAAAACTAACCTATTACTAATATACAGTTACATTATATACCGATAGTTATAAAATTTATATACAGTTACATTCTATTTAACTGATAGTTATAAAATTAATATTAAAATATGATAAAAACTAATATTAGAAATATAATATTAAACTAACATATATTTACTACCAACTATTATCTAACATGCAGATACTTCAAGTACTTACATCATACGTGCATTTATTAATTTACTAACATGCTTTTAAATATAACACATTGGTTACATGTGTGTGTATATATATATAGTGAAAAATAGAGGAGGGCTGACAGCGCTGGAAATTTTTCCATCACTGTCAGCAATTTGAGTGGGTAAAACAATTTTTTTAAAAAGAAATTTACAGTAGTTAGCTATACTTGTTAACTAGCTCCCCACAAATTTTCAGGTCAATCCAACACCGTTTGAGCCTCCATTCATCGATTTCAAAAACGTTGCGCAAAATCAGGACAGTTTTGCGCAACGTTTTTGAAATCGATAAACGGAGGCTCAAACGGTGTTGGATTGACATGAAAATTGTGGGGAGCTAGTTAACAAGTATATCTAACTACTGCAAAAAAAATTTCAAAAAAAAAGTTTTTACCCCCCCAAATCGCTGACAGCGCTGGAAAAATTTCCAGCGCTGTCAGCACTCCTCCATTAACCACACACACACACACACACACACACACACACACACACACACACACACATATGTATATATATATGTGTGTGTGTGTGTGTGTGTGTGTGTGTGTGTGTGTGTGTGTGTGTGTGTGTGTGTGTCTATATCTATATGTATATATATATAAATATATATCAATACAGCAGGATAAATAAAACCACTTACGTGTTGCGACAAGCTCGTTGCGTCGGTGTAAACGACGGTGAGGGGTCGGGAGCAAGGCGCTGCGGCGATGGAGGTTAGCGACAAGTCCTATGGCGATAATACAGACGGCAACGCTGGCGGTGTAGACGACAGCACGGCTCCGAGCAGCGGCGTGGGCTGTCAGGGCGAGCTGTGGACGTGCCGTGGGGAGGGGAGGAAGGCACTGCGGGGTTTGTACTGACGAGAGGAGTCATCAGAGAGATGGGCACTGGCGTCGGGGACTGGAAGTGGCGTGGGATGGAGGGCTTGTGCGGATGGCAGAGCCTCGGAGGTGACGTGGAGAGTTCAGAGGTTTGAGTCGAAGACGGGGAGGAAGATTGCGACGAGGGGTTTTGTGAGGCTGAGGAGGAAAGGCACTCGGTGGTGGGTTGCTTTCGAAGGGAGGATATGTGAGGAGGTGTCAGGAAAGGTTTGGCGGTGTCGAGCTGGGGAGAGTCGTGAGCGAAGGGTTCGCCTGGGTTAGGGCGCTCAGAGGGATGATACGAGGCTTAAGTTCGGGGGTTCGAAGAGTTGTGCTGATGTTTGCTTTCGAATGGAAGGAAGAGGGCTGGGGTTTTAAGAAGAAAAGGAGATATAGGATGCATATAAGGTGCAGTTGAGTTGGATTGTAACGCGTATCATGCGGGGTTGGTTGCGATCATGTCGTTTGATTGGGGTGATCCGCATGTAACGCTGGCTGGGGTTTATTAACAGGTTTAGATTAAATTTTAACAATTTATTAAAATATTTGATTAGGGAAAAACATTTAGTCAAGATATTAGATGTGGTTAGGATACCTAGATTTGATTTAATTGAGGACGATTAGATTTGATAGGATTTGATTAGATCACTTAAAATACCTTAGGATTTATTTAGATACTTAGTTAATATTTAGATTACTATTGGAAAGGATGTGTAATTAGAATATGATTAGAAAATCTTAATTTAAGATATTTCAGTGTTAATTAAGTGTATTAATATTTAGCAATAAGTATAAGATACGATGGAAATATGGAGATCGGTATGGTTAACACACTTGGATTGTTACGATTTTTCCACTGCACGCCAACGAAGTCCAAACGTGACAAAATTAGTGTCAGCACGATCGTGAAGTCAAGTGGGTCGCAAATACGGCAATGGATCACGCGTACAGGCTCGTCAACAAAATCATCGGATAAATAATCCCATAAATCAATACATCACAAAAATACGTATGGAAATACGTATGATGAATACCGGTCGTTACATCCTATCCACCTTATTAGAATTCCGCCCTCGGAATTTCTATCAAATAGAATGCGGGATTCAAAGATAGCACTCGCGCATTCCCTCTTCTGATACACACACTACACTCTCTACCATACACACCGCCAAACTAAGCCACCAGGCATAAAAGCTCACACTAATATTAATCAATGATAAAACTACTAAGAGTACTAATTAATAATCATCCTAATAGTAATAATATCACAAACACATACATTACTGATTACACTCCAATACCATAATTAAGGCAAATAGTAACACTTTACTATATACACACACCAACTTACTAACTGTAAGTGTGCCATCACCTTGCACACCCACATCATTACTAATACACAATGCACAATCATATTTATACAATCATAATACACATTCATATATATATCGTACACTACTCAATACCAACACATAAGCACAGTCATATTCAATCAAGTAACACCTCAATAATACAATCACTTTACACACTACATAATACACTTATACACACCACATAATACATATCGCTACACATGTATATGCACGCGATACACTACACCATATGCAAATATAGACATGCTCTACTTATATGGCACTAGTGCCATCACAATCTACCCACCTGAAAATCAAGTCCGTCCTCAGACTTTCTTGAATATGGCCAACTTATGGATGTCAGACTTAGACATTAAGGTCATTCTACCCTAAGCATGCATACATCATAACAAAAGAAATGCTTACTCATAAGCATTTATTTACACGTACATCATATAGTCACATACATACAAATACTTATGCACGCATACACATTACACATATATACGTACTTACACTATTACACATATCTCATATCTATACAAAAACATAGACATACATACTATATATTCATACAAGTATACATAACCATAGTAATTTACATAAAGCTATTATACTACTACATATACACATTTATACATATATACAAACATACAACCATGTATACCTCCTAACATACATTTAAACACACGCATATAGTCATCCTGTAGAGCAAGTAATACCGTACAATATTTTATCCCTACTACTATACGTAAGACACCCATTTACATACTATATGTATAGATACCTATAACTAAGTACATACTTATCTAGGAATAAGTATACGCCCATACACACTATTACCTAGGTCCTACAATAGATATGTGTACACCCAACTATAGGCACACCTATCACTATGTACACTATACCCAACATGCATATAACCTTACTAGCATAAGAATACAACTATGGAAAAGTACATCTAAGATACATATACTCTTACTAGATAGTCATACACCAATTCTAATACACCCAGATATCCCTATATTCGTATAGTTATCTACACATACATGTAAGTATGACGCTTCCTACTATATATATATAATTATATATCTATCATGTATATCACCGCATATGCATATATAACACAATAGGCAAACATACTACACTAATACACTGAGAGGATGCCCACTCATACATGACCGGACACATAGATCCACACACACGGGTCCACACAAACTGCCTGCACGCACGCATTGCAACAGTTAATACCAATAGATCTATTATACGTATACCATAAGTATCATAAGGGAGGGTGAGGCACTATCTGAAACCACTTGTTCCGTAGCCTCTTTAGCGATCATGACGGATGCTTGACGCCTGGGCTGGTTTAGCTTGGCTAGTTGGAAGGCTCGATGTTGTGGAGTTAGGGGTGGTTTACACCGCTTCGATCCTGAAGCTGCTGCAATCGGAGTCCTTTGATTGATGAGGTGGCTAGGGCAATTCCTGACAGAGTGCCCAGATGCTCCACATAACAGACATTGGTTGAGCAACACGCGACAATCCTTCTTAACATGCCCTGGTCGGTTACAATGGTGGCACATCATCTGGATTCGGCTGTTGACTGGAGATGCAGGCCTTTTAAACGGGGTAGTTTGTATTGGTCCAAGAGCATCTCTTGATGGTTCCATAAGGTGCTTACTCCAACCAACTTGGGCTGTTTTACGAATTTTATCGACATCCTTGTAGCTACGTGCTGCTTCTAGTATTTCCTCATCAGAGGTTTGATTAGTAGATGTCATCGGTGCTAGGGCATTGTAGATTGAACCTTGACTAAACTGGAACGCTTGGTCTTCAGGATCCTCGACCAGATGAGAAACGAAATGACTAAGCACAAAGAGCAATCGATGTTGGAGTTCCATCATTTCTCTTATGATTCCCACGATGTCGTTGTTGGCATCACCATTTCCATTACGAGTGTTGGGTTGACCTGCAATGCTGTAAAAGAAACCAGATAAACATTTGTGTACAAAGTCATTCAAACGGTCTGGTTAGTAATAATATCTGCACTGTTTCTGAAGAGTCTCACAGGATGCAAGAGGACCTGCATGGGCCACCACTAAAACCTGTCACGCCTCGCTTCCCATTGTACTTAGGAGCGAGAACATGAGCGGGTCTACATGTGCTTAAAGCAAAGAAGAGGTACGGTTTTTTTCTTTCTTCTTTGGCTTAAGCACAATAAGCATTTTGTGTAAATAGCAACCAAGTCCTTGCAACCGTAATATTCAGAAACAACACAGACATTTATTACAACTTTGCCCAGATTTCAAAAGTAAGTACAAAATTGAGTTAGGCCTAGCATGGCCGTACATTTATTACATGAGCATCACACCTGCAATACTGAATAAACTAAACAATGAAAGCATCAACTATAATCTAGTCCTCAGCAGGAAAAGTCTCGGTGTCTTCGTAGCTCTGGTCCGCTGGATCTGCGTCTTGGTTCTGATCCTCGTAGGTAGGGTCCTCGCTATACTCTATCTCTGCACCTAACATATATTTCATAGTCCATTGAAATATATGTCAGCGAAAAGCCTCGGCAAGATTTTATAGCAAAAGAAAGCATTAACTTGCAATTTAAGGAAACATGAATGTTAGAATATATAGGAGCAGGTGCATAGAAAAAATGAGAATATGATGAGAGTAAGGATGAAAGGTTCATCAATAGTTAATAAATTTTTGCCTTGTAAAAAGAGGTAAACGAGTGCATAACTTAAAATACGAGCATTGTAACGGCCTGTATTTTTAGACGTGTTTTTGATCGTGTGTACCGGTATTTTACTTCAGTCATCCAGATAATTTTTCGTCCGTACGAGTCGACGCGAGCGCGTCTCTGTTTTTGTTTTTTACCGTGTCGTCATTAATTTACCATCAAGTTTAACTAAAATATTTTAACTTAATTAGCTTGCTAATTACAAATTGCTAATCACTTTAATTATTTTACTAATTACTTTATTTTTTTCACAACTTTAATTGTTTTACTAATTACTTCTTGATACTTTAATAATTACATTTAAATCTATTTAATTACGTAATTACTTTAACCCCTTACCTAAACGACAACACACACGTTTGATTTAAAAATCAGGTTCCTCCCCTCAATTAGTCAAGTTTAGTATTATTTTCCGATTAATCAAACAGACACGTCTCTACATACACATTAGTCTAAAGTTACAATAAATTCCATCCTAATCTAATTAAGATGGGTTTGACAAATGGAAATGGATGTTCCCTGCTAAATCTCCTTAAAGACGTCTTCTCTCTGAAAAACTTCTGCAGAAACCTATTTCCCAAGCAAATCACCTAAATCAAACTCAAACTGAAATTTCATATCTGAAATCAAGTGGGGAGAAACACAAATCTGAAAACACAATTTCAGATTGAAACAAACTCCATTTCAATTTCTGATCCTTCTCTCCTCTACCAACAAACAACTCCTCTCCGTCGCTTGAAACCAGCCCCCTCCCATTGCGTGCACCGGAGAGAGAGCCGTCGCCAGCCGACGAATCCCCACCGCCGCTTGCCATGCACCGTCGCAGCCTGCGTGTGCGTGTGCTGTGCTGTCGCCATCAACCACCGAAGATCCGCCCCGTGCGCCGCCTTGCGCCGACCGGAGACCGCCCAGAACAGCCGTCAGAGCTGCCCAGAAGCCACCAGAGCCGCCCCCTCCTTCTTCCACTCGTCGCCGTAGGTGAGAACCCCTCTTCCTTTTTTTCCTTGCTCAAGAGCTCCTATGGCCTGCAAGCTTTGAACAAAAAAAATAAAAGAAAAACAAAGACAGAAGAAGAAATGATAGAAGGAGAGAAAGAGTGTCAGATAGAGAAGAGAGGGTGACAGCCTGGGAATATTAAAGAGTGGAAAGAGAGTTTAAAGGAGAGAGGTTTAAATAAGAATGAGTTTATAATATTAGAATAGGTGTAGGAGTAGGTAGGACTATTGAATGACATGATACCCTTGTAATTAGTTTAGTAAAGTTAACTAATAGGTTGTTAATGTTAGTTAGTGCTAGTGTTAATTTAAATAATAATTTGTTAAGTAATTTCAACAAATTAGTAGTTGTTAGATAATATTAGGATACTAAAATTTGAATGAAATAAGGCGTATCATGTTAGTTTAACACAATACAAACATCACCCTAGCCAGAGAACCCGATAAAATCAGACAAACCCGTTTTAGAGATTATTTTAATATTGTGTTTATCTTACGAAAAATCTAATTCAGCGATATGTTTAACCAAAAAATAGAACCAGAAGTACCAATACGTAGTACCCGTCGAGACGAACCCAACGGCACCAAAATCACCGAAATCAGGCAAATATACGATTTATAGTGAATTTTTGACGTTAGTTGTTCATTTAGTCTTTTGCACGTAAAGATGTATAACTCAAAATCTACAGTGAAATGTCGCGTGCAATTACTACCATGACATTCTTGACTAAAAATGTGATCCAACGGCACATAACTTGATATACCTTAGTTTAGAACAATAGCAAGAAAAGTTAGCTTTTCGTGACATATTCGTTAAACTCTCATGTTCAACCCTTTTGTTAAAGTATTGTGAATGATGTTTGACACTCTTGTAATCTTGGAAAATACCGTATAAAAATAAATGACTATTTTATTTAATTGTTGCATGTCTTGAAATAACTAACAAATGTGTGACATCATGAAATCGTGCGCCTCGAAGGCAAAATCGTGATTTTCGTGATGTCATGTGAGATGACTAGGCTGGCTCGTGTTCCAGCACAAATTTGGGTGGGGTTAGGGTTGGACGCCACTAGGCATATGAAAGGGTACTCTCTTCCTGGGCACCACCCATATGTGTTGGGTTAGCGCCAATCACGGTAAGCCCCCGTGAGAAGAACGACTCACTCCTCACGACCTAAATGAGAAAACCCTATGATAAACGTGAAATGCTAACATGAAACTTGAAATTGTTACCTCAGTTAAAATGACATGCTAATGAACTAAAGAAAAGATTTACTTTACTTTACTTGTTAAACTGCTTAGAACTGCATGATAGGATGTATTTTACTTTATTTCATTTGCAAGTTCAATCTTGTTGTCGTTATGTCATTTAATTTATTAATGCCTCTTAAATCCAGTATAAATTTGTATATATCTTGCCTTGGGTTTCTAACATCTTCTTGCAGACCATTGCTGACATGCATTCATGTTTTTGGATGTATGTCAGATCCCGAGCTTGAGTACCAGGAGGTTCCTTACGAGACACCTGACTTGGAGAGTCAGGAGTTCGCCGTTGACGCTGAGTCTCTCCCTACAGAGGAATAGTGGACTATTGCATTGCTACTTTATCTTAGCTTACTTTCAGTTGTTGCGTACGTTATCCTTGTTGTACTTTGGCCCAGCTGTGGCTTGTTGTTTTATTTTGTGTACGGACATTTATAATTCTGGATGTGGCTTGTAACGTATGAATATTTCTTATTGTTCTAAAAAGCATGCAAAGGACCTACCTTGCGTTTTTACCACAGACGCTTATTGAACTCGAGCTTCACCTCTCCAGTTCATGCAGACCTCAGTAACGCTCTCGCTCCCGTCATCTTTTGGGAAGCTGGGCGTTACAAGCATGCTGCAACTATTAACCTATGATATTCTTTTTAAAGGAATTAAACACAGTTGCAAGTTGAGTACTTTCAATTATTAGTTTGTGCTCGTGCGTAAGTCCATGTCGGGGTAGGTAAAATGTTCTTGATGCACCCAATCATCGAGGGCTTACCGTGACGCCTTCTTGCCATCCCTAACCTGGAAAATGGTCAAGATGCTTGCCTCAATTGGTGTGGTTATGGAAGTAGTCGTATAGTGCTCAAGACACACTTACAAACCCTACTACATGAACCAACCCCACCCACGTGTCTGTCTATTCATTTGACTAGGTTAATACCATCTGTATTCGATGGTGTTGCATATGTATTTTTGAGGGTTGTGTCCTACCCTCTGTGCAGTTTAGTTCATTGTGTTAGCAGATAGATAGTAATTTGTTCTCAATTACGACTTTATGTTACATGTCCAATCATACCAAAAACAACTACTAAAGAGAAAAGTATGATTCAGTTCCAATGTCCACAAGCATATCAATAACAGATTTCCGCATACATTAATAATGAGCAGTTTTGGTTTGCAGTTCATTCACAATAAAATACTTGACTGGTGATGGCGTTGGGTGCCCACGTGGTTGTAACGGGAGGTGTGGTTTATCTACAAGTTGGGTTTCATGACAGATAAATGGTTCTTAATAAATTAGTCACAACTTTAGGTTTTACTAGTACCCAATTGCTTTATTCACTGATTCATATTATAATGCTAATATTATGTGTAACATGCTTAATATTTATATTATGCACTATACCTCATATGAGTGTACTGATATTAACATGCGGCCAATATTACAGTTAGCCTAGGTTCATTAACATATTAACACATGGCATTAAAAACTAACCTTTTACTAATATACAGTTACATTATATACTGATAGTTATAAAATTAATATACAGTTACATTCTATTTAACTGATAATTATGAAATTAATATTAAAATATGAAAAAAACTAATATTAGAACTATAATATTAAACTAACATATATTTACTACCAACTATTATCTAACATGCAGATACTTCTAGTACTTACATCATACATGCATTTATTACTTTACTAACATGCTTTTAACTATATCACATTGGTTGTGTGTGTGTGTATAATATAGCAATACAGCAGGTTAAATAATACCACTTACGTGTTGCGGCAAGCTCGTTGCGTGGGTGCAAACGGTGGTGAGGGGTCAGGAGCAAGGCGCTGCGATGATGGAGGTTAGCGACAAGTCCTACGGCGACAGCACAGACGGCGAGACGACGACGCTGGCGGTGTAGGCGACAACATGGCTCCGAGAGACGGCGTGGGCTGTCAGGGCGAGCTGCGGACGTGCCGTGGGGAGGGGAGGAAGGCGCTGCGGGGTTTGTAACGATGGGAGGAGTCGTCGGAGAGGTAGGCGCCGGCGTTGGGGACTTGAAGTGGCGTAAGAGGGAGGGGTTGTACGGTTGGCAGAGCCTCAGAGGTGACATGGAGAGTTCAAAGGTTTGCGTTGAAGGCATGGGAGGAAGATTGTGGCGAGGGATTTTGTGAGGCTGAGGAGGAAAGGCGCTCGGCGGTGGGTTGCTTTCGAAGGGAGGATATGGGAGGAGGCGTCAGGTGAGGTTCGGCGGTGTCGAGCTGGGGAGAGTTGCCGGCGAAGGGTTCACCTGGGTAGGGGGGCTCGGAGGGATGATACGAGGCTTGAGTTCGGGGTTTCGAAGGGTTGTGCTGATGTTTGCTTTCGAACGGAAGGAAGAAGGCTTGGGTTTTAAGAAGAAAAGGAGATGGAGGATGCAGATAAGGTGCAGTTGAGTTGGGTTGTAAGGCGTATCATGCACGAAATTATGCGGGGTTGGTTACGATCGTGTCGTTCGATCGGGGTGATCCGCATGTAACGAATGGCTGGGGTTTGTTAACAGGTTTAGATTAAACTTTAACAATTTATTAAAATATTTGATTAGGGAAAAACATTTAGTCAATACATTAGATGTGGTCAAGATACCTAGATTTGATTTAATTTAGGACGATTAAATTTGATAGGATTTGCTTAGATCTCTTAAAATCCATTAGGATTTATTTAGATACTTAGTTAATATTTAGATTATTATTGGAATGGAGGTGTAGTTAGAATATGATTAGAAAATCTTAATTTAAGATATTTCAGTGTTAATTAAGTGTATTAATATTTAGCAATAGTTATAAGATACGATGGAAATATGGAGCTTTGTATGGTTAACACACTTGGATTATTACAAGTTTGCCACTGCATGCCAACGATGTCCAAATGTGACAAAATTAGTGTCAGCACGATCATGAAGTCAAGTGGGTCGCAAATACGGCAACGGATCACACGTACAGGCTAGCAACAAAATCATATCACAAATAATCACATAAATCAATACATCACAAAAATACGTACAAAAATACGTACGATGAATACCGGTCGTTACACATAACATCTTCCGCGTAGGTAAGATGGAGGTGGCTAGGAACTATGAATTGAATGTTGCATCTTATTAAAGTTTCGTAGCCAAACGACGACGCGAAGGTATGGTTTTCTCTTTGAACTTAGTGCATACCCTCATAGCATTTTTGTTTTTCTTATGTGCTTGACTTATTTTTATCTGTGTCATAGTTTGTTTGATTTCTAGCTTGTTTTAGTTCTTTATAAAGAAAAATAAAATAAATGAAAAGGACAAAAAGCAAAAAAAATGTGCTTAATGTATATCTTTCTATTGAATCATTCAAGTGATATTAATGAATGATAATCATATCCATGTAGAAATTGATGTATTATTGTTATATCTACATGCGTGTGTTTGATTTTCTAAATAGCCATGACATGTTCAATGATTAGAATAATTTGATTTCTACACCTTTACTTTCACTTCCACGAATATTAAATATTGTTGTACATTTGGAGACATCTTTTATGAAATATTGAAAAGTGAATGTAGGATGAAAAATAACTGAAAATCTAAGGGATATGATGTGTCTTGCCATAGATAAAAATTGAGCACAAAAGAATTGAATATGAAAAAATTGAAAAAGAATGAAAATAGATCCGTTTAAAAAATGGATACAATCCTTAGCAACGACACTACCCATGAGTATCCAACATGTGCTTTACGGGTAATCTTTAGCGTCGGTGTTATACTCGTCAAGTAATGCCACCCCCACATCTAAGAGTCATTATAGGCTATGTTTTTGGGTGTGGTATCTTAAACTCATTTTTAATAAGACGGGGAAAATCAATCATAGGTTTCATGTTTAATGGAAAATGTGGATTGTTTTTATTTGAATTTCTTAAAAGTTCTCCTTATGTGCTTCAATGTTTAATCATCACACTTACACATTGGTGTAGAAGTCGTTGTTATAATTTTCATTGAACTTGAAATGCTTATTCTATGAATGTCTACATGCAAGTGCTAGTTATAATTTATAATACACTTTAGATTGCATGTGGTATGAAATTGATTTCATGTAAACACTTTTGATGATAACAAAAGGGAGAGAATGAATTGAGAAGATTTGGTGTAAACATTAATGCTTATGTGCATATATGAATATTGGTTTAAGGGGGAGCATAAATGAATAATGAAAATGTGCTTATTAAATATATGAATATTGGTTCAAGGGGGGAGCATGAATAAAGGGGGAGCATGCATACATGTTTGAATGCTTGAACATCATTGTAGCATGCTTGTATGTTTGCACATCATTGCATATTGCATACATCCTCTATCTTCATACTTCACACACACACACATGTCACGATGATATTATATGAATCGTTATTGCTCAAATATTATATTGGTTTGTCATCATCAAAAGGGGGAGATTGTTGGATACAACATGTAGTTGGATACACCTATCGATGACGTCGTGTTTGATGATAACAAACATGTGTGAACGATTTAATGTGTGTGTTAAGTGTTTCCAGGAATGGCGCTCTCACAAGTACTCAAAGAGAGACTAAGTAAAAGTGATGGAGAATGTGCCATGCATTAGCCAAGCGGACTAATTCAAAGATGGAGATAATGGCTACAAATATTGGACTAAGTCAAAGATGGGAAGATAAGGAGGAAATCAATTCAAATCCATATTTGAATTGATTCAAATTAATTAGTGCATGAATTAAATCCTAAAGCCATGCAAATTGAAGACTTGGTCAAAGATGGAGAGATATGGAGAATCTCATGCAAATCAATGGTGATTAAATGAGATCTTATTTGGAATCCTATAGCTACTCATATTCAATAGCCATCCATATTCAAACTCCATATCCATGGTGATTCATTCAAATCCTAATAAAGTTAGGATTCCTTCCAATCTCTATCAATTATGGGATGCTAATTGATTCTTTCATATCCCATCCTCTCCTATATAAACCCATTTTCCAAAGAGAGAAAAGAGAGAGAGGGCAACCAAAACAAAGGGGGAATTTTGGCCAACACAAAGGGAAGGGGGGGCTGCAATTTTTCATGTCCACAAGCCCCTACATTATGCAAAAGAGCCTCAAGTCCATCTTCATGTAAATTCCACAATCCAACCTCCAATCTCCATAGTCAAGCATCATCTCCTTGCGCAACCTAGTAGGGATCTCCTTTACCAAAGCACCAAGGCCGCAACCTCCTTCCAAACGCTTCAAGCTCCTCCTCCACATATTGTGCAACAAGCCCCATTGCCATTTACAACTCCTTGTGCAACCTAGTAAGAGACCTCTCCAATGCAAAGCTCCATTGCCATCTTCATTGCATCAAGCCAAGGCTGGAACATCCCCTTGCCAAAGGCCATTGCCGCAATTTTCTTGGAGTTCTCCAAGCCAAATCCGCAAGTTACAAGGAGCTCCTACATCTCTTCATTACACAACTTCAAAGGAAGAGTCTTCGTACATTGCGCAACACAAGGAGGGGACTCAACACTAGTTGCCACAAGTTTCTAGGAGCAAACTCACCAAGGGCGCAACTTTTCAAGGGGGAGAACACCTAGGCCACAAGTTTCAGAGGAG
Organism: Scilla litardierei; assembly: GCA_030789695.1. Classification (NCBI taxonomy): domain Eukaryota; kingdom Viridiplantae; phylum Streptophyta; class Magnoliopsida; order Asparagales; family Asparagaceae; genus Scilla; species Scilla litardierei. Next base: position 178,479,184 of record CM061133.1, on the reverse strand, counting down.
GACATGACGTTGGCGACCACATCCTGTCAGATACGATCTGACCTGAGCTGATTGACAAAGACGACTGCCGCTACACAAACTAAGATTCTCTAAACTCTTTATTATTGTATTTGTGTAGTAGTAGCGATCTTTGTAGGAGAAACTTTACCTTACTTTGTTTTGAGGTCTTGTCTAGTGTGGTACTAGACAAGATGGACTTGACTAGTTGGGGCTCGTCAATAGAAATCTTATACTAGGATTAGTTTTGTTGAACACCGGTGGAGTGGGGTACTGAGAGCCTGGTGAGTGTAGAGACGTGGGTGCTCTAGCTATTACGGTTGTACCTGTTACATTATTAATCTAGTATTTGCTTTGGGGACTGGACGTAGGTCGTGGGTGCGACCGAACCAGGGTAAATCTGTTGTGTACTCTGTGATTGCTTATTATTTACTCTGCATCTGCTATAACTGCGTGTGATTTCTCGTGGATTGCGCGAGAATTTTTATTAGCCATTTCACCCCCCTCTAGGCTTAGATCCAGATCCAACTGTATATACTCTGACTGTCAATAGAAATCTCTCATGTGACAGTAAATGATGCATAGTCCTCATTACTTGAGAAGTGCTAAAGGACCATACACGTGGAAGATTATACTTAGGCTTTTACCGAACATAAGCATTGCTTGATACATAGGTAGTCGCATAGTTGGAAGAATGCGAAGGGAGTGGCCATCAAGATGGGATTCATTTCCTTCGGTATGGGAGGTTAGTGTCACATAGAGTCCAATGTGATCCATAGTTAAGTCCTTGGCCAAGGCAGATAGATAAACTTGTTAAAGTAACAAGTTATATCTAACCTCAAACTATCAGATCGCATTCTACTTAGTGTATAAGGTGTAATGGGGTTTGACAGGTACACATACCCTAGACACCTTAGTGACATAGTTTTGTTGAATGACCGAACTGCACAGAATCAATCATTGTAAGGCCCAGAGCTTGGTTCAAAAAGAATACAGTCCAAACCAAATAACAATGGTTCATAACGAGGGTTCGGTATGCGTGGCTAGCGCCTCTGTCGTATCTAGAATATGATATAATCATGCTCGTTAGAATCATGCTATTAGAGTCACACACATGTAACGGCCTCTCACGAGAAAGGAAGGAATGAAACTTCACGTACATGTGATGTATCGGACTGATCACAAGTGTTGTGATCAAGAGCGAGTGGCGTGTTGCAAAGGAGTAGCGGGCGTGTAACGGTCGCTTTCCGACCTTATGGATTTTCTGCGTGCACATGCTTTATCGTGCACGTATTTTTTTGGCACTTTCTGGATTCCGAAATATGCGATGTGATATGCTGTTGTGATCGTATGGTAGTGTAGAATTTTATAGTAATTTTTGGGAATGTCATTTCACGGCTTGTTTTCTCGCAAAACGACTTGGAGTGGTAGGGGCGTTTTAGTCTTTTCTCTTAAAACGCAATTTTCGATTTTACGTAAATTCTTGGTAGGCGTTACGCACGATCAGACACCGTAGCCCCGTGTGTCTCGTCTCCACGATCGTCCCGGTATTTCCGGATAAATTTTTCGACGCCCGTAGCGAGAGATATCTTCCGGTTAAATTTCGACCGTTGATTTGCTTTAATCAAATTCAAATTTCAAATTGATTATCAGATCTAATCAATTCCCTTGATTAGCTCCTACGTATCAAGGGGATTGATTCATCTGTTAGGTGCACCCTCCTTTCTTTCCTTAAGTACACCCCCCAAGCTCTACCCATCTTACCCACTACCCTATATTCCATAGGTATATATCAAAATTTATTATTTTAAAAACTAAACCTAATCTCCAACTCCTTTTCACGTGTGAAGCTAGGGCTGTAAATTTTTCAGCAGCCACCCAAACACGAAAACCCCCCGAGTTCTTCTTCCTCCCTCTCGCTTCAACCTACGCCGGCGACCGCACCTCACTTCCGACCGCGTCCCGACCTCCCCCGGCGACTGCCGACCGTCACTGGGTCATCGTCCACCACCGCAGCACACGCGAGGCTGCCGTGCTGCTAACTTCCGACGCTGAGCAGCTGCGCCACGCTACTGCGATATCCTCCGGCGCCGTTCGATCTTCCGACTGTCGCTCTGACCACCTAAGAGACCCGTCCGCCTGAATCCGCCCCCCGACGGCCTCCTTGCCATCGTAAACACAGCCGTGCGGCTGTTCCTCCATGCAACAACAGCGAAAGCAACGGAAACCACCGCTGCTATCGTTTCCGACACCGCTCGACGCCAGAACAGGCCGCCGCACGACCCCCTGATCGCTGGACAAAGTTCGACCCCCCCCAGAGCTTCACTTTCTCGCTGCGTAGCAGTTGTGTCATCCCCAACGATTCAAACAGTGGCCGCGCCTCCCCTCTCACTGTTTTAGACACCGATCGCCCCGTTGCTCGCTGTTTTGGCCTCCTTGGCCGTTACTTCCCTTGCTCGTTGTCTCGCGGCTCTTTAGCACCGCCAACGTCTCTTACGGACCGCTACCGGGCTCGTCTCGCTGTCTGTGCTTTCCGAAGCCACTAGACATCTCCCAGACGTTATTTTGCTCGCTGTTTTTGCCGTCGGACTGACCGTGCTCGCTGCCCGCACTTCGTTTGCTGTCCGGACGAGTCTCACTACGCTACCCGTAGCCGAGACGTCGTAAACGACGTAGATCTCCTACTGTTCAGACGCTACGCCCATCCTACATCAAACACCGGAGAGGTTGGTTCCCCGAACTCGTAGCAAACCCACACCGTAGCAAAATCAAACCCTAAACTAAAATTTGACAACTTGAACTAAATTTACTTTCAGTACTTGTAAAACGCTGCTCACCGTAGAAAGATCGACAATCGGACAACTTTCTGTGCACATAGGGTAGTAGTCGATCTAGGTTGAACGAAACATCAAAAATGTGACTTTGACTAATAGGGTAGTCCTGACAATCTTGAAACAAACCCTAAATAGGACTTACTGAAAAACGCGACCTGACACCGTCGCCGTTACCCTATTTCAGACGGACTACCAGGAATGCGACGCCTGGACGAGACGTCCCGGACGGACGATACGCTCGCCACCGCAGGCAAGTCTATTCACTTGCTCTTTCGACCATGCCTAGGCATTAGACTGCTAGAACTGTTAAACTGTGAACAAAGAAAACCGGACGTGAAATGATAGCGTCCGGGTCATCCTCGACGGCTTAGACTCGACAACGAAGTCTAAGCTCAACAACAACAACTTTTGACACCGTAGAGTTATCTTGTGTGTGCGTGTGTGTGGACCCCCTAGAATAACAATTCCTTGCGTGTCATGTCCTGTTACACAAAAAGCCTCCTGGCGTTTCGGATGCTCTCCACGCGAGAGTGATCTCTGTTACACAAAAAGCCTCCGGGCATTTCGGATGCTCTCCACGCGAGAGTGATCCCTGTTATACAAAAAGCCTACGGGCGTTTCGGATGCTTCCCTAGCGGAGGTGATCCCTGTTATACAAAAACCATACGGGCATTTCGGATGCTTCTCTAGCGGAGGTGATCCCTGTATCTTCTTGTCCAGAGTTCCTGGGTTGGGGTAGGGTTGAGCGTGCGCACGAGGAGAGGGTCTGATCCCCCTCAAACGTAAGGCGTGAACCCTTCGTGTCACATGTGTCTTGTCCCGTCTTGACTTGTCATGTCTTGTCCCGTCACTCTTAGGTTAGTCCCGTAGTCGATAGCACACGCTACGACTACTGCTTGCTACGCTTTACTTTCCTGCTGCGTTACTTCCTTTTTGTTACACTGCTATAACCCCAGCATGCTAATCACCCACTAAACTTTTGTTTAATAGTTCGGTACACTTGCAGTAGAGTCTGACCTCTTTTTGTAGACTTTACTAGACGTACAATTCCCTTCTTTTGGTGATGTACGTCAGGTGTCGAGCCAGAGTACGTTGACGAGGCGGACCTGCCAGAGTACGTAGAGCCGGAGGATGTCGATCCCGAGTACGTGCCCAAGAAGGAACAGAGCTAGAGGTCTTCACGTTGCTGTTCCAGATTTCCTCACTGCTGATTAGTTGGGTGCGTAGCACCGTCTACTTTTTGTCTAGGTTGGGTGCTTGCACCGGTAGTTTACTTTCAGTTGTTGTAGCCGTGTCAGGCTTTGTTGGACTCTCAGAACTCTGGATGAATAATTTTGGAATAAAATGAATGCTTTTCTTTTCAGTACTTTTATTGTTCTGTACTAACATGCAGGGACCTGTTCCTTCGTCTTGGAGTACCACACAGACACTTATTGGGTCCGAGCTTCTCAGCTCCAGCCTAAGCAGGCCTTAGTCACGCTTCGCCTCCGTCGTTTGGGAAGCGGGGTGTGACAGGTTTTAGTGGTGGCCCATGCAGGTCCCATCCTTTCTGCAAGTTCGGAACAATAGAAGTATTGACATTCATTTTATTGTTATCCAGTAATTTGTACGAGTCTAATCTGTGTCTTTCTTGTCAATAGGATGGCAGGACGACGCATCACCCGATCCGAAAACTCAGGCGATGGAGTTCCAGAAGACCAGGGCGGGGAGTTTCGCCAATTTCTGGGCGTGATGAAAGAGATGCTGGACGTGAAGCACCAGTTGGTTCAGCAGTCCCACAGTGCTGCCCATGCTCCTCCAGTTGCACCACCACCACCTCCGCCTGCCCCTCGAGCTGCTCCAGGAGTGAAGCAGTTCAATTAGCTTCAGCCGAAGTCATTTTCTAGGAAGGAAGGACCGTTGGTTGCTGATGAGTGGATTCTGAGTACTGAGGAGAAGTTGATTGCTGCGAAGATTCCTGATGATACCCAAGTTGAGATAGCGAAGATGCAGCTAACTGAGAATGCTAGGAACTGGTGGCGCATTGAGGAGAGGCGCCTGCAGAAACCAGTGGAGTGGAGGACCTTCCGCTCGATGTTCAAGGAGAAGTACTTCACCAAGGCTGCTAGGAGGGAGCTGTTGAGCAGATTTGTAGATCTGAAGCAGGGGGATATGACCGTCGACGAGTACGAGGCAGAGTTCGAGAAGCTGAGTCGGTTTGCCACACATATGGTGAGGAAGGAGGAGAAACGAGCTGATCATTTTTGTCAGGGACTGCGTCCGAAGATTCAGGCTTCTATGTCTTCGGCAGACTTCACGACCATGGGAGCGGTGCTGAATGCCGCGAGGAACCATGAGACCATATCACGTCTACCTGACCCTCCAGCTGATAGAGGGAAGCGTCCCATGGAGCAGTACCGGCCACCTGCTAGGCCGACGATGAGGCCAATTCAGACAGTGCCTTTCAAGAGGCCTGGAGCACCCATGCAGAGTCAGAGCAAGGGACCATGTCATTACTGCGGGAAGCTAGGGCACGTTCAGAATGATTGCATGAAGAAGCTGGGATTGTGCTTGGTTTGTGGAGATGCCTCGCACGCTGCTAAGGATTGTCCGAGAGCGCGTCATGCCATAGTCGGAGCACCAGCCCCACTACAGAGTAGAGCACCTGCCCCAGTTCAGAGAGGAGCTGCTCTACGTGGACCACCATTGGCGCCACAGAGGCAGATGTTTCAGCGGGCAGTGCAACCCCAGAGGCCGGTTTACACCATGACCGCTGTTGAGACTGAGGAGCTGGATGGAGTCATTGCAGGTATTACTTCGAATCTAGCCTTTCATTTCATAGTGTAGATCTTAATGTTAGCTATGTTGGTTGCCTTGTTTGTTAGAGTAGCTTGGTTTGACCGTAGTTCTTTCACATCTTAGGCACCATTCTAGTGTTCTCTCACCCGGCCTTGGCCTTGTTCGACTCCGGTGCATCCATGTGCATCTTATCCCAGAGATTTGTAACAAGGCACTCCATTCCCACCCATACACTCCCTAAGTGTTAGGACATCACCACAGGGAACAGAGTGATGACTGTGAATTTGGGTTGTCGATCGATTCCCTTGGTGGTCAGTGGACACGAATTATTTGCAGATTTCATCGTCCACGATCTACCGCATTTCGATGTCGTTCTTGGCATCGATTGGCTGGGAGACTTCCACGCCTCGATCGAATGCCACAGCAAGAGGGTGGTATTCAAGATTCCAGGCCATCCGGAGTTCGAGTTCTGTAGCAGAGACGAGTCGCTTGGGCCCATCAGATTTCGGGCCAAGCCGGAGGTGCCGATTCTCGCAGCTATGCAGATAGAGGTCGACCGACCAGCAGTCGTCAGAGACTTCGACGAAGTCTTTTCGGATGATATCTCAGATCTGCCACCCGACCGAGCTCTAGAATTTGGTATTGATCTTATGCCGGGAGCGCAGCCGATATCGAAGGTGCCATATCGAATGGCTCTTGCTGAGCTTGAAGAGCTGCGGAAGCAATTAGATGAGTTGCTACAGAAGGGTTTCATCCACCCTAGTGTGTCACCGTGGGGTGCACCAGTCTTGCTTGTGAAGAAGAATAATGGGTCCCGCAGGATGTGCGTGGATTATTGAGGGCTGAATGCTGTCACAATGAAGAATAAGTATCCGCTGCCGCGCATCGACGATATTTTTGATCACCTGGGAGGTTCGAGAGTTTTCTTGAAGTTGGACTTGAGGAGCGGATATCATCAGCTGAAGGTGAAGAAGGACGATATTCCGAAGACAGCCTTCCGGATGAAGTACAGACATTATGAGTTCGTGGTTATGCCTTTCGGCGTAACCAATGCTCTAGCTGTGTTCATGAATTTGATGAACTTAATTTTCTATGACTTTCTGGATAAGTTTGTCGTCATCTTTATAGACGACATTCTTATTTACTCAAAGTCTGATGAGGAGCATAGCTGTCATCTGAGGACAGTGCTGGAGACGCTGAATCGACATAAACTATATGCCAAATATAGTAAGTGCGAGTTCTGGCTGGACAGAGTCACGTTCCTGGGACACGTGGTGTCCGGTGATGGCATATCTGTAGATCCGGAGAAGGTCAGAGCAGTCAGAGATTGGCCGACCCCGCAGTCAGCGTCTGATATCAGGAGCTTTCTTGGCTTAGCAGGCTATTACCGACGGTTCATCAAGGATTTCTCGAAGATTTCAGAGCCAATGACGAAGCTGACGAGGAAGGATGTAGAGTTACATTGGATAGATGCTTGTGAGGAGGCCTTCAGTATCTTGAAGGCGTGACTGACCACAACACCGGTTTTGGCAGTACCGGATCAGAGTGGAGGCTTCGAGGTATACTGTGATGCATCAGGGAAGGGCCTAGGATGCGTTTTGCATCAGCATGGCCACGTGGTCGCGTACGCTTCTCGTCAGTTGAGGACTCATGAAAAGAATTACCCGACGCACGATCTGGAGTTAGCAGCGGTGATATTTGCACTGAAGATCTGGAGGCACTTCTTGCTGAGTGAGAGCGTGAATATTTTCACCGATCACAAGAGCTTGAAGTACATCTTTACGCAGAAGGAGCTCAACATGCGTCAGAGACGATGGTTGGAGCTCATGGCTGACTATGAGATAGATTTGCAGTATCACCCAGGGAAGGTGAACGTAGTGCCTGATGCGTTGAGTAGGCTTCCTACTGTGATGATACATACTACCGACTGGAGGATACATCAGGAGCTGAGAGAGATGGATCTAGAGGTCGTTCTACCTGGTGTGGTTCATTCATTCATGAATTTGCAGATTCAGTCCACGATCGTGGATCGGATCAAGGCAGCCCAGGCAGGAGATCCGAAGCTACAGAGGATCAGGAGGCAGGTTGAAGCTGGACTACGGACGGAGTTTGTGATTCATGAGGATGGTTCGCTGCGGTATGACAACAGACTCTGCGTACCTGCAGGTGATGTTCGTGAGGAGCTGTTGAGCGAGGCTCATAGCTCGCCTTATTCTATACATCCTGGTGGCACCAAGATGTATAAGGACCTCCGTCTGAATTACTGGTGGGTTGGCATGAAGAGGAGTGTGGCACGGAGCGTTGCCAAGTGTTTGATATGCCAACAGGTGAAGGCTGAGCACCATCGTACGGCTGTATTGCTACAACCGCTTCCTATTCCGGAGTGGAAGTGGCAACATATCACGATGGATTTCGTGACTGGTTTACCTCGGACCCCGAAACAGAACGACGCAGTCTGGGTGATCGTTGATCGGTTGACTAAGTCTGCGCATTTCATCCCCTTCCGAGTGGGCCAGTCTACGGAAGTCTTGGCGAGGAAATATCCAGAGGAAAAATTTCGTTTTTTCTCCTCTTTTAAATTTTTCTCTTGGAAATAGTTGTGACGTAGACCGTGTACGTGTAGGAGATCGTACGCTTACACGGAGTCCCCATGAGCATCGTATCTGACAGAGACTCGAGGTTCACATCTCAGTTCTAGAGAAGTCTGCAGGAGAATTTGGGTACGAGTCTGAGTTTCAGCACGGCGTACCACCCGCAGACCGATGGCCAGTACGAGAGGACTATTCAGATTCTGGAGGATATGCTGCGAGCTTGTACGCTCGATTTGAAGGGATCTTGGGAGGACCATATTCACTTGGTGGAGTTTTCATATAACAACAGCTACCAGGCAAGCATTGGCATGGCGACGTTTTCTACCTTATATGGGAGGAAATGTCGATCGCCACTGAGCTGGGATGACATCGGAGATCGGGAACTATTGGGTCCAGAGATGATAGTGGAAGCTGTGGATGTCGTGAGAGACATCAGGTAGAAGCTCAGAGTTGCGCATGATCGATTCAAGCATTGGGCTGATGCCAAGAGGAGACCTATGGAGTTTCAGCCAGGAGATCACGTGTTCCTGAAGATTTCTCCGAACCGCGGAGTTATTCGTTTCGGGAAGAAGGGAAAGCTGAGTCCGAGGTATATTGGACCATTCGATGTGCTTGAGCGCGTGGGAGTAGTGGCCTACCGCCTTGCTTTGCCACCATCTTTGGAGGGAGTTCACGACGTATTCCACGTATCTCAGTAACGTTGGTACGTCAGTGATCCATCGCACACGGTTGATTTCTCTGAGATCACGGTCCATACGGACCTGACATACCACTAGCAGCCTGTGCAGATTTTGGACCGTCGACAGAAGCAATTGAGGAATAAGGTAGTCGACCTGGTGAGAGTGATGTGGCGTCACGGATCACCTGGAGAGTCCACTTGGGAGTGCGAGGAGGAGATGAAGGAGTGATTTCCATTCTTGTTTGCTGATTAGTGTTGTTGATTCCGAGGACGGAATCTTTATTTTAGTGGGGTAGAATGTAACGGTCGCTTTCCGACCTTATGGATTTTCTGCGTGCACGTGCTTTATCGTGCATGTATTTTTTTGGCACTTTCCGGATTCCGAAATATGCGATGTGATATGCCGTTGTGATCGTATGGGAGTGTAGAATTTTATAGTAATTTTTGGGAATGTTATTTCACGGCTCGTTTTCTCGCAAAACGACTTGGAGTGGTAGGGGCATTTTAGTCTTTTGTCTTAAAACGCAGTTTCTGATTTTACGTAAATTCTTGGTAGGCGTTACGCATGATCAGACACCGTAGCCCCGTGCGTCTCATCTCCACGATAGTCCCGGTATTTTCGGATAAATTTTTCGACGCCCGTAGCAAGAGATATCTTCCGGTTAAATCTAGACCGTTGATTTGCTCTAATCAAATTCAAATTTCAAATTGATTATCAGATCTAATCAAATCCCTTGATTAGCTCCTACGTATCAAGGGGATTGATTCATCTGTTAGGTGCACCCTCCTTTCTTTCCTTAAGTACACCCCCTAGCTCTACCCATCTTACCCACTACCCTATATTCCATAAGTATATATCAAAATTTATTATTTTAAAAAATAAACCTAATCTCCAACTCCTTTCACGTGTGAAGCTAGGGCTTAAAATTTTTCAGCTGCCACCCAAACACGAAAACCCCCCGAGTTCTTCTTCCTCCCTCTCGCTTCAACCCACGCCGGCGACCGCACCTCACTTCCGACCGCGCCCCGACCTCCCCCGGCGACTGCCGACCGTCGCTGGGTCACCGTCCGCCGCTGCAGCGCACGCGAGGCTGTCGTGCTGCTTACTTCCAACGCTGAGTAGCTATGCCGCGCTGCTGCGGTATCCTCCGGTGCCGTTTGATCTTCCGACCGCCGCTCCGACCACCTGAGGGACCCATCCGCCTGAAGCCGCCCCCCGACGGCCTCCTCGCCATCGCAAACATAGCCATGCGGCTGTTCCTCCACGCAACAGCAGCGACAGCAGCGGCAACCGCCGCTGTTGTCATTTCCGATGCCGCCCGACGCCAGAACAGGCCACCGCACGACCCCTGATCACTGGAGGAAGTTCGACCCCCGGAGCTTCATGCGCAGCCGTTACGTCATCCCCAACGTTTCAAACAGCGGCCACACCTCCCCTCTCGCTGTTTTAGACACCGATCGCCCCGTTGCTCGCTGTTTTGGCCTCCTTGGCCGTTACTTCCCTTGCTCGTTGTCTCGCGGCTCCTTGGCGCCGCCAACGTTTCTTACGGACCGCTACCGGGCTCGTCTCGCTGTCCGTGCTTTCCGAAGCCACTAGACATCTCCCAGACGTTACTTTGCTCGCTGTTTTTGCCGTCGGACTGACCGTGCTCGCTGCCCGTACTTCGTTCGCTGTCCGGACGAGTTTCACTACGCTACCCATAGCCGAGACGCCGTAGACGACGCAGATCTCCTACAGTTCAGACGCTACGCCCATCCTACATCAAACACCGGAGAGGTTGGTTCCCCGAACTCGTAGCAAACCCACACCGTAGCAAAATCAAACCCTAAACTAAAATTTGACAACTTGAACTAAATTTACTTTCAGTACTTGTAAAACGCTGCTCACCGTAGAAAGATCGACAATCGGACAACTTTCTGTGCACATAGGGTAGTAGTCGATCAAGGTTGAACGAAACACCAAAAATGTGACTTTGACAAATAGGGTAGTCCTGATAATCTTGAAACAAACTATAAATAGGACTTATTGAAAAACGCAACCTGACACCGTCGCCGTTACCCTATTTCAGACGGACTACCTCGGACGCGACGCCTGGACGCGACGCCCCAGACGGATGATACGCTCGCCACCATAGGCAAGTGTATTCACTTGCTCTTTCGGCCGTGCCTAGGCCTTAGACTGCTAGAACTGTTAAACTATGAACAAAGAAAACATGATGTGAAATGATAGCGTCCGGGTCACCCTCGACGGCTTAGACTTGACGACGGAGTCTAAGCTCGACAACAACAACTTTTGACACCATAGGGTTAGCTTGTGTGTGCGTGTGTGTGGACCCCCTAGAATAACAATTCCTTGCGTGTCATGTCCTGTTACACAAAAAGCCTCCTGGCGTTTCGGATGCTCTCCACGCGAGAGTGATCCATGTTACACAAAAAGCCTCCAGGCGTTTCGGATGCTCTCCACGCGAGAGTGATCCCTGTTATACAAAAAGCCTCCGGGCGTTTCGGATGCTTCCCTAGCGGAGGTGATCCCTGTTATACAAAAAGCCTACGGGCGTTTCGGATGCTTCCCTAGCGGAGGTGATCCTTGTATCTTCTTGTCCTGAGTTCCTGGGTTGGGGTAGGGTTGATCGTACGCACGGGGAAAGGGTCTGATCCCCCTCGAACCGTAAGGGGTGAACCGTTCGTGTCACACGTGTCTTGTCCCATCACTCTTAGGTTAGTCCCGTAGTCGATAGCACATGCTACGACTACTGCTTGCTACGCTTTACTTTCCTGCTGCGTTACTTCCTTTTTGTTACACTGCTATAACCCCAGCATGCTAATCAACCAGTAAACTGTTGTTTAATAGTTCGGTACACTTGCAGTAGAGTCTGACCTCTTTTTGTAGACTTTACCTGACGTACAGTTCCCTTCTTTTGGTGATGTACGTCAGGTGTCGAGCCAGAGTACGTTGACAAGGTGGACCTGCCAGAGTACGTAGAGCCAGAGAACGTCGATCCCGAGCACGTGCCCGAGGAGGACCAGAGCTAGAGGTCTTCACGTTGCTGTTCCAGATTTCCTCACTGCTGATTAGTTGGGTGCGTAGCACCGTCTACTTTCTGTCTAGGTTGGGTGCTTGCACCGGTAGTTTACTTTCAGTTGTTGTAGCCGTGTCAGGCTTTGTTGGACTCTCAGAACTCTGGATGAATAATTTTGGAATAAAATGAATGCTTTTCTTTTCAGTACTTTTATTGTTCTGTACTAACATGCAGGGACCTGTTCCTTCGTCTTGGAGTACCACACAAACGCTTATTGGGTCCGAGCTTCTCAGCTCCGGCCTAAGCGGGCCTTAGTCACACTTCGCCTCCGTCGTTTGGGAAGTGGGGCGTGACAGGGCGCACATTCATAAAGGGTTACAAATGATCAAATTTGATGAAGAAATGCATAAACTCCAAACCAAACCCCTAAAAGGTGATTAGTCGCCTATTGATGCTTCAGTAATCGACTACCAGTCTGCAATAAAAACAGAGAGTTTGTTAGTCGACTAGTGATTTATCACTAGTCGATTAAGTGGGACACTAGCCAACTAGTGATTATGCACTAGTCAACTAATAGTCCCAGATGCGTAAAGGGCTTTGGTTCTGTGTTTGGGTGCGAGTTGTTGGGATCCAGTAGATGGCAAACACACTAGAAGGGTGGTTGAATAGTGTTATTAAAAATAATTGCACTCAATAAAAATTATCCTTCTAGCTATATTTAAGACTCCTAAGAAAGTTTCTCCACTGGGTTCTTAATCAACTAGTTGCTAGTTGCAATAAAGAGATGTTCATAGCGGAAATTGAAACACAAATGCAAGCAATGTGGAGAGAGAGAGAGAGAGAGAGAGAGAGAGAGAGAGAGAGAGAGAGAGAGAGAGAGAGAGAGAGAGAGAGAGAGAGAGAGAGGAGAGACAATCACAAACACAAAGGATTTATCCTGGTTCACACACCTGAAGGCCACATATAGTCCCCAAGCTCATTGGAATTTTTTCCACTAACTGACTCTCCAACAATATAGCCAAATGTCTCAAAATAGAGGGCTTCTACAATCACCTAGTTCCACTTATACAAAACTCAACCTCACCAATTGATGACCTCAACACTTAAGGCTTTTCACAACCAACAAATACAACCAATAAATCTTACCACCATACCTTATGTGGATTTACAAACCTTTCTTTTGATGATGAATGCCATAATCTCATATAGCCAATTAATTGATGCTTTGTGAAGTGAAAGTGGCTAAGGAAAACCTCTTTGATCTTAAGAATAAAGAAGCTTAAAACACTTAGAGATCAAAAGAAAACTCAATTTGAATCTCAGAATAATCAAAATGAAGCTTCAAGAGATTCATAATTAAAGGCCAAGATGCTTAAAAACGTTAAAACAAATTTAAGAACAAAGCCTTGACAACTTTTGAGAGCATGAGAGAGTTAGAAAAATATTGAAAACTTGGATTATATACTCATTAATGTATGCAAAAACTCCCAGCTCTCTTACCATAAATGGGAAAGAAAAATCGTTAAAACAGTTCCCTAAAATGCCCTTCCAACGGAAAAAACGACAGCTTTCCATGAAATACGTAGCTGTGTTTTTTCAGTGCGTTGGGCCAAAGTAGTCAAATCATATACAGTTGGTAGTCGACTATACATATAATGATAGTCGACTCCCCAGACTACTGTTGTCGACTATTTTTGGGGACAGAACATTGACATTGTTTTCCGAAGGAAAGTAGTCGACTCCAACTCAACAAGTAATCGATTATTATTCTGATAAATGTAAAATCATCTAGAAATAGTTTCAAAAATCGTTCTAATATTTTAAAAATATTTTCTAAATAATTTAATAAGTTTAAAAACATTATTTAAGTGTGTGTGCAAGCATCAACTAATAGCTTTAATATTCTAAGACAAATTTACAAAAATATAAAACACACCACTCATACTACAAGGAGTCTAGGTGTCTTCCTTGGCTTGGCCAACTTTTTTTGAAGCCTTGTGATAGGTCATTATTTTCCATATTTTTATTGGGGTTTATTCATGTATTACATCATATAAAATCCCACTTTTTTGTCACTTCGTCTCATTTTTGTTCACTTTCACTCTTTAGGTGTTTATGTGAATATCATGTCAATATCAAGCTAATTGGAGATAATTAAAGTCAAGAAGTGAAGAGAGAAAGCAAGGCAAAGCAATTGAATCAAAACAAAGTTTATTTGAAGAGAATTGTGCTTGACATGGCCGTGCATGGACACACTCGGTCGTGTCACCCATACTGAAGAAGGCTGATGGCTGAAGACCCCACACGGTCGTGTGAGGTATCACACATAACTGTGTGAGGAGGCTTGCACTGAAGACCCCACACGACCCAGTACACAGTCGTGTGGGTTGCGCTGGAGAAGAGCTAATAAAGACTTGACACGGTCGCGTATAATCATCACATGACCATGCTAGGGAATATACATAAGAGTTGTTCTGTGACTCATAGTTACACGATCGTGTGGGTCATCCACACGACCGTGCTATGATCAAGCATCATCCTAAAGAAACGAAGAGCTAAGTTGACACAACCAAGTAAATTACTTGACACGGTCATGTTGGGTCGAATCCTGCCCAAACCCGTTAGGGTTTTTGGGTTTGTATTTATACATTATGTGCACCGACAAGTAGAGGGGGGCCTTCTTTATTCGTTGTTCTTCCACGGAATTAGTTTTAGGGTTAGTTTTAGGAGTAGATTAGGTTTTTATTTGTTTTCTCTTTGTTTGGAGCAACTTGTATCAATTGGATCTTTGGATTGCGACCTTTCATGAGATAAGTATTTATTTTGTTATTATATTTTTATTTTGTTCTCATGCCTCTTTTGTACAATGCTTTCCATGATAAATATTGTGATGATTCCTTCAATGTATATATCGTAGTTTTTATCTAGGGCATGGGTTGAACCCTATTATGTTGTGAATATGGATTTAACCATTCTGTTTGACCTTTGAATTATCGATTAAGGTTTTGCTGTGAACATTTTACCATCAATAAATATTATCTATGTCACCAATGACAGTCATGGATTAGAGCCCCTAGGCGATGACCTGATTTCTTTTCACTACAGTGGCATGAAAGAAGGTTGGAGAATATTGGTGTGCGTCATGCACCAGTCGTGTATTGATGACCAACGACAGTTGTCTTTGTCACATGATAGGTAGTCCCATCATAGAATCACGACAATGGGGGTAGGTGTCAACATCAGGTGTGACGTGTTGAGTATTAGATTTCTCCCTACTTGATTTTGATGATGAGCAAACATAAATACTTGTGACTAATCCCCTCTACGCAGTTAATTCATTGGATAAGCTAATCATGAATATCAATTGCAATGAATGACACTCAAGGATCAATCAAAGCTCAAAGATTTGAAGATTGTGTGATCAAGATAAAGATATAAGCTTCAAAGACTTCAAAGTCATTCAAGAGAAAGAAGAGAAGCAAATTCAATGTAAATCTTTTATTCTCTTGTTTCTTTTTCATTATAATGTAGCCTTGAAGTGGAGTTATGTTGGAGCACTCACACATCACTCAATCTAGTCTAGGAATTCATTAGAATCCATTTCCTAGGACTCTAACTCTTATTTCCTAAAGTTGTGCATTTAGGATTTCAACAGGCGACTGCCGAACATTTGTCAGTCACCTGTCTCCTTACAGGCACACGTCTCCTTACAGGTGCATGTGATTTGTTCTACAGTCGTCTGTTATGCACACACTTTTGATAGGATTCTTTTGGTTTTCTATATTCTATTCTAACAGGCGACTGTAGTACAATGTACATGTGCATGGCTCCTTGCAGGTGCCTGAAATTTGTTCTACAGTCACATGTATCATCTTGCCCAAAAATCCCAAGTTTTGTCAACTTTTGCACTTGTGCAATCAAGCGCCTGATGTTGGATTCACAGTTGCATATCCATGGCATAGGCGCCTATGTGTACCACATCAGTCGCATGTCCACCCTTGCCCAAATCTTTCATTTTGGCAAGTGTCGCACTTGTGCACATAGACGACTGACGTTAGTTTCCTAGTCTCCTGTCATGGCACATGCGCCGATGGATACCACATCATTCGTCTGTCTTTGCTTCCCAGAATTCTTGAGATTTGTCAACATTCGCACTTTGACACTCAGATGCCTGTAGAAGGTTTCTCAGGCGCCTGTCTATTTTCAGGCACATGTACAACCTTCATTAGTTGCCTATCCTACATGGTAAGTTATCGTTTGAATTTTCACCTACCATCTGCCACAGTGCAGCAGGCGACTGTCCATTCTTCACCAGTCACATATCCTGCCTGTAAAATCAATTTGTTGGAATTTTCCACACGGATTTTGAAGGGGTCTTTGGGTATTTTGTTTGAGGGTTTGAGAGAACTTATAAATGTGCATGCTACTATTTCATTGAGAACTTCTTAGACATTCTTGCATTCATCTCTCAAGCTTAATCTATCTCAATCTTTCATTTGCAATCAAAGCCATAGAATTCCAAATATCATATTGTCTTCCAACTAGAATCAACTCACATCCTCTAGCTTTGGCGAAGACAAGTGCAAGGGTTAATCTCTCTTCTAAGAAGAGATCAACATACTCCAATCACTTTGCTCCTTCAAGTTCTACTTCAAGGCATAGGTGATTTGTAAGTGTAATTTCGAATTGAGTCTTGGTTTGTGAGAGTAGTTTGCTTGATCCCAAGTTGTGGGATTCAAGGACATCAATCTTGTATTGATTACACTTGTATGGTTGCTACAAGTGGGTTGAAAGGAAATCTCAAGCTATGTTTTTATATTGAGTATCTGGGTGGTATCCCACGTGGTAGGGACGTAGGATTACCGGGAACAAGTCGAGTTTGACTTGGGTAATCCGAACCCTTGAACATATTATGTTTGATTGTTCATTGTTGTTTATTCATATTTCTGCATCTTTGTTGGTTAGGATTTTAATTAGGTGTAATTGTCTTTTTAATTTTATAAATACTATTCAACCCCCCTTCTAGTATTTTCCTCATAGCACAGGGTCCTTACACGATGACCTCACAGTATGATTAATTTGATAGCTAGACAAAGGGGTTTAATTCCATGTTCAACCCGCAGTAGAGGGGATACATAGCCCCAGAGCTTTTCTTTTATCTTTATTTTCACTTTATTTTCACTTTATAAAAATACCCACGTAGCTAACCATAACCTAAGAGTGGCTAGTACTCGATTAGACAACCTCCTTGTAGATCGACCTGTAAGTGCTACAACAACACTATGCACTTGAGGTTTTATTTAAGCTTCACGATCAAGTTTTTGGTGTCGTTATCAAGGAGGTTTCTTGATTGATATTAGCTTATCCCTAAGTTCGTTAAACTACGTGAAAAAAGTATGAATAATAATAAAGAAATTCCCCCCACCTTTTTATTATCCTCTCATTTTACTGACAACATTCTCCTAGCTCTTCTATTTGTTTACCAGGTGCATTTGGAGTACAATGTAGATGCCAATGCCTCAATGCCATACAGTGCTCAGATGGGAGGATACAAATATTCACCACCGGTTGTAGTGCGATGTGAGATCTATGGGATGCATGGGCATATGTCTATTAATTGCCAATACAAAACCCACCCTTATCACCCATATACATATACCTACAACGATCACCATGACCCGTCCCATCAACATCACCAACCATACGCACCTCCACCACTACCAGAAAAGTTGCCTTGAACTTCTATTAGAAAATTATCTTTCAACCCAAGGCCAAATGACTTCTCTTTCCCCCACCATAACGATTGATGCCCACCTAAACTAGATTGTCCAAAATTTGATCCAAATCTCCCAATCACATGGGCAACTAGAGCAACATTCTTGGGCTCAGATCATTGAAACTACATCGCCGGGGGAGAGCATCTCGAGGACCCAATTAGCACAATACCTATCTCTACCAGTCTTTCACGATATAGTGAAGGTGAAGTTAAATCTACAATTGGGCACCAGGCAGAGCGGCACTAGACACCAGGAGAACTGATCGTTGGCTTCACCCAAACTGACGAAGAGACCTTCTGGCAGGCTTGGACTAGGAACAACACATTAGTGCTTGGATTGCCGCTGCATGAGATCGACACACAAAGCCTCATTCGTTTCTTATTTGGAGGACTGCAAGTTGCAGTGCAAGAGCTCATGATGATGAATGATGGCTAACTTTTTGGCATGCCACCTAAAGTAGCCTGGAAATATTTGGAGGCCACGTGTACTATGGGAGGTAATCTATCTATGCAAAATTTTGAGAACTCTGATATAGTTTCCTCCTCTCCTACAGGTACAATCACCGATACCCATTTTTCCGATGACCACATACCATGCTACACCCTAGAAGAAGATGGATGGATGTCAGAGCATTCGTTATACTCGAGGGAAATGTAATGTAATCCTATTCTAGATAGAATGGACATGAGGTGTACTTGGGGGAGATTAGTCTTTCTGGCATTGAAGAGCCCACACCACCATTCACTTTTGATGGGATTCCGCATTATGAGTTATGTGAGAGCACCGAGGAAACCGCGGAGCACGTGCACATCGATGAGAAGAATGTGCATGCAGGTATGGATACAACGATCAATTTCAGAGGGCCCGAAGCACTTTCACCTCCATAATTTCATCTGCAGAGGTGAAGCATCCACATGATCATAATTACCCCACTCAGGAACACTTTCTAAACTCCACACACTCCACTTCTGAATCTCGTATTTTATTTTCTAATTCATTATATTCAGATATTTTTGACACGATGTATCTCCCGTAGGATACATGTACAAATTCCATGGAGGTATGCTGGGTTGTGCCAACACTTGGAGAGCCACTCATCGAGAAAAGAGAGTTGGTCTTATCTTATGCAGATAGTAGTGAATTATTCTCAGGGAGTATCTGTCACCCTATTTCAATTTCTCTAATTTATTTCGATGATTACCTTTAAGATAATTTCATTTAGGGGAATAAATTTTCCCATTAGGTTGGCACTTCTCGTGTCTCGCAGGCTATATGTGGATATCCAAGAGAGCGCTTAGAGGAGTGTTGCTGGGATCCGATGGAGTTCGTGGGAAGTAGCTTACTGAGACACGAAATAAGCAGATAGAGCAGCTATCTGCTCCACTTCAGATTCATGATCCACCCTTTGAACATGTGTATCCTAATCTAGTAGTGTAGATTTTTACCTGCTTTTTAGTGTAGTAGTTTGAATAAACTCATCTCTTCTCAACATCAATGGGAGCGTATTAGGATTATTTATTTTCAGATTGAAAAAAATTGAATAAACCCCTCATCTCTCATATGGTTCACACACAATCATAATGACCTTAAAACCTCAACATGTGCTATACTGTCCACTCTTTGCCTTAGCTCACTATTTACGACTCTACCACCTAGAGTCCTCCCTCACACATAGGCCATCATTTTATACTGATCTATTTCATTTAGGGCGACGTTTCACACCAACTTGGGGGAGGAGACATCATGCATATTCATGCATCTTCACATCATGCATCTTCATGGCATTTAGGGCATTTCCACTTTGATTTTTCTATGCATTTACATCATCATTTCTACCCCACCCCCACACTTGAACCCTTATTTTACATCTCCCTAGCATATTCAGTGTATGTTTCATTCTAGTTTGGGGGAGGCATTTCATGCATTCACCATTTTCATCCTCATTGCATGCCCATCCTAGATGCATTTAGGCCCTTTTCATCGTTTTATTATTTTCATGCATCTTCACCCACTTTTGTGTTCATATTTTCTTTCATTTTTTGTTTTTATTTTTGTCTTATTATTTTATGCATTCATTTTCTCATTTTTTACATTTGTCATTTCATCATCAAATACACCACCCTATTTTCTATACTTATCGCATTGGGGACAATGCTTGATTTAAGCTTGGAGGAGGTGCTTTTGCATGCAATAGCATGTCATGCATATGATTTTAGCCTCATTTTTCCACATTCTTCTTACTTTTTCAACATTTTTTAAATTTTCTCATGCATCATTCTTTTTCATTTTCACAGTGCATCCCTTCTTTTTCATTTTCGCATGCATCGCATGCATAATTCTTTAGTTCCGTGAGTATCACATTGTATATACACTATGCTTGTGTGACATTCGGGTTTCACTATTTGGTCAAATTCTTGAGATTGTCCAGGATATAACTAAGAGTATATTTTTCGTATAGAATTTATGTTAATATGCCTCCTATGAACATTTTTATAATTTTCTAAAATATAAATACTCGAAATGGCTTAGGTTATTTTTTTCTTGGGAACCCACTTTATGCATGATCATAGAAGTTTTAATCGACTTGATTAGTTAGTAGTCTGATAGGATATGGATAAGTCTATACCAGTAATGAGGAGTGATGTTTGCTTAGCTCACTCAAATCTGAAAAAATAGAAAAGAAAAAAATTTATAGATGAAAAAAATATCTGAATAAATATGCACTGTTCTTCCCGCTATTTTGAGTAGCCGGGTCCTCGTACCTCAAGAAGCATTGGGGATTCGTGCCAAAAGGTCTAGCTTGGGGGAGTGCATAAATGAAAAAAAATCATAGTTGGTTTGAGCTAGTAGGTTTGAGGGGTCCTTTTTGGCCTAATGTCCTAAGGTCGTCTGATCTGGAAGTCATTGACCCAACGCTCCTTTTAGGAACCAATTATCATTTCAAAAAAATAATGTTATAAAAAATGTGAGTGATGCTAGTAACCCCACGAATCTAAAAACGATAGCGTGTTATGAGGGCCACTTCCTTGATTGATTCATTTACGATGACATTCTATTAATTCTTCTTTTGATTTGTGTATAACTTCGGCTTCCATTTCAATAACCGATGTAGGATAGAGAACTTATTTTAGAACTTAAACATCTTTATAAGGTGTGTATATTATATATCTCTCTATTTCGTAAAAATAATGCTCTTTGTTGTGTTTTGGATGGTTGATGGAATTTGATTTGTTTTTCATGAATATCCAAGTAGTCACTCTCTTATGTATATGTGTTGCGATTGATTTTGGAACTTTGGAGTTTTCCTATGCATTTCCCTTTGCATTCCCCTCCGGCTCTGCTGTCTCTTTGTCTTCTTGAGGACAAGGAAGAGTATAGCTTGGGAGATTTTGATACGTCCTTATTTTACATATTTTTAGTGGGGATTTGTAACGACCACTTTTTCGTTGTACTTTGTTCGTGCACGTGCTTTTGGCCGTGCACGTGTTTATTTTAGACTTTATTTGTTTGTGAACACTTTTGTGTGATATGCCGTTGTGAACGTCTCTGAGAGTATTAAATAGTGGCACTATCTTGTAACGACATTCCTCGAGTCGTTTTCCCACAATTTAATCTTACTCGATGAGACGTGACGATTTTCACTTTTGACTGGAGACGTTTCTATTTTTAGTTTCGTCGTCTGACGTTGAAATTGAGATCCGTCTTCTTAGTTAGCTCACTTTCGTCAACACGATCACCCCGATATTTATTTTATAATTTTTGGAGTTTATTTGACCACTTTTATATTTTTAGCAAGTTTTTATAATATTTTTAATAATTACGTTTTAAATTAATTTCGGCCAAATAAAATTTATTTGAGTTTTAAACGTTTTAAATAATTTTTGAGCCGAATTCCAGCTCATTTGGATCGCAGCAAATCCTTGGGCGAGTTGGAGAGGACGAGATACGAATTTTAAATATTTTTGAACTTCTAATCCTATTAGATTTAGCCCTAGACCAAGTCAACCCATCTACACTATATAAACAACCTTTAGGAAGACCTATTTTCACAAGAAAATAACCCTAGCCGCCTCCAAAACCCAAATTTGACGTTGCGACGAATTGTCGCAACGTTGCGACGAAGCAACCCCGCACCGACCGACGAAACAGGCCGATTTCCCCGCTCCGACCGCTAGCCGCCCCGCACCAAGCTCCGTCCGCATCGCAGCACAGCTGCCCGCTCCGTTCGACCGCTCCGACCGTGAGGAGCTCTCGTTCAGACCGAGAGAATTCCCCGCTGTCGCCCGCATCCCCGCTCCGCACAGCGCCCGCTCTGTCGCCCCGCCTCCGCTAGCGCCTGACCGAGCGGATCGCCCGCACCGACCGATGTTGCAACATTGCAACGCTGCAACCCCCGCATCCAAGGCGCCCGACCGACCGATTCCTCCGCACCGACCGACAAAACCCTCTGCACCAAGCCCCCGCCCGCACCACTGCAGCCCGCTGCGCTGCAAGCCTCGCACCAAGCGTGTCCGACCGAGAGAATCTCCTACACCGAGACTGTACGACCGAGAGCCATTCGTCGCAACCCCACACCCGTCGCACCACTTGCCACCGTAGGCCCCCCAAGTTCCCCAGAGGTACTGTGGGTCCCCCATTGGTCCCTAGGACTACTGTGGGCCCCACCTAGGTGCTTGCTCACACGTCGTAGCCCGTCGTCGCACGTGCTAGCTTTGGAATCTGGAATCGTTGCTCCGGTTGATTGCTCTAAACTTTCCAGCGAGGAATCTAATTGGAAACTGGACTTGGAGCACGATCTTTTATTCCAACCCCTGGCGTCGCTACCCGACGCAAGTGTAGCTTTCGCGTCGTGTTGAGGTAACGCTTTGCGCCCCTAGGACCCCCAACCCAATGCATGCTAATCAAGACTAAAATCAGTATTTTTAAAGTATTTTAAATGTTGTAGCACTCACTAATCAAGATTAATAAAACGGATGTAGGCCGGTGGACTTGTGCACGTAGTAATCGTGACTTTGGACTCGTTGTACGGTGTTTCCCAGACGTGATACTTGCAGGCAAGTGAAACTTGCCAACTCTTTCTTAGGGCCATATTTTTAGGCCACTTCATTGTTTTTAGCGTAAAAGGGACTAGTCAGTGAAATGATAGCTGGCTAGACGCCTACTTGATCTAGTTTGACAACGAAACTAGATCCGTCACCTAAATTGATCAAGCTTGACAACGAAGCTGGATCCAACTCTTTAACCTGTTGATCATGCATACTAAACTGTCATGTTTACTTTCCTCACCTGTACGCTTTACTACTTGCCATGTCATGTCACCCATGCATTGAATGTCGCATTCGTAGCACACGCTACAATACTTGTACTTGTACTCCCTTGTCTGGCTAGGTGCACCCCTAGGCCAACAAGATAAAACACTTCCTGGCTCGTGTTCCAGAAGCGAGCATTCCCGTTCGGGGGTAAGGCCCTGGCTCGATACACGTGGAGGGGTAGGGATAAACGATCACTTGAGCTTAGGAGTTGGCCCGCGCAGCCACTCTAGCCAAAAGGCGGAATCTCTGTGCACGAGGTGCTTACTTTACTTGTCTTGTACTTGTCTTGTGAATGAATCATGAACTATTTGTCACCATGCCATGCTCGTACTCTACTTTACTTCACCTTACCTGCTGCACTCATACTTTAACTGCCATATCATCGCATCATGCTAGAACTGCTAGGTTGCTTTACTTGTACCTACTTTCAGTTTCCTTGCACTAGTCTCTTGTAGACTTGTTGACATGTGCCCCTTGCTCTTTTGGGTGTCACATGTTAGACCCTGAGCCAGAGACAGTTGTTGAGGATGAGGTGTTTGCTGACGCTGAGCCTGAGCCTACATTCGTCGAGGAGTTCGTGGACACCGGAGACAAGTTTTAGAGACTGTTTGCGTTGCTTTTGCTTTAGGTTGCTGTTAGATGTCGGTGCTTGCACCATTACTTTGTTTCTGTACTTTGTACTTTTTTGGCCATGCTGGGGCCTCTTTTAGACTCTTTTATTTTAGCCTGGTGGCTTTTCTGCGATGTTGAAATTTATTATTATGGATATTTTGAGATGTTTCTTTTGTCTCTCTCGTTATTATTATCTTTGTTTCGGTTCGTGTTTCAAGGGCCTGCAGTTTAAAGTGATTGATGCTTATCGGACTTGCAGCTTTGTAGCTTCAAGTCTGAGCGGACCTTCTCACGCTTCGCCTCCACATTTTTAGGAAGCGGGGCGTGACAGGTTTTGTTGGTGGCCCATGCAGGTCCATCTTGCAATTACGAATTAATTGAACAACGATAATAACGGAATGTCCATTAAATAAATTACAACATCTAAGTCATTAAGCTATGGAGTCTAAATTTTTTTGATTCGTTTTCTATGTCGTTAGATGGCGAGAAGACGACAGACCCGAGTTGGTGGCGGACCTACTCTGTAGACTTGCTATTTCTGTGGCAAGACCGGGCACATCAAGGAGCAGTGCAGAAGATTTCTAGGCTGGTGTTTGATTTGTGGTGCTGCTACTCATTCAGCGAAGGATTGTCGGCACGCACAACTGCAGAAAGCATCAGAAGGAATTCCGCAGCAGGAAGCACCAGTAACTGGGCCAAGTCGGAAGGTGTGCTATCATTGTAGCAAGATTGGTCATGAGAAGAAACAGTGCAGGAGGAGGCTGGGCCAGTGCCTGATTTGTGGAGATCCTACTCATACTATGAAGGAGTGTCCGAAGACTAAACAGCCTTGGAAGGAACTAATCGCTGCACAGCCGTTACAGCAGAGAGCACCTGTGCCTACAAGTCGTGGACCAGCCCTCGTTCCGTAGAAGCAGGCTTTTCAGCAGGCCATACAGCCAAGGGAGCAGGCTTATCCGATGACGGCAGTGGAGAGCGAGACTGTGGATGCGGTTATCGCAGGTAACTCTCGACCTAGTTGTTTCTTCCCTTAGATAGTCCTGGCTTGTTAAAACATGTTTGGTTGCTTGCATATGATTGTTTGCAAAAATAGGGTTGATTGTTAGACTATTAATTAGATTCCTTGCTGGGAATTGATTTAATCGTCATAGGAGTTACCTTAGTGGTCCTTGTCTACCCCTGACCATATCAGACTTCTAGAATTCCTTTAGTCGTTCGCTTGGGATCATCGATTCCGGACCGAGCTGAGCGCATTTCATTACCACCTAGCTCCCTTAGAAAGACCTAGCGCTAAGTTTCTTAAACTTTAGTTGGGCGACCGTAGGAGTTTCCCCGTAGATTCTCCTAGGCCATATCCTAGGCGTATGTATGTTTTGATCATCTGGCCGTTTTCCTTGCCTCGATTCCTGAGATCGCCTCATGACGATCGTCGTCAATTTTCAAATCTCTCCATCACAAATCTTGAATTTTCCACAAGTATGTTTTCGACTCCCCTTTCACTAAGTTTAAATTTGTTCAAAATTTTAATATATATATATATATATATATATATATATATATATATATATATATATATATATCTTATATTTCATACTCCTTCGTTGACTTGAATTCTTAAAACTTTTGTCGAAATTTGAATACTAGCTTATGGTATTTTCCCAGCCGACACTTTTGTACCTATGAAAATACATTCTCCTTTCATATATTAATTTTATTCTGAACCGTACTTCTATTTTGCCCAATTCGATTTATAATTTTCCTTTCTAATTTATGCCATTCTAATGGCACATCGTGTTTACTTCTAAGCATACTTTCCAATCACATGGGATTTCAGCTTTCAGCAAGTCGATTTTATGCTCATCGTTTTCCCTATTTTAGACTTTTGTAAAAATTACTATTTCATAATCTTTCCCTGATCTAGACCTTCCATAACTTGGTTTTAAAGCTTTACTATCAATTTTGATAATTCTACTACCAAGTTATTATTATTATCTTTCCGCTCACCCTACGTGCTTTTAGAAAAATTTTGAGACTAAAATGAATTTCAATTACTTTCATCTGTACCAGGTTCGTTGTGCTCGTATGCTAAGAGTTTTGTGTAAACCAGTTTTAATTTTTTTTCACATCCTGGTTCCTCTAAAAGTAGTTCCACTATTGATCATTTTAAATTTTCTTTCCATGGCTTAAAGACTTTGATAGTGTTTAACACGAGCTTAAATTCTTCAGTTACTTTAATTTCATTTCCAAAATTTTGCCAAAATTATATTAAATTACCGTCGTATAATATTTTCTAAAAACTATGAATATTCGACGCAAACTTATTTTGAACAACTCGTTTTATCGATCTCCAAATATTTCTTTCCAGACGAGGATTTCAACTTTTGAAGTACGACAGTTCTCAAATTTCGTGTATGATAGCTTACGTTACTTATACTATTTCATTTCTCCATCCTATATAAGTATCGCTACATCTCCCTTTCCTCTACCTAAGCGTTCACGATTGATTCGCTGTTCCACCTAACCAAGCTGTCTCCATTTAGTCGTCCTATCGGAATTCGTGCTTATCGATCCCTCCATCGTCACGCTTTCGACCTCCCCCTACTGCTTAGGCTTTAGTGCCCGTCAACGACTGTGTCGACCCTAAGTTGTTAGTGGGCCCTTGGACCTTATGATGTTGTCGTAGTGCACGTACCTAAGTTGTGTACGTGGGCTTGAATGAGTGTACTCTCCCATAGTATAATAATGGTTGCTTATTGTGTGTTATATATACTCGGAGTTATTCATGATGTGTGAAGTTGTTTGTATGTTAGTAGTTATAGTTTGGTGTGTGGGTAGCTATACCATACTAGGGATGCCTGTGTATATAAGAATTAGTGTGGGAATATCTAATAGGGTGTATGTAATTAGGAGATACTTATAATGGTTGAAGCAATATGCTGGTAAAACTATGGGTATGCTAGGTGTGATAATAATAATAGGTGTTGGTACACTAGTTATAGGTAGTAGGCTATGGTGTGAAATATATATGTTCCACGTGGGTGACTATACGATGAATGCGTATGTATTAGGGAGTGTATTATAATTATACGTATGTTGATGTCTATATCATTATTATAGTATATAGAGTGATTGAACTATGTGAGTATTACTTGACTAAACATTAAGTGTGATTGACTTATAGTATGTATATGGTTGTATTGGTAGATATATGTATATATATGGATGAAATGTTAGCGTGTATGGGTGTGCACCATGCACGGGTAAGTGTGTGCTTAGTTCAAGTATTGGTGACTATAGTATATGTGGCATGTCGTAAATACAGTTATAGGACCGTACGTAATGTGAATGTATGAATGCATTTGAATGACTATATATATTGTGAAATTATAGTAGAGGTGAATGTGTATTAGATATAGTGAAGCTTGATTAATAATGGTGTGGAGCGACCACATGAGCTGATGTGTTTTGTGTTGGATGTACACTAGGAAGTATTAGAGAGTAGTATACCCATATTGTTTGTGCATAGGTAGCTATCCATACGTAGAGCAACGATTGTATTTGCTAAGTGGGAGACCATACTTATATGAGTATCTGAAATATTGTTTTGTGATTAAGTAAGTAGTGGTTATATAAGGGATGTATGCTTGTATATATGATTGAAATACATGTATAAAATTGACTAACTATAATAGGTATAAGTGAATGACGTACGTGTATATACATATGCGTGTTGGTAGTGTTACGTTTGACTACCTAGTGCATATATAAGCACTTGTAATAGTTATACATGGATTAAATTAAAATGTGACGTGATTGGGGTAGTTACTAGAACGACTAGATATGTTAGAAAGTCCGAGGACGGACTTTATTCAAAGGTGGGGAGGATGTAACGACCACTTTTTCATTGTACTTTGTTCGTGCACGTGCTTTTGGCCGTGCACGTGTTTATTTTAGACTTTATTTGTTTGTGAACACTTTTGTGTGATATGCCGTTGTGAACGTCTCTGAGAGTATTAAATAGTGGCACTATCTTGGAACGACATTCCTCGAGTCGTTTTCCCACAATTTAATCTTACTCGATGAGACGCGACGATTTTCACTTTTGACTGGAGACGTTTCTATTTTTATTTTCGTCGTCCGACGTTGAAATTGAGATCCGTCTTCTTAGTTAGCTCACTTTCGTCAACACGATCACCCCGATATTTATTTTATAATTTTTGGAGTTTATTTGACCACTTTTATATTTTTAGCAAGTTTTTATAATATTTTTAATAATTACGTTTTAAATTAATTTCGGCCAAATAAAATTTATTTGAGTTTTAAACGTTTTAAATAATTTTTGAGCCGAATTGATACGAACTTTAAATATTTTTGAACTTCTAATCCTATTAGATTTAGCCCTAGACCAAGTCAACCCATCTACACTATATAAACAACCTTTAGGAAGACCTATTTTCGCAAGAAAATAACCCTAGCCGCTTCCAAAACCCAAATTTGACGTTGCGACGAATCGTCGCAACGTTGCGACGAAGCAACCCCGCACCGACCGACGAAACAGGCCGATTTCCCCGCTCCGACCGCTAGCCGCCCCGCACCAAGCTCCGTCCGCATCGCAGCATAGCCGCCCGCTCCGTTCGCCCGCTCCGACCGAGAGGAGCTCTCGGTCAGACCGAGAGAATTCCCCGCTGTCGCTCGCATCCCCGCTCCGCACAGCGCCCGCTCTGTCGCCCCGCCTCCGCTAGCGCCTGACCGAGCGGATCGCCCGCACCGACCGACATTGCGACGTTACAACGTTGCAACATTGCAACCCCTACATCAAAGGCGCCCCGACCGACCGATTCCTCCGCACCGACCGACAAAACCCTCCGCACCAAGCCCCCGCCCGCACCACTGCAGCCCGCTGCGCTGCAAGCCTCGCACCAAGCGTGTCCGACCGAGAGAATCTACCGCACCGAGGCTGTACGACCGAGAGCCATTCGTCGTAACCCCGCACCCGTCGCACCACTTGCCACCGTGGGCCCTCCAAGTTCCCCAGAGGTATTGTGGGTCCCCCATTGGTCCCTAGGACTACTGTGGGCCCCACCTAGGTGCTTGCTCTTCGAGGAATTGCAGCGTTCGATGTTGCGACACGTCGTAGCCCGTCGTCGCACGTGCTAGCTTTGGAATCTGGAATCGTTGCTCCGGTTGATTGCTCTAAACTTTCCAGCGAGGAATCTAATTGGAAACTGGACTTGGAGCGCGATCTTTTATTCCAACCCCTGGCGTCGCTACCCGACGCCAGTGTAGCTTTCGCGTCGTGTTGAGGTAACGCTTTGCGCCCCTAGGACCCCCAACCCAATGCATGCTAATCAAGACTAAAATCAGTATTTTTAAAGTATTTTAAATGTTGTAGCACTCACTAATCAAGATTAATAAAACGGATGTAGGCCGGTGGACTTGTGCACGTAGGAATCGTGACTTTGGACTCGTTGTACGGTGTTTCCCGGACGTAATACTTGCAGGCAAGTGAAACTTGCCAACTCTTGCTTAGGGCCATGTTTTAGGACACTTCATTGTTTTTAGCGTAAAAGAGACTAGTCAGTGAAATGATAGCTGGCTAGACGCCTACTTGATCTAGTTTGACAACGAAACTAGATCCGTCACCTAAATTGATCTAGCTTGACAACGAAGCTGGATCCAACTCTTTAACCTGTTGATCATACATACTAAACTGTCATGTTTACTTTTCTCACCTGTACGCTTTACTACTTGCCATGTCATGTCACCCATGCATTGAATGTCGCATTCGTAGCACACGCTACAATACTTGTACTTGTACTCCCTTGTCTGGCTAGGTGCACCCCTAGGCCAACAAGATAAAACACTTCCTGGCTCGTGTTCCAGAAGCGAGCATTCCCGTTCGGGGGTAAGGCCCTGGCTCGATACACGTGGATGGGTAGGGATAAACGATCACTTGAGCTTAGGAGTTGGCCCGCGCAGCCACTCTAGCCAAAAGGCGGAATCTCTGTGCACGAGGTGCTTACTTTACTTGTCTTGTACTTGTCTTGTGAATGAATCATGAACTATTTGTCACCATGCCATGCTCGTACTCTACTTTACTTCACCTTACCTGCTGCACTCAAACTTTAACTGCCACGTCATCGCATCATGCTAGAACTGCTAGGTTGCTTTACTTGTACCTACTTTCAGTTTCCTTGCACAAGTCTCTTGTAGACTTGCTGACATGTGCCCCTTGCTCTTTTGGGTGTCACATGTTAGACCCTGAGCCAGAGACAGTTGTTAAGGACGAGGTGTTTGCTGACGCTGAGCCTGAGCCTACGTTCGTCGAGGAGTTTATGGACACCGGAGACCAGTTTTAGAGACTGTTTGCGTTGCTTTTGCTTTAGGTTGCTGTTAGATGTCGGTGCTTGCACCATTACTTTGTTTCTGTACTTTGTACTTTTGTTGGCCTTGCTGGGGCCTCTTTTAGACTCTTTTATTTTAGCCTGGTGGCTTTTCTGCGATGTTGAAATTTATTATTATGGATATTCTGAGATGTTTCTTTTGTCTCTCTCGTTATTATTATCTTTGTTTTGTTTCACGTTGCAAGGGCCTGCAGTTTAAAGTGATTGACGCTTATCGGACTTGCAGCTTTGTAGCTTCAAGTCTGAGCAGACCTTCTCACGCTTCGCCTCCACATTTTTGGGAAGCGGGGCGTGACATGATTATTCATGTATTACATCATATAAAATCCCACTTTATATATCACTTCATCCTATTTTTGTTCATTTTCACTCGTTGGGTGTTTATGTGCATTTCATGTCAATATCAAGCTAACTGGAGATAATTAGAGTCAAGAAGTGAAGAGAGAAAGCGAGGTAAAGCAATGGAATCAAAACGAAGTTTATTTGAAGAGAATTGTGCTTGACACAGCCATGTGAGTTATCACACACGGTCGTGTCGCCTATACTGAAGAAGGCTGAAGTCTTAAGATCCCACACGGCCGTGTGATGTATCACACACGACCATGTGAGGTATCACACACGACCGTGTGAGGAGGCTTGCATTGAAGACCCCACACGACCCAGCACACGGTCTTGTGGGCAGTGTGGGTTACGCTGGAGAGGAGCTGCTAAAGATTTGACACTGTCGTGTATAATCATCACACGACCGTGCCAGGAAATATACAGAAGAGTTTTTCTGTGACTCACAGTTACACGGTAGTGTTGGTCATCCACACGACCATGTTAGGATGAAGCAGCATCCTGAAGCAACGAAGAGCTAAGTTGACATGACTGTGTCAATTGCTTGACACACTCATGTTGGGTTGAATCTTGCCCAAACCCATTAGGGTTTTGGGTTTGTGTTTATACTTTGTGTGCACCGACGAGTAGAAGGGGGCCTTCTTTCTTCGTTGTTCTTACACAAAAATTAGTTTTAGTTTTAGTTTTAGGAGTAGAATAGGTTTTTATTTGTTTTCTATTTGTTTGGAGAAACTTATATCAATTGGAACTTTGGATTGCGAACTTTCATGAGATAAGTATTTATTACTTTAGTGTTGTGAGTGGGGGAGGCTTTTGGCCTCCCCACTACTTATCCCTCCATTACTCCCCCACTCTTAGTGGGATGGAGACCTTTGGTATCCAAGTGTCTCTTGGAATACCCTATGGATTTATAAATATAGAACCATGGCTATAGACCATGGTTACTCTTCTTCCAATATTCTTCAACACGTTATCAGCACGTAAAGCTCTCATCTCTTGAGCTTTTCATCTCGTCTCCCCTCAAAACTCAAACCCCTAAACGCGCGAAGGAATCTATTGTTGCGGCGTACCGTTGCAGCGATCCGTTGCGACGATCCTTTTTGGCGTATTAGGAGCGTGGATTTTGTTTTCTACGAATCTTCTCTTTTTACAATCGTCCCTAGATCCTTGATCTAGAGGTAAACTCTTTTGAACCCGTAGAATATTACAATATATTGATAGCTATGATTTTAAATAGCTTTTCCTTGAGGATTGTATAGATTTACTTCCTCTGGATAAACATCAATATTATATATATACATATATATATATACATATATATATATACATATATATATATATACATATATATATATATTTACATATACATACATATATATATATATATACATATATCTATATTATAAAAGAGGGATGTTATCAAGAGAAATTGGATAAGAGATATTGGACAAGAGAAATAGGATAAGAGATATCTATATTATAAAAGAGGGATGTTATCAAGAGAAATTGGATAAGAGATATTGGACAAGAGAAATTGGATAAGAGATATCTATATTATAAAAGAGGGATGTTATCAAGAGAAATTGGATAAGAGATATTGGACAAGAGAAATTGGATAAGAGATATCTATATTATAAAAGAGGGATGTTATCAAGAGAAACTGGATAAGAGATATTGGACAAGAGAAATTGGATAAGAGATATCTATATTATAAAAGAGGGATGTTATCAAGAGAAATTGGATAAGAGATATTGGACAAGAGAAATTGGATAAGAGATATCTATATTATAAAAGAGGGGTGTTATCAAGAGAAATTGGATAAGAGAATTGGGCAAGAGAAATTAGATAAGAGATATCTATATTATAAAAGAGGGGTGTTATCAAGAGAAATTGGATAAGAGATATTGGACATGAGAAATTGGATAAAAGATATCTATATTATAAAATAGGGATGTTATCAAGAGAAATTGGATAAGAGATATTGGACAAGAGAAATTGGATAAGAGATATCTATATTATAAAAGAGGGATGTTATCAAGAGAAATTGGATAAGAGATATTGGACAAGAGAAATTGGATAAGAGATATCTATATTATAAAAGAGGGATGTTATCAAGAGAAATTGGAGAAGAGATATTGGACAAGAGAAATTGGATAAGTGATATCTATATTATAAAAGAGGGATGTTATCAAGTGAAATTGGACAAGAGATATTGGATAAGAGAAATTGGATAAGAGATATCTATATTATAAAAGAGGGATGTTATCAAGAAAAATTGGATAAGAGATATTGGACAAGAGAAATTGGATAAGTGATATCTATATTATAAAAGAGGGATGTTTTCAAGAGAAATTGGATAAGAGATATTGGACAAGAGAAATTGGATAAGAGATATCTATATTATAAAAGAGGGATGTTATCAAGAGAAATTGGACAAGAGATATAGGACAAGAGAAATTGGATAAGAGATATCTATATTATAAAAGAGGCATGTTATCAAGAGAAATTGGACAAGAGAAATTGGATAAGAGATATCTATATTATAAAAGAGGGATGTTATCAAGAGAAATTGGATAAGAGATATTGGACAAGAGAAATTGGATAACATATATTTATATTATAAAAGAGGGATGTTATCAAGAGAAATTGGATAAGAGATATTGGACAAGAGAAATTGGATTAGAGATATCTATATTATAAAAGAGGGATGTTATCAAGAGAAATTGGATAAGAGATTTTGGACAAGAGAAATTGGATAAGAGATATCCATATTATAAAAGAGGGATGTTATCAAGAGAAATTGGATAAGAGATATTGGACAAGAGAAATTGGATAAGAGATATCTATATTATAAAAGAGGGATGTTATCAAGAGAAATTGGATAAGAGATATTGGACAAGAGAAATTGGATAAGAGATATCTATATTATAAAAGACGGATGTTATCAAGAGAAATTGGATAAGAGATATTGGACAAGAGAAATAGGATAAGAGATATCTATATTATAAAAGACGGATGTTATCAAGAGAAATTGGATAAGAGATATTGGACAAGAGAAATTGGATAAGAGATATATATATTATAAAAGAGGGATGTTATCAAGAGAAATTGGATAAGAGATATTGGACAAGAGAAATTAGATAAGAGATATCTATATTATAAAAGAGGGATGTTATCAAGAGAAATTGGAGAAGAGATATTGGACAAGAGAAATTGGATAAGAGATATCTATATTATAAAAGAGGGATGTTATCAAGAGAAATTGGACAAGAGATATTGGACAAGAGAAATTGGATAAGAGATATCTATATTATAAAAGAGGGATGTTATCAAGAGAAATTGGACAAGAGAAATTGGATAAGAGATATCTATATTATAAAAGAGGGATGTTATTAAGAGAAATTGGATAAGAGATATTGGACAAGAGAAATTGGATAAGATATATCTATATTATAAAAGAGGGATGTTATCAAGAGAAATTGGATAAGAGATATTGGACAAGAGAAATTGGATAAGAGATATCTATATTATAAAAGAGGGATGTTATCAAGAGAAATTGGATAAGAGATATTGGACAAGAGAAATTGGATAAGAGATTTCTATATTATAACAGAGGGATGTTATCAAGAGATATTGGATAAGAGATATTGGACAAGAGAAATTGGATAAGAGATATCTATATTATAATAGAGGGATGTTATCAAGAGAAATTGGATAAGAGATATTGGACAAGAGAAATTGGATAAGAGATATCCATATTATAAAAGAGTGATGTTATCAAGAGAAATTGGACAAGAGATATTGGACAAGAGAAATTGGATAAGAGATATCTATATTATAAAAGAGAAATGTTATCAAGAGAAATTGGACAAGAGAAATTTGATAAGAGATATCTATATTATAAAAGAGGGATGTTATCAAGAGAAATTGGATAAGAGATATTGGACAAGAGAAATTGGTTAAGAGATATCTATATTATAAAAGAGGGTTGTTAATAAGAGAAATTGGATAAGAGATATTGGACAAGAGAAATTGGATAAGAGATATCTATTATATAAAAGAGGGATGTTATCAAGAGAAATTGGATAAGAGAATTTGGACATGAGAAATTGGATAAGAGAATTTGGACAAGAGTATCTACATACATATATAAACATACATACATACATATACATACATCTATTCCATAAAATAGGGATTGTATCAAGAGAAATTGGATAAGAGAAATTGGACAAGAGAATTTGGATAAGAGAATTTGGACAAGAATATACATATACATACATACATATACATACATACATACATATCCATTCTATAAAATACGGAGGTTATCAAGAGAAATTGAATAAGAGAATTTAGACAAGATAAATTGAATAAGAGATGAGATTTTGAGGGATAAAAGAGGTGGGGAATTTTGCACATACAACCCCAGTTTTTACATTTTTGCTCCTGAACACTCCCCCCCCCCCACACCCACACTTTTTATTCTTTCCCCCTTTCCGATCGTTTTTTCCCAGTCCACGTGATATAAAAGAGGGATGTTATCAAGAGAAATTGGATAAGAGAATTTGGACATGAGAAATTGGATAAGAGAATTTAGATATCTATTATATAAAAGAGGGAAATTGGAAAAGAGAAAATATAAGAGATGCGATTTTGAGGGATAAGAGAGGTGGGGAATTTTGCACATACAATCCCGGTTTTTGCATTTTTGCCCCTGGACCCTCCCCACACACCCACCCACACTTTTTATTCTCCCCCTTCCGACCATTTTTTTCCAGTTCTTTGAAGATTTTGAATCTTATCCTACTAGGACAAAGCTTTGTCCTACGTGGCAAGTTTGTCCAAGGTGGCAATGACAATTTTGGGGGACTTAAATTTTGGGGAAAAACTTAAATTTAGGGGGGAAACTTGAAATTTTGTGGGAAAACTTGAAATTTTGGGGAACTTGGAATTTGTGGGGAGAAAAAACTCAGCCATTAAATAAACCGTGCCCTATGGGCACGGGTAATGACTAGTATATATATATACATATATATATATATACATATATACATATATATATATATACATATATATATATATATACATATATATATATATATATATACATATATATATAACTGAGATGTCCGAATTTTACGGAGCTCAACCTAGGGGCGACTCTGGTATCCCTCGAGATGACGGCGGCCATATTCCTACAGTTAAATCGAGCGATCATGTGGGAGCTGTTTCACCAAAGACGATTGATCCCATCGCATCTGATGGGGAGAACTCAAAGATGCCTGATGCGGGTTGGCAAACTGTGAACTACGCGAAGAAGAGGGCGGCCATTGCTCAGGAACATCGGGGTTATTCTGCGGGATTGGTAAGAGGTTGATTCCCTTCAAGATCTACTGTCAGTAATAAAAATTCGAATTTTAACCGAATTAGGGATCGAAGTCATGTTCCGGTGAAGAGGAATCAACAAGCTGATGGCTTTCCTAACCATGCCCACCAAGTGTTCGGTCGAGTTGCTATAAGGCCAATAACATCAACCTGTATTATCCCAGAGGGGGGGAAAATCGTGGTTAGATGTCTGTGCCCAACGTAGGAAGTACGACGACCCTCTTGTGATGTCTCTAATTCCACCAGCCGAAATAGAGAATGGAGTTGCTAAGGTGAAAATCTCAAATGCCCAATTGGAAGGGGGGATAGCTAGATGGAAGAATTCTCTGGTGGGGTACGTCTTGGGAGATATTCCGTACTATGGACAAATCAAGGCTTGGACTGACAGACTATGGAAGCTAAAGGGGGGACTTCAGATTCACAGTAAGGAGAATGGGGGTTTCTACTTCTGTTTTGAAAAGGAAGAAGACCGTGACAATATCCTACATGGGGGTCCATGGCTATTTGACGGGCGTCTAGTAGTACTGCAGCGCTGGAGCCCGTTAGTAAAACACGGCCGGGACTTTCTTACTGCAGTGCCAGTGTGGATACAACTCCACAATCTTCCTCTTCACATGTGGTCTAAGGACATATTAAATATGGTGGCGAGTGGTGTTGGCACACCGATTTGCCTTGATCGTGGTACTGCAACTTTGAGCAAAATAATGTACGCAAGGTGTTTGGTTGAGGTAGAAGCAAGCAAACCATTGGCAAGAAATGTGATTGTGGAGCTGGATGATGGCACTACTGTTTTGGTCACGGTAAAATATGAAGGCGAGCCCCCCCCGTTGTATTTCATGCTCAAGTTTTGGTCACTTGAATACTCATTGCTCAATCAAGTCGAAGGAGAAAGAGCCCTCTTCGATCCAAAAACCCTTGACAGAATCTCTATCTTAAGGCCCTCACATTGATATTTTGCAAGGGGAATGCTCGGGTAGTTCCAAGCTAACTATTGCTACCTCAGGAACGATTAATAGTGGAAATGCTGAACGGCTTGTTGCTGCGAGTTCTGAGGTTGTCCAAAGCACTCAGACAAAGAAGGGAGTTATCTCTCCACATCCGGTCTCTAATCCTGTACAGGAGCCGAGCCCAGCTAATACTCAGGAGCCTACAGAAATTCCTACTTCAGATGTGCTTGAGGGGTCCCTTGATGCTACTCTAAATGCAGAAGTTTCCCCGTTGCTTGAGGGGCAAGAAGGGACTACGAAGTTGCCTTCGCCAATTCAAATAATTGTAGAAGATCCTCAAATACCTGGGACTGTTTCCGGCAACACCACTCCATCTCTAGCACCTGACATTCCCAAAGTCTGGACTGTCGCGGTTCCAGAATGGACTAATGAGCATGTGGCACTCAAAGCATCCCTAGCCAAACAAAAGACAAAATCAGTTCCATCATCTCC
Source organism: Scilla litardierei (assembly GCA_030789695.1). Taxonomy (NCBI): domain Eukaryota; kingdom Viridiplantae; phylum Streptophyta; class Magnoliopsida; order Asparagales; family Asparagaceae; genus Scilla; species Scilla litardierei. Next base: position 178,442,014 of record CM061133.1, on the reverse strand, counting down.
CAAATCTGCCAGGCGTAGCTCACGCATTGCAGGTAGTTCTTGCACTCCCAATCTTGATTAATGACTATTCTATTTTGGAACACTAGGGGTTTAAACAACCCCATTCGTCGCGCTGACTTGAAACTAAAATTGCGAACGATCAAGCCTTCGGTTGTGTGCTTGCTTGAAACTAAAGTGGAGATTAATAACTCTGAAAGGATCATTAAATGTTTTGGTAAGGATTGGCTAAGTGTTGATAACAGGAGCATATGTAAGGGTGGTCGAATTATTATGTTTTATCATAGCTTTTCTTGGAATTGTGCTCTTTTCTCAGCATCTGAGCAACACATTTCGTGCACTCTCTCCAATTCTGGGGGCTTCACCCTAGCCCTCACTTTAGTCTATGGGTTGAATACTGCTAATTCTCGATTAGCTCTCTAGAATCATTTGGTTGCGGACTCAGTTACAATTCAGTCAGTGCCTTGGTTAGTTGGCGGCGATTTCAATTGCGTGCGCAGCTCCAATGAGAAGGTAGGAGGTCGACCGGTTGATTCGGTTGCAATGGATTCTTTTAATGCAGCAGTTTGCAGTTGTGGCCTATCTGATTTGAAAATCAAGGGGGGATTGTTCACCTGGAATAACAGACGAATTGGGTCTGATTGCATAGTTGCCCGTCTCGACCGTGCACTTGCAAATGTTTCTTATTTCCAGGCTCTTTCAAATTCCTTCAGTGAATATTCTGATCCGGGTACTAGTGATCATAATCCAATGACTGTATATCTTCATCCTCAACTTATTCAAGCCCCACGACCGTTCAGGTTCTTCAATTCTTGGGTTTCTCTTCCAGGTTTTTATGATTTGATCTCTGTTTTTTGGCGGACTAATACGGTGGGATCGCCTATGAAGAGGCTTGTGGAAAAATTGAAATTGCTGAAGCTTGAGCTTAAAAAATGGTCTGTTGTTCAGAGAGAGGGTGTCAATGTTAATCTGTGTAGAAGGAAGCTGGAGGACATTCATAATGACCCTAGATTGAATACTGATATTCACATTCAATTGTTAGAGAAAGTGGCATCCAATAATCTTGCAAATGCATTAGATGTGGAGGAAGCTGACTTGAGGCAAAAAAGCAGACAGAATTGGATCACTTTGGGTGATAGGAACTCGAAGTTCTTTTATTCTGCAATGAAGACTCGTCTCTGTTACAATAGTCTTTCTCATCTGGTTTCTTCTAATGGTGATAGGAATGAAGCTCTTGCTACCTTACGGTCCGAAGCTCCTAAATACTACCAGGAATTGTACAATCAGCAGTCTTACAGTACTTCTTTTCCTTCTATTGTTCCTAAACGGAAACTATCTCCTGAGGCTGCCTTTTGGATGGATAGAAATATTACTGCTGAGGAGATTAAATGTGCTACCTTTCAGCTGGGTAAGGATAAGGCACCGGGGCCTGACGGGTTCAATGCTTTGTTTTATCAGAATTGTTGGGGAATTATTGGAGATGATGTTACGGCGGCGATTTCCTCCTTCTTTCAATCAGGTTTTATCCTAAGACAAATTAACCAAACCTTTCTGACTCTGATCCCTAAAAATGCTAAAGCTTCAGGTTTGGGAGATTACAGACCAATATCTTGTTGTAATGTAATCTATAAAATCATTAGCAAGGTTCTTTGTAACAGGTTGAAGATGGCCATCTGCGAATTAATCTCTCCCAACCAGGCTGCTTTCTTAAAGGACAGATTACTAGCTGACTGCACACTTATAGCCCATGAACAAATCCGTGACTTCAGTAATCCTATGGGGGCAAGGGCTTGCATCAAATTGGATATCCGTAAGGCATTTGATAGTGTTAATAGAAAATTTGTCAGTTACATGCTCCATCAAATGGGATTCAGAGAAAGATTTATTAACTGGATTTCAAGTTGCATTGATACCCCTTCTTTTTCTGTTTTAATTGAGGGGGCACCAGAAGGGTATTTTACTTCCACAAGGGGCTTAAGGCAAGGGGATCCACTTTCACCTTATCTTTTTGTGTTGATTATGGAAGCTTTTTCTTTATTGATGGCAAAAGCTGAATCTGCTAAGTCTATTCAACCAATGCAGCGTTCTGGATCTATATCTCATCTCCTATTTGCAGATGATCTTTTGTTGTTCTGCCGTGCAAACACCAAGTCATTTAGAGGTATTATAGAACTTCTTCACACTTTCAATCAATTCACAGGATTGCAGATTAATCTGGATAAGAGTTCTGTTATTTTTAGTAAGGGCATTAAAAATCCACGGATATTGGCTGATATGCTTGGAATCAAAATTGTCTCCTCCCTTACAACATATTTGGGTCTTCCCCTAACATCTAAATATCCCAAAACTACCATGTTTGGTCGATTGATTGACAAGTGTAAAAAGAGACTACAGGGTTGGTCTTCCTCTTTATTGTCCATTTCGGGCAGGATTGAACTTGTTCGTTCCGTGATCTATGGTATGGTAAGTTTTTGGATGCAAGCTTACTCTCTACCTAACACTGTTATTCGGACTATTAATGCTGCCTGTAGGAGATTCATTTGGGGAAAAGTACATAGCTGGGCTTGGAAGGATATGTGCGTTCCAAAGAAGGAAGGAGGAGTGGGACTAATACAGCTTAAAGATCTAAATTCTGCTTCTGGTGTTCGTCTTATTTGGCGATATCTTTCAACTAATGGTCTTTGGGCAACTTTGATGAGGAAGAACCAAGGTGCTATGGCCGGTTTTTACACTGCTAAAGCACGACCTACAGACTCAGGTACGTGGAAATTCCTACTGAGGAATAGGCATATATCTCAAAAACTCATCAAGCGAGTAATTAATGATGGAGCTACAACGTCTTTTTGGTTCGATAACTGGCATCCTATTGGCCCCCTTTTCAAGCATCACAACCCACCAACTGGATCCGAAATGGCCCTTGTAAGTGATTTCTGGGAGGGTAATGGGTGGAAGCAATGTCCGTACATTCAACCACTTCTTCCAATTCTTCAGACTATTAGATTATCTCCTGGTCCGGATTTTTGGCATTGGGCGGATGGTTCCAGTTTCACTTTTCGCAAATCCTGGGAAGGGACCCGAAGTCCAGGTGCTACTTTCCCTTTTTATAAATTGATTTGGCATAAGCATCATATTCCTAAGATGGCTTTAACATTACTTCGAGCTTTTCGCAACAAATTGCCAACTAAAGATATTCTATCGAGATGGGATCTAACGATGGATGGAGCTTGTGTTTTATGTACTTCTGGAGCTTCCGAAAGTACCAAACATCTATTCTTTGAATGCGACTATAGTAAATACATTCTTGCAAGGAGTCTGCTCAAATTGGGATATCGTGGGGTTGTCCCAAGCTCCCTGGAGGAGGTCGGAGATTTGTTATTATCCTTATACCAATCTCAGGATTGTGCGGGGGTACTGGCCAAAACTGCTCTAGCAACTATGGTTTGGCATCTTTGGAAGCAACGTAATATGAGGATATTTGAAGGAAAAGAAGTAGGAAGAGTGTCCCTATTCGAGGAGCTGGCTTCTAATGTTCGTATTATTCTTCGTAATTTGGAAAGAGATTTCCATTCTGCTGATAACCCGTTTGCCAATTGGGGTTTTCTTGATAATGGGTGAATGTAATTTTCGGCATTTTCTTTGGCTAGATTTTCCTTGTTGGAGGTTAGGCTGTAGAGGGTGACGTCGCTTGTGCCCTATCCCCTCTCTTCTTAATTTCCTATGAGTGGAATCTAGTTTGTGCATTTGTATCAATTTCTGATTTTAATATAGTGCTCCTTTACCTGTCAAATATATATATATATATATATACACACACACACACATATATATACATATATATATACATATATATATAGAACTGTGAGTTTTAGGTAAGATTCTCTTAATAGAATAAAAATATCTTAAGAAGTATAATTTTGTAAATGGACATGGCTGTGGAGACGGGAGAGGGTTCTGGCGATGGAGAGGGATCTGGCGGTGGAGAGGGCTCAGGTGGGGGAGATGGCTCTGGCGGAAAGGTGGAGATTGTTGGCGGATCCGGATCTTCCTCTAAAGTGGATGATGTGACTATTTCGAATGGTGGTTGGAAGCTTGTAAACAGGAAGAAGGCAAACTCAAGAATTGGCTTTGTCCGGAATCAACGCGCAGATGACAACGGCACGTCCAATTGCGATGTGAGAAAGGGTGGAGAACGTCGGGTTGACAGCCATAAACGATTTCCCAGAGGTAACCCTAATACGTCCCACCTTGTGCGTACGGACAGGAAGGTGGTTGACAAAATGCCTGTGAGACCAAAGTTTGATCTAAAGATTGCTACACATGCTCCTAAACAAACTTGGTCTGATGTCTGTGCAAATCGCCGGAGGTATGATGCTGATGTGGGCATGACCTTTTGTGCCCCCTAGAGTAAAAGAAGATGGTACTCCATTTGCATTGGTCGCTACATCTATGATGGAAAGGGGGTCGGAGAGATGGAATAACACAATTGTGGGATATGTTGTAAGAGATGTCCCATATTTTGGCCAAATACGCGCATGGGTTGATAGATTGTGGAATCTTAAGAAGGGGTTGCAAATCTATAGTCGCGAAAATGGATATTTTTACTTCAAATTTGAAGATGGGGTAGAATGTGAAAAAATATTGCATGGGGGACCATGGATGTTCGATGGGCGTTTGGTGGTTCTACAACGCTGGAGTGTGTCACTCAAGCATGCGAGAGACATTTTATCCTCCATTCCAGTTTGGGTACAGCTCCATGGGGTCCCATTAAATATGTGGACTTTGCAAATCCTAAATATTATTGCCTCTGTCATATGTTCCCCCATCTATTTAGACAGGCTGACAGCAAAATTGGAAAGAATATCTTATGCCAGATGTCTGGTTGAGGTTGATGCCAAGAGACCACTAACTAAATCAGTGGAGGTTGCAATTGAAGATGGATCTACAATCACTATTGAGGTGAAAATAGAGGGGGAGCCTCCTAGGTGCAAAAATTGTGTTTGTTTCAGTCACTCTGAAGGCCAATGTCCTCACTCTGAAAATCTCCCTTCAATCCAACCAGACGACACACAGAAGGAGAGGATATCCGAGGTTGTTGTATCAGATACGCTGACTGGAACCATTCTGGACAAGGGTTCTACCTCAGGATTGAATGAAGACAGTACAACCAAGGTAGGCATTCCAGTAAATTCTGTGAATATTACTGGGAATAACACAAATTCTGGGAAGGATGAACCTGACAATTTGGAAATGTCTTCATCTGGGTGTTTTGATAATACAAAGTTTGGGACTATCACTAAGGAAAATACAAATGCATGGAACATTATGGTCTTGATTCCGGAAGCAAGTACTGGGGGGACACTTTACCCAGGGATGTCTGAGGGGGTCTCAGAGCAACTTGAAGGGGAAACACACTGTACTATTTTGAAGATGGGAGAGAACCAAACCCAACATATTATGCAAGGCGAGGAGCTATCGCTGTTAAGTGTTCCTACGCATAGTCTCCCATTCGTTGAAGACTTGGATACAACAACAAGTAGCCATATCCTGGCGAATTCTCCTGAGGTAGAATGTGCTGGGGATGCAAAGATTTCCAACCAAATGAGGAATGGGGCCACAACAGGAGAGGGCTTGGAAGGTGGGCGATTTTCTGGCCGTCCTTCGATCCTTGAGGATGCTAATATCTCTCAAGAACTAGACATAGATCTATTGCCCACTGACATAGTCTACAAAAATCCTGATTGGGAAGCTGAGCTGGAAGCCATCAAAGGGAAGGAAATTAAACAGCCAAGAGACATCCAGGCTAAGAATGCCCCAACTGCTTCTGAGGGGTGGCTGTGCAAGAGCTCTCGCCTGAAAGAGGGGGCTAACGGCAAACACAACCAACCAAATAATTAATGTGTATATTCATTTGAAATACAAGGGGCTCAATAATTGTGTTAGGAGAAGAGACCTACGGGAAAGACTTAAGAAGGTAAAGCCGTCTTTGGTTATTTTGCTTGAGACAAAATTGAAGGAAGACAGGGGAGACTGGAGGTCCTGTTTTCCGGCTAATTGGAAGATTGTCAATAATTTTGCAATCCACATAGGAGGCCGTATATTAATTGGTTATGATACTTCGGTATGGGCTGTTGATGTGTTGTCCATTTCTCCACAACATATTACCACTGCTTGCAAAAAATGTGGGAGGCTTCTCTACTCTAATTTCTAGAGTTTATGCATCAAACCTTGCTACGGATCGATGTCAGCTCTGGGACTCTTTGAAACAAGATGCAGTTCGATCCCATAGTGAAGCATGGTTGGTGGGCGGCGATTTCAACTGTGTACGGTACCACAAGGAGAAACAGGGGGGTCGGCGTTGTGATGTATCTATAATGGATGAGATGAATAACTGCATCAATTCCTGTTTACTACAGGATCTCAAATATATTGGGAACCCTTTTAGTTGTTGTAATAAGAGGATAGGCTCTGGTAGAATTGCGGCTAGGCTAGATCGGGCACTCTGCAACACTAACTGGCTCAAATCCCTCCCTGCATCATACATAGAATACCTGGATCCAGTTACGAGTGACCATTCGCCCATGCTTCTGAAGCTGTAGACCAAGGTAAACAGTTATCCAAAGCCCTTTAAATTTTTTAATGCCTAGGTAAATCTGCCGGGCTATAATGATGTGGTGGAAACAGCTTGGAGCCAACAAATTATTGGATCTGCAATGCATCGGGTGGTGGTTTAGCTGAGGAATCTGAAAACTTCTTTACGGGAATGGTCCCGCTCACATAATACACTCAATTCTATCACTAATTGCCGCAGGGACCTGGAGAGCATTCGGTCACTACATAACCTTCATTCGGATAGAGGTTTACAGCAACAGGAGCAAGTTTTATCAAACAAATTGGCAAGTCTTATGGCGTTGGAGGAATCTATGCTTAGGCAAAAAAGTAGGCAGAACTGGCTAAGTTTGGGGGGACAAGAATACACAATTTTTCTACAAAGATATGAGATCAAGACAAGGGCATAATAATTTAGGACACCTAATCGACGCTGAGGGCAACCACAATAAATCTTTAGAAGACCTCAGATTGAGTGCACCAAAATTCTATGAAGACCTATACCATCAGGCTCACTACTGGAATGTTTTTCCAAGACTATGCCCTAAGCTAAAGCTGTCTAAAGGCACGGCCAAATGGCTTGAACGCAGGGTTAATATTGAGGAGATAAGGGAGGCTGTTTTCCAAATAAGGGTGGATAAATCCCCTGGGCAGGATGGATTCAGCAACTACTTCTATCAACACAACTGGAACACCATAGGTACTGATATTACTCAAGCTGTTCTCTCATTTTTTCGCTCATGTTCTCTTATGCACCCTATCAATCATACCAATCTCACTTTGGTGCCTAAAAACTCTAATGCCACAAGTTTAGGAAAGTACATGCCAATTGCCTGTTGTAATGTCCTCTATAAGATTATTAGCAAGGTGATTTGCAACAGACTGAGAATGGTCATCCATGAATTGATCTCGCCTAACCAATCGGCTTTTCTAAAAGGCAGACTTTTATCTGATAGTGCTTTACTCGCACATGAGCAGATTCGGGATTTTAGTAACCCGATGGGGGCCAGATCGTGCCTTAAACTTGATTTAAAGAAAGCATTTGACTGTGTCAACAGAGAATTTATCTACTACATCCTTCATCAAATGGGCTTTGGCAGGAAGTTCACGAAATGGATTAAGGAATGCATCTCCACCCCAACATTTTCTGTTATGATTAATGGCTCTCCTGTTGGTTACTTTGAAGGAAACAGAGGGCTTAGGCAGGGTGACCCCCTCTCTCCATATCTATTCGTCATCTCTATGGAAGCTTTCACTCTGATGATTGAAAAAGCTATTGTGGCTCGCAGCATCCATTCTATGCGTCGTACAGGAGCTATATCTCATCTTCTATTTGCCGATGACTTGCTAATTTTTTGCCGTGCAAATAAACATTCCTTTCAGGGGCTAAAACTATTGATTGAAAATTTCTCCAACCTGACAGGTCTGAGTATAAACTGGGACAAATGCACTGCCATTTTCAGTAAAGGGGCGAAGGACCCGGTTGGATTATCAAATTACTTGGGCATTAAATTGGGTTCTTCCATATCTACTTATCTTGGTCTTCCTCTATCTTCCAGATATCCAAAGGCGTCAATGTATACCAGACTAGTGGACAAATGCAAGAAAAGACTCTCTGGCTGGACGTCTACCTCCCTATCCATTTCGGGGCGGATAGAGCTAGTCAAGTCTGTAATTTATGGTATGGTAATTTTCGGGCTACAAGTTTACAAAATCCCTACCTCTATTATCAGGACTATTACGTCAGCATGTCGGAGATTTATCTGGGGTAATTCTAAGATTTGGGCTTGGAAAGATGTATGCAAACCAAAGGAGGAGGGTGGAGTGGGTTTAAGATTATTACCTGATCTAAATCATGCAGCGGGAGTTAGGCTAACCTGGCGGCTGCTCTCCACAAATAGCCTTTGGGCCACCTATATGAGGAACACATACAGAGACAGTGGGAATTTTTATGCTTCTAAAACTCAAGTAAGCCAATCAGGAACATGGAAGTTTATGTTGAGTTGCAGGCAATACTCCAAAAAACTGATAAAGAGGGATGTTAACGACGGGACATCAACTTTATTCTGGCACGATAACTGGATGGCACGTGGGGCTCTTAGTGACTTGGTGGATGTTCCTGAGGGAGCAAGTTTGCGCAAAATCACAGATTATTGGTCACCCACGGTCTGGCGAGCTGACATTGAACTTGCCCAGGTGCGTGATCTACTACCCAACATCACCCTTAATGCAATGCCGGATTCTTGGATGTGGGCCGCGGGGAATGATTTCTCCTTCAAATCTGCGTGGGAGGGAACTAGGCGGCTTGGCACTAATTTCCATTATATGAAGCTCGCATGGTACCCTTCTCACGTCCCTAAGATGACGCTCATGCTCCTAAGAGCGCTCCAAGGCAAGCTGATGACTAAAGACGTGTTATCAAATTGGGGAATCAACACAAATCCCGACTGCGTCCTGTGTAAGGAGCATGTGGTTGAAGACATAAGACATCTCTTTTTCAGATGTTCCTATACAAAATACCTTTTATGTAGAAGCTTGCTCAAACTAGGAGTCTCAAACCCTTTGGAGCCGAATCTTGCGGATGTGGGAGACTATTTTTTGGAGCATTTTGCTAAGAAGAACACTATGGGACTACTTGCTAGAACAGCTCTAGCTACTATGGTTTGGCATATCTGGAAGGAGAGGAATAAAAGAATTTTTGAGGGGGTTGAGAGAGTCAAGACACTTCTTTTTAAAGACATTGCGGCAGATATCAGGATTATCCTTAGAGACCAGGATCCCAATGACCCAGGTGCGTCACAGGCAATGAGCAATTGGGATTTTAGAGACAATGGCTAGACCACACCTTGTAATTCGTTCATTTTTTGAGCTTTGATGGTTCTTTGGATGGGAAAGGGGGTATACTAATTGAGAGTGACGGCGCCTGTGCCCTCTCCTCTCTTTAGTTTGTCCCCTCTCTCTAATCCAAACCATGTGTATATTGTGATATATTTTTAATAAAGAACTATACTAACCTTTCATATATATATATATATATATATATATATATATATATATATATATATATATATATATATATATATATATATATATATATAATAAAGAACTATACTACATGGGTTGGTATTTGTTGGGGGATTATTTATCCTGGGGCTACATCTCCCCTCTCGGAGCATACCCGGGGGGCCGTCTGGGGCACGGCGGTCTCCCCCCAGTTTACATAGTCTCGGCCGGGCTCTCGCCTTACCCTCCTATGCCGAAGCGGCGGGGGGAGGGGGTTGGGGATTTTTCTGGGCTTCCAATATATATATATATATATATATATATATATATATATATATATATATATATATATAAATATAAATATAAATATATATATATAATGTTAAATAAATTAAAAAAAATAAACCCTTAAGCTCCCCATTAAGGGGGGCTCTGTCGTCCCACCCACCCCCCCCCCCCCCCCCCCCCCCCCCCCCCGAAGGGGGTTTCACATCTCTTTCCCCCCGAAGGGGGGATTTCCGATCGCCCTGTCGAGATCCCCCCCCCCCGCCGTGGGGGGTCTGTCGCAACGAATCGCCCCCCACCCTCCCACCCCCACCCCCCCCCCCACCCCCCCGCCAGGGCGGATCTCTGCGGCGCACCAAAACGCCCCCCCCCCCCCCCCCCCCCCCCCCGTCGTGGGGGGTCTGTCGCACCAAAACGCCCCCCACCACCGGGGGGGATATCCGTCGGTGCCCCCCCGCCGGGGGATCTCTGTCGACGCCCCCCCCCCCCCCCCGACGGGGGGGGCTGTGTCGGATCCCCCCTAGGCCGGGGGGCCTCTGTAACGGAGAAACACCCCCCCACCCCCACCCCGCGCTGGGGGGATCTCCAGTTACACCCCCCCCTGCAGGGGGGTCTTCGGCTATCATCCCCCCCCCCCACCCGACGGCGGGGGGTTACTTGTGCTTCCCCATGAGGGCGTTCGGGTTGCTCACAACGCCGTCGTACTCCTCCACAAGAGGGCGTTTTGTTTTGCGTAGAGAAAAAGGAGAGGATGGGATACAATCAGTTATACAAGGGTTGGGGTTTTTTTAGCTTTCATCAACCCTAACATTTGTTTAAGGGCCTAAATTCTATTAAATTTAATATATTAGATACCCTGTTTTTTGGGCCTGAAGCCCATTTGTAACAATGAAAATATGTTTTATGGGCCAGCAGCCCCATTTAGCTTAATAATTAATTTTTGACTACCAAAATTGGGCCTGAAGCCCAGTTAATCCAATTACAAACTTAACATGTTAATTAATTTTTAGCAAAATGGGCCTGCAGCCCAAATATTAATAATTGTTATGAATAGGCCCAATGGGCCAATTGGGTATCCAACCCACTATTGATAGCTATAAATACACGGGTAGGGGGCTCCAAACCCCTTACACCTATTTCTCCCTAAATTCCCTTCACAACACGTTATCAGCCCAATCACGCTCGTTGGAGGAGACGGCGGCTCGCGGGAAAGGAGATCCACAAATCTCTCAGAAAAAGAAGATCGTAATCTTCTCAATGGGGAGCGAAAAGGGCATCCTTCACCAACCGTCGCCTAGATTCCTCGTCGAATCTAGTAGGTAAAAATCCAAACTTTTAGATCTAAACTTGCTTTTCTCATTAGATCTGCATGTTTTAGGATCAAAAAGTTCACAAACTCGGTTAAATTCAACATTTTTAATAAGATCTGCATGTTTAAAACAATAAAAACTTGTTTTTTAGCGATCAAAACTGTTGAAAACCCCGATTTTTACCCCCCGCCTTCGATCCAAATTTATGTACGCCCGTAGGGTGAAACGGCGGCGCGCCCTTCGCGCCGCCGGAGGAAACAAACGCCGCGGCCTCAGGCCGCGGCACTGCGCCGCGGCCTACAGGCCGCGGCCAGTCGCCGCGGCCTCAGGCCGCGGCCAACTGCCGCGGCCTGAAGCCGCGGCCCTGTGCCGCGGCCTCAGGCCGCGGCCCGCCGCCGCGGCGGCCGCGGCCCGCCGCCGCGGCGGCCGCGGCCCGTAGCCGCGGCCTGTCGCCGCCACGACGGTCGCGCCCTACGCGGCCAGCCGTCGCGGCGACACGCCGCGGGCCCCCCTAGGGTTTCCAGAAACCCTAACCCTAACGGGCTATTTTTCGGGGGAGGCCCAATTTTTAACCCTAATGGGTTGTTTTCATGGCCCAAAAGGCCAGAAAATTAGCCCATCCACAGAAATTATTTTATTTATTTTTAGGCCCTAAGAAGCCCAAAATAGTTAAAAGAAATTTTTTTAAAAAAGGGTTGAAAGCGGTAAAATAAAACATTATATTATGGATCAAAAAGGCAAAAAGTTTTTCAAAAAAAAAATGTTTTTTGCACGACACACAATTTTAATTACTTTAAATGCCTGTGTTTTTTAGATTATCTGCGTGGTTGTATGTTGCAAAAATATTATCTGCGTGGATGTGCAAATATTAGGCTATGTTTTTAGGGATCAGCCAGGTTTCCGACACCGTTTTAAATTCCCGCATTCTTTTTCTTTTTGAGAGAAACTTTGTATGTGAGGATGAAAATGTAAAAAGAAGACCGAAGGACACCAAAAAGAAGCTGAAGGCGTTTCGCTCAATGAAGATAGGGGCTTCTCTCTGAAGTTCCCGAGTTGTAATTTATATTCATGCATTTTATTTTTGATGTAACTTCGGACTGGACTTTTTATTTATTTTTCGGTGTCGGCTGGCTGATCCCCATAGCCTAAGGTCATTATTTCTGTTTTTCATTGTTTTTGCATTAAACTGCGTGGTTGATTAATTAGCTTTAATACCATGTTTTAATGTCACAATGAAAACCATCAAACAGCATGCGTGATTGTTAATTTTTAGTAATTAATTATTCACATTACCTGAAAAAAAAGCATGTATGTTAAAACCACAGTAATTTAAATTCATGAAAATGACTACATTACATGCGTGGATGTCTATCTTATTTTCAGTCTTAATGATACATGCTATTTTTTTCCGTACATGCTAGATCATAAAATGGCCAGACTCGCAAATGTAGACTTCTCAGTCCTGAAGGCTGATGGGTCAAACTACCTGAGTTGGCAGTTGGACCTGAAGTTCCATCTGCGCTCTCATGGTTTCAGTCTCACACAGACGAAAAGGCAACAACTAGTACTGCCCCAGCTAATAAGGAGGCTTCAGTGGAAGCACCTCATACAGAGGAAGTTTCCGATATATTAAAGGCGAAAGCCATTATATATATCAGGAAACACTTAGACTCGACCTTAAAGGACGAGTACCTCACTGTAGAGGACCCTTACGAGCTGTGGGATGCACTCGAGGAGAGGTACCGACATCAGAGGGATGTCATACTCCCCCGTGCACAGTACGAGTGGACTCACCTCCGCATACATGATTTCAAATCCGTAGCGGAGTACAACTCAGCTCTTTTCCGCATCACCTCACGCCTGAAGTTGTGTGGTGAACCAGTGACGGAGAAGATGTTGCTGGAAAAGACGTTTACGTCCTTCCACGAAAAGGACATGATCCTTATGCAACAATATCGAGAGAGGAAGTTCACAAAATACTCTGACCTTCTTTCATGCCTGCTCATGGCTGAACAGAACAGAGACCTGTTGGTTGCCACCCACAACCTGCGCCCTCCTGGCTCCGCTCCATTGCCACCTCCTGCAGAGGCCCACTTCCAGTCTTCCCAGAAGAAGAAGACGGACAAAAAGGCAAAATTCCAGAAATGGAAAGAACAGAAGCAGCGGAAGAAGGCCACTCACCCAGCTCCTCCCCAGAACCAGAAGTTCGTGGACAAGAAGCAGAAGAGGATTCCCAACAAAGGAGGCACTCCCAAGAAAGACTGGGAGGACAAATGCTCAAAATGCGGGATGACGGGCCACTGGTCCAGAATCTGCCGCACAGCAAAACACCTCTAGGACCTCTACCAGGCAAGCCTCAAGCCTCGAGCTGAGACAAACCTGATGGAGAGCGCAGCGTTGGCAGAGACCTCATGGACTCCCGAAGATTTCATGGGAGATGATACTCTCTAGATCTGGACCACTTTTATGCAATTAGCAATGTATCTTAAATTTTTATGCATCGTATCTAGTTCTATTTTCCATGTCAAACAATATCTTTTTAGCATTTATTTATGAAAGTGAATCTTTTATCTATATTTATTGCTTGAATGTCTTTCCCCATTTTTTAGATATGGAACTTATCTGCCTAGTGGACAGTGCATCGACGCACTCGATCCTTCAAAACATAGACTATTTCACGAGCGTAAGTAGTTATTCTGGCCCACTGAGAACAATCTCAGGACCAGCAAATATAATCGAAGGATCAGGGGAAGCAATTATATTGCTCCCCGGCAACACACAAATAACACTTAAAAATGCGTTATACTCCCCAAAATCCATCCGAAACCTCCTAAGTTTTAAAGACATCCGTTTAAACGTATATCACTTAGAGACGGTCGAGGAAGATAAAAGGGAATACTTGCTTGTAACGGCTCTTACAAATGGTTCAAAAACCATTGTGGAACGTTTCAAGGGACTCCCCTCGGGACTCTACCAAACAAGTATACAAACTTCAGAAACATCCATGGTGGAGCACCTGCAGTGCCCCCAAACACCAGAATTCCAACTCTGGCACAGTCGACTGGGACACCCTGGTTCGGTTATGATGTACCGCATCATAAAGAACTCCAGGGGCATTGACCTGAAGAACCTGAAGATTCTTCAAAAAGGCAAATTCCCATGTCCACCCTGTTACAAGGGTAAACTGATCACGAGACCCTCTCCACTAAAAGTGGATGTGGAGTCTCCCAGCTTTCTGGAAAGAATCCACGGAGACATTTGTGGGCCGATTCACCCATCAAGTGGTCCGTTCAGGTACTTTATGGTCCTGATAGACGCATCAACTAAGTGGTCACATGTGTGCCTACTGTCCACCCGTAACCTAGCACTATCTAAGCTTTTAGCTCAGATAATAAAGTTACGGGCCCACTTCCCCGATCACCAGATAAAGAAACTTCGTCTGGACAATGCGGGGGAGTTTACGTCACAAGTCTTTCTAGACTATTGCCAAGCTCAGGGAATTGAAGTCGAACATCCTGTAGCGCATGTTCACACCCAAAATGGGTTAGCAGAATCTCTAATTAAGAGACTGCAATGGATCGCTCGTCCATTATTACTTCAATCCCAGATGCCAGTGAATGCGTGGGGTCATGCAATTTTGCATGCTACATCTTTAATAAAATTAAGACCCTCTGGAGGTCAGTCATCTTCTCCAATGCAACTAGCACTTGGAGCCCCACCAATTGTCTCACATTTGAGAATATTTGGTTGTGCAGTATACGTCCCCATAGCACCACCACAAAGGACAAAGATGGGTCCACAACGTCGCCTAGGCATTTATGTTGGGTTTGACACCCCCTCCATAATTAGATTCCTAGAACCCCTTACGGGGGACGTCTTTAAGGCACGTCTAGAAGACTGTGAATTCGATGAAACATCGTTCCCAAGACTAGGCTCATAGACAAAGAAGCCCGAAGCTTCAGAAAGTATCACTTGGGATACAAAAACTTTATGTCACTTTGATCCGCCAACAAGCCAGTGTGAGGACGAGGTCCTGAAGATTCTCCACATCCAAAACACTGTCCATCTCTTGCCGGACAAATTTACTGACAACCAGAAGATTGTCAAATCACACGTCCCTGCTGCTAACACTCCAGCTAGGATTGACATACCGCAAAATGGATGCAATCCGCCTGCAGCAGAAATGGTTGGACCTCTCAAAAAGAGAGGACGACCACCGGGATCCAAGGACCAAGTCCCTCGAAAGAGTAGGACCCTTGGCAATGGTAAACAAATACCACCACAGGATGCTAATTTAAACCCTGCTATCCCATCTCTCCCAAACTCTCATGAAGAGGAAAAACCGGGAGAAAATGAAGTATCGATACACTATGTACGAACTGGGGAGTATTGGGACAGAAAAAGCACAACAATAGATGACACATTTGCGTGTAATATTGCCATCAACGTCACGTACTGCGACGATGATATTGAACCACGCTCTCTGACAGAATGTCAAAGCACAGATGATTGGCCAAAGTGGAAAGCGGCAATAGGAGTGGAGTTGGATTCACTCACCAAACGCAAGGTCTTCGGACCAATAGTCCAGACACCAAAAGGTGTAAAACCTGTGGGTTATAAATGGGTATTTGTTAGAAAACGAAATGAACAGAATGAGATCGTACGCTACAAAGCAAGGCTTGTAGCGCAGGGTTTTACCCAACGTCCTGGGGTGGATTTTGAAGCCACATACTCCCCTGTCATGGACGCGATCACCTTCCGATTCCTCATTAGCATAACAGCACAAGAGAGTTTAGATATGCAACTCATGGACGTGGTTACTGCATACCTATATGGCAACCTAGACCGAGACATCTATATGAGATTGCCTGACGGTTATTCTTTGCCTGCAGCACTAAAAGAGAGAGAACGTGACATCTACTCAGTGAAACTGCAAAGATCATTATATGGTCTAAAACAATCTGGAAGGATGTGGTATAACAGACTGAGCGACTTCCTTGCACAGCAAGGATTTAAAAACGACCCAGTCTGTCCTTGCATCTTTATAAGAGCAAAGGCAACAGGATTTGTAATTATAGCCGTCTACGTAGACGACTTAAACCTCATCGGATCTCCAGAAGAGATCGCAAAGATTTCTAGAAGCCTGACAGAAACTTTCGAGATGAAAGACCTCGGAAAATCAAAATTCTGTTTAGGCCTTCAGATAGAGCATCTTAAAGATGGGATCCTGTTACACCAGTCAACTTACACATCGAACTTATTGAAAAAGTTTCAGATGGATAAGTACCACCCCCTCAGCACTCCGATGGTCGTCAGATCATTGGATGTACACAAAGACCCCTTCTGGCCGCTGGAAGAGGGGGAGGAAGTACTAGGCCCCGAAGTGCCTTATTTAAGTGCTATCGGTGCACTCCTTTACCTGGCTAACTGCACTCGCCCTGACATAGCGTTCGCAGTAAACTTACTAGCCAGATATAGTGCTGCACCTACACAGCGGCACTGGGCCGGAGTTAAGCATCTTCTGCGCTACCTCCAAGGGTCCATAGACTTAGGTCTATTCTACAGGAAAGGGGCATCAACTGGTTTAGTTGGTTATGCTGACGCAGGTTACAGGTCCGATCCTCATACAGAGAAGTCTCAGACCGGATATATGTTCACATATGGCGGCACTGCCATATCCTGGAGATCTGTGAAGCAGACCATGACAACCGTCTCATCCACCCACTCCGAGCTACTTGCGATCTTCGAAGCAAGCAAGGAATGTTTTTGGCTACGCTCGGTGATCCAGCACATACTCACCTCCACCGGCCTGACGACCGGCGTTCTTGCACCCACTACACTCTATGAAGACAATGCAGCATGTATAGCCCAGCTACAGGACAGCTACATCAAAGGTGACAAGACGAAGCATATCTCCCCCAAGTTCTTCTGGACGCACGACCTTCAGAAGCAAAAGCAGATTGAGGTACAGAAGATCCAATCATGTAATAACTTGGCGGATTTGCTTACCAAATCCCTGCCTACTAGTATCTTTGAAAAACTTGTACATGGGATTGGGATGAGGAGAGTGAGTAAATGTAAACTGGGTCAGGATGAGAGAACTATGAACTCATAGATACATAGGAGACTGATGTATAGATTCATAGGAAATCTGCAAGCCTGAAGCTTGGTCAGATAAGGGGGAGTCAACTGCAGAGTTGTACTCTTTTCCCTTGGCTACAGGTTTTTTCCCACTGGGTTTTCCGTAGTCAAGGTTTTGACGAGGCAACCTCGTTGACTCTGGATCCTGAAGTATCCACCCCTAAACACATCCCCAAAACAGGGGAAGTTATGGGTTAACTGTTCTTTCTTTAACAAGACAGTTACCCTAACTCGGATCCTGAAGAATCCACCTCTTATTTCAATGTTGATTGGATAAGGGGAAGTGTTATGAATAGGCCCAATGGGCCAATTGGGTATCCAACCAACTATTGAAAGCTATAAATACACGGGTAGGGGGCTCCAAACCCCTTACACCTATTTCTCCCTAAATTCCCTTCACAACAATAATAATTTAATTTGGCTATTTTTTAAATTGGGCTAGAATCCAATTTAATAAAATTGCTTATTAAAATGATTAATATTTTACTTATGGGCATGCATCCCCAATCAAAATATTAATTTATTTTAATTTCTTGTTTTAGGGCCTGACGCACAGTTTGTCAAATTTCTAAAATTATGTTTAATATCGCTCTTGCATTGTTAATTATTTATGGATTATTAGGATTTTTCAAAATATAATTATCTTAAGGATCATGCGACCGCCCTGCCGTTAGTCAACTAACCTAACGGTGTATGACGTCTCCCCGTGGTCCGAGAGATTATTATATTTTATAGTCTCTTTTTCCATATTATATATGCCAGAGTTATATGTGTGGTTGTTTCTTTTGTGCCTGTAGCATATTATAAACTGCGTGGATGTTTATATAAGTTAAAATGTGTTTTTGGGATCGGCCAGTTTGATACCTTTTATATTCCTTGCACTTTTATTTTCTTTTGAGAGAATTTGTAAGTGAGCATTAAATGTATTAATGCCAAAGAACGGAGTACCAACATATGAAGACGGAGGTGAAATTTGCAAAATAAAGGGACCCATTCTGGGTTTCCAACTTGTATTTTTCTTTTCTTTATGAACTGTATATCGGACTTTGGACTTTGTACGTTTTTTGGGTATCTGGCCGATCCCCACATTTTACTTATTTTATTCTTTATGCATGAATTTACATCTTAATTAATTCATGCTTGTTTTAAATTGCATAGATAAATGGAAAAATCGGCAAGCGTCGATTTCGAGGTCCTTGATGCTGCAGGGAAAAATTACCTGATTTGGCGAGTGGACCTGAAGTTCCACTTGCATTCGATGGCCCTCCTTGGCTCAATTTTGGCTCCTTCATCGGCCCCAGCAGCGGCCGATGCTTCTGCTACATCTAGCAGCACTCCGACCACTGTCTCCGATGTGGATAAGGCGAAAGCCATTATCTATATTAGGAGACATATAGATCGGACCTTAAAGGCCGAATACCTAACAGTAGAGGACCCAATGGAGCTGTGGACAGCGCTGGAGGCACGGTGTAAACATCAAATTGATGTAATACTACCACGTGCCAGTTATGAGTGGGAAAACCTCAGACTTCAGGACTATAAGTCCGTCGCTGAGTATAACTCTGCACTTCATAATATCACCTCACGCCTGAAGTTGTGCGGTGAAGAAGTGACAGAGCAACGCATGTTGGAAAAGACATTTACCTCGTTTCACGAGAAAGATGCAATCCTCATGCAGCAGTATCGTGAACGCAACTTCACGAAATTCCCTGATTTGATCTCTTGCCTCCTTAGGGCAGAACAAAATAGAGATTTACTGCTTGCTACTCATAATTTACGTCCTGCTGGTACTGGCCCTATCCCTGAAGCCCACCACATTTCTCCCTAGAAGTGGAAAAACAAGAAGAAGGCTAAAAAGAACAAAGGGATGGTGTAATGAAGAAATCACGAGGAGCAGCACCCTCATCCAACAACAACAATAAAGGAAAGAGAAACTTCTCATGGAAGCGTAAGAACACTGATCAAGTGTCAATTCCAAAGAAGAACTGGGAGGATAAATGCCATAGATGTGCCATGACTGGACATTGGTCCAGAAACTGCCGCACTCCTCGCCACCTCCAGGAACTATATCAGCCGAGCCATAAGTCTCTGCCTGAAACAAACTTGGCGACTGTTCAGCCGCCAACAATCTTCACTGCAAAAGACTTCGAGAATGACAACTTGCTCGATTGAGCCCTATCTTTATCTATGCATTTAAAACTAAATGTAGCTTCATCTTTAGTTTGCTTTTATACGAACTTTTATTTTGAATGTCAGTCTACATTTACTTAAATAAAACTTCGTTTTTGCTTATATAGATGAAGTATGATTGCCTAGTGGACAGTGCCTCGATGCACACAATCCTTCGTGAACATTGCTATTTTAATAGCATAAATAAATATGACGGTCATGTTATCACAATTTCAGGACTGTCCAAAATAATCGAAGGATCTGGTGAAGCAATAATATTGCTCCCAAATAACACAAGACTTCATATAAAAAATGCATTATTCTCTCCTAAATCAAATAGGAATCTCGTAAGTTTCAAGGACTTTCGTTTAAACGGATATCACTTAGAAACTAGAGATGAAAGTAAGGTTGAATATCTGTATGTAACTCATCAAAAAGATGGCCAGAAGACCATTTGCGAACGATTCAAGGGACTCCCGTCGGGTCTCTACCATACATACATTCAACCAATAGAAGCCAATATGACTTAGCACCAGACGTGCCCATCATTGCCAGAGTTCTAACTCTGGCACAACAGACTTGGTCACCCTGGATCAGCAATGATGCGACGCATCATCACTGAATCCCGTGGACATAACTTGAAGAACCTGAAGATTCTTCATATGGGTGAATTTCCTTGTCCCCATTGTTTCAAGGGAAAACTGATAACGAGACCCTCCCTCCTGAAAGTGGGATTAGAGTCTCCTGGCTTCCTTGAGAGAATTCATGGTGACATTTGCGGGCCTATTCACCCCACAAGTGGCACATTTCGGTACTTCATGGTACTGATTGATGCATCAACTAAATGGTCTTATGTGTGCCTCTTGTCCACCCACAACCAAGATTTTCAAAAGCTATTGGCACAAATAATAAGGTTGCGGGCTCATTTCCCCGATAACCATATCAAGAAACTACGTCTATATAATGCGGGTGAATTTACTTCATAAGTCTTCGAAGACTATTACCGGGCAAAGGGTATTGAAGTTGAACATCCAGTAGCACATGTTCACACCCAGAACGGATTAGCTGAGTCCTTAATAAAGAGTCTCCAATGGATTGCACGTCCATTGCTTATGCAATCCCAGTTGTCGGTGGATGCTTGGGGGCATGCTATTTTAGATGCCACATCACTTATTAGGATAAGACCCTCTGGAGGTCATACATTATCCCTGATGCAACTTGCATATGGCGCACCTCCGGATATCTCTCATTTGAGAGTGTTTGGTAGTGCAGTATATGTCCCAATATCACCACCTCAGAGGACCAAAATGGGTCCTCAGCATCGTCTAGGTATCCATATTGGGTTTGATTCGCCCTCTATTATCAGATATCTTGAACCCCTAACGGGGGACGCATTCAAGGCACGTTTTGCTAACTGTGAATTTGATGAGAAAATATTTCCTAAACTAGGCACACAGTCTCAGAAGGCTGAAGCTACTAAGACCATTAGTTGGGACCAGAAGTCTTTGTCCCTATATGATCTGCGTACTAATCTGTGTGAATATGAGATCCTGAAGATCCTTCACATTCAGAATACAATACATCTTTTGTCGGATAAGTTCACGGACAACCAGAAGATTGTCCGTTCACACGTCCCTGCTGCTAACACGCCAACTAGGATTGACATCCCCATAGATGGATGCAATCCACCAGCAGCAGAATTGGCTGTACCTCAATTGAAAAGAGGACGCCCACCAGGTTCAAAAGATAAAGTTCCTCGAAAGAGGAAGATTCCTGGAGATAAGATTATCCCTCCACAGGATGCTGAGGTCAGACCAGCTACTTCTCCTCTCCTTATTTCCCCTGCAGAGGAAACAATAGGAGAAACATCATTAAATTTTGTACGTACTGGAGAGGTATTGGACAGACATAGCACAGTTGTCGACGACGATTTTGCGTTCGATATTGCCGTTCACGTCGCTGAATACGAGGATGAGGTCGAACCACGATCTCTAGCAGAATGTAAACGCAGAGATGATTGGCTAAAGTGGGACGAGGCAATAAGAGTAGAGTTGGACTCACTCTTGAAACACAAAGTCTTTGGACTCGTAGTCCAAACACCAGCAGGTGTAAAGCCTGTGGGATATAAGTGGGTTTTCATAAGAAAAAGAAATGAAGATAATGTGATCGTTCGCTACAAGGCACACCTTGTAGCCCGGGGTTTTTCCCAAAGACCGGGGATTGATTACGAAGATACATATTCCCCGGTCATGGATGCGAACACATTCCGATTTTTAATAAGCCTAACTTCTCTGTAAAGCCTAGAAATGCAGCTCATGGACGTTGTGACTGCATATCTATATGGCGATATAGATAAAAAGATCTATATGAGACTTCCTGATGGGTTTAATCTACCCCCAGAGATGAAAGAGATACATCGGGACGTATTCTCTGTAAGGCTGCGTAGATCATTATATGGTCTAAAGCAATCGGGCAAAATGTGGTATAACAGACTTAGTGATTTCCTTGCACAACAAGGATTCACAAATAACGAAGTCTGCCCGTATATCTTTATCAAAAGAACGGGAACATGATTCATCATCATAGCAGTATATGTCGATGACTTAAATCTCATAGGATCTCTTGCAGAGATCAATGAGATATCTGAAAGCCTAAAACATACTTTTGAAATGAAAGACCTAGGCAAAACAAAGTATTGTCTTGGCTTACAGATTGAACACCTACGAGGTGGAATCCTATTACACCAATCAAATTATACAAAGAAACTTCTACGTAAGTTTCATATGGATAAATGTCATCCTTTAGGTACTCAAATGGTCGTAAGATCACTAGATGTACATAAGGACCCCTTCCGGCCTTTGGAAGAGGGGGAGGAGATACTGGGTCCTGAAGTACCCTACCTCAGTGCCATTGGAGCACTTCTATATCTGGCTAACTGTACGCGTCCCGATATAGCATTTACAGTTAATCTCCTAGCCAGACATAGTGCAGCGCCTACAAAGCGCCAATGGAACAGAGTAAAGCATCTTCTGCGATACCTTCAGGGTTCAATAGATCTGAGACTTTACTACCAGAGAGGTGCCTTCCCCAATTACTTGGTTATGCCGATGCAGGTTATCTTTCAGATCCGCACACGACAAAATCACAGGCAGGTTTTGTGTTTACCTACGGAGGTACTGCTATCTCCTGGAGATCGGTAAAGAAAACCACAACAGCTACGTCATCTAATCATTCAAAGCTCATTGTGATCCATGAAGCAAGCAGAGAGTGTTATTGGCTACGATCCGTCGTCCACCACATTCTTCACTCCACTGGCCTGAAGACTGGTGATTTGGAGCCTACTGTCCTGTTTAAAGACAACGCCGCATGCATTGCTCAACTTCAAAAGGGCTACATCAAGGGCGACAGGATGAAGCACATATCTCCCAAGTTTTTCTGGACACACGAACTAAGAGAGGACAAGCAGATTGAAGTTCAGCAGATCCAGTTCTGCAACAACTTAGCTGATCTTTTTACCAAATCTTTACCAAAATGTATTTTTGTAAAACTTGTAAAAGGAATCGGTATGAGACAGCTGAAATACCTACAAGCCTGAAGCTTGTACGGATGAGGGGGGAGTAACTTGTGTGTTGCACTCTTTTCCCTTAAGCTGTTGGTTTTTTCCACTGGGTTTTTCACAGCTAAGGTTTTAACGAGGCAAACACGATTACTCAGGATCCAGAAGTATCCACCCCCTTAGCCTTATACTCTAAGACCAAAGTAATGGATGGATAAGGTGGAGTGTTGTGAGTGGGGGAGGCTTTTGGCCTCCCCACCACTTATCCCTCCATTACTCCCCCACTCTTAGTGGGATGGAGACCTTTGGTATCCAAGTGTCTCTTGGAATACCCTATGGATTTATAAATATAGAACCATGGCTATTGGCCATGGTTACTCTTCTTCCAATATTCTTCAACATTTAGTATATTTTTGTTTTGTTCTTGTGCCATCTTTTACGCAATGCTTTCCATTATAAATATTATAATGATTCTTTCAATGTATATATCAAAGTTTTTATCTAGGGCATGAGTTGAACCCTATTATGGTGTGAATATGGATTGAACTATTTTGTTTAGCCTTCGAATTATCGATTAGGGGTTTGCCTTGGACATTTTACTATCAATAAATACTATCTATGTCGCTAACGATAGTTGGGCATAGATTATAGCCTCCAGGCGATGACTAGATTTCCATCCACGATAGTGGCATGAAAGAATGTTGGGGAATATTGTTGTGCATCATGCACCCGTCGTGTGTCGATGACCAACGACAGTTGGCTTTTTCACACGATAGGTAGTCCTATCATAGCATCACGATAATATGGGTAGGTGTCAATATCAGGTGCAACGACCTCAACCTAGGATTAATTCGATTGCTAGACAGAGTGGTTTTATTCCATGTTCAACCCGTAGTAGAGGAGATACCTAGCCCTGGAGCTTTTCTTTTATCTTTATTTTTCCCTTTATAAAAGTACCTACGTAACCATAACCTAGGAGAGGATAGTACTCAGTTAGACAACCTCCATGTGGATCATCCGTAAGTGCTGCAACAACACCTTGAACTTGAGGTTATATTTAAAATTCACACGATCATCTTGCATATCCACAGATCCTTGGATGAGCTTCAAATCTTCAATGTTGAGCTCTGATCCATAGGTTCACCAAACTTCCGGCTTTTGATTTCATACCGTCATTGTCTTTATACTTGAGTTGATCATTGTTGACTTGCATTCTTATACGCACAAATCATCTCACAAAATATCATTATCAACACTAATTATTTGCTTATCGTCAAAAACTAACTTAAAGATGATGCAATAACCAACATTCTCTCCCTTTTTGAGATGGCAAACAATTTTGATAAAAGTAAGAAATTACAAAAATTAGATACATACTCCCCTGCACTGGTGCAAGATTGTTATGGATAAGTTACGCCCACTGCATCAATGCTTGTTAGAGATAAGCAAATTTAAAGCACATGTATCAAAATTTCTATCAAAGTACCAATGTGAGTGTATGTATATGTGTGAAGTCAACAAGCTCTCCCCCTTTTGACATATATGTATCACACTAACATCCTTCACCCCCGTTTGACACAATCAAAAGGCAATAAGAGGGTGATCAAGAACAAATGCAAAGTGTGACATAACTAATAAAAACATGTCATGAATAAAGATAACCACGTAAGCTTGTTCTCACTAATGGTACCAAGATCTCTACGTAATTTAATGAATGAATCTATCTTAAGAGCATTAGTGAGAACATCTATTATTTGAAGATTAGTAGAAATATAAATAAGCTCAATATCTTTCTTAGTGCAATGATCATCAATAAATCTACGCCTAACATCAATGTGCTTAGTTCTAGGATGTAATTGACGTGCGTTTATATTTTATATATTCATGCACGTCTTCTCCGTAATTTTCCGTTGTTTTTCATTGTTTCGAATCCGTTCCTTTGTGTTTTTTAGTTCCTTTTTACTTTTGTTGTGTTTGTGTGCTTTTGCAGGATATTGCTAGCGCAGGGGACATACAAGGCCAACATATGAGTCCTCGGAGCAACGGGAGGTGTCACACGAGATCGTGAGAGCCAATCGTCAAGATAAACCATGTATTAGCTCTCAACCGATCGGGTAGATAGATCCATCCGATCGGTTCATGCAGCCGTATCAGTCCCGAGGAATAGGCAACTTCACCCGATTGGTTTAATGATCGGGTGGATGTGACACAGAACCCGATCCGTTGACTTGTCAACGGATCGGGTCACCTGTAGCTGCTGCTTCCCATGCTCGAGAATTCGAAGACTCACCCGATTGGTTCAGTGATCGGGTGAGATCTATCAGAGCCGAAGACCAAGTTTCCCATCGTCTCACCCGATCGGGTGAAGTATCAACCGATCGGGTGAATGTCTATTTTTGTCTTTTTGTGGGAATATTCCCTGGCATCTTACCAAATTGTATAAATAGGGCTAGGTTTTCCCAGAAACGTAATCCCCATTTTAAGCTGTTTTTAGGGAATTCTGGCTGCTCTGAATTTAATTCTATTTGTAAGTTCTTTGATCATTCCTATATTTTGATATTGCGTTTATACTACTAGTTGCTTCAGTAATCTATTGCATGATTTCCTTTCTAATGGTTATAACCTGTTTTATTGCATTTCATGCCATGAATAGTGAGTAGTTCTTCAATCTGGGACATTGGTGGAAGCCCCTTCGTGGGTTCTCCTTAGAACGGCCATAGGATTAGGGATCCGATAGGATATAGGGATTTTGATGGTTACGCGGGGGCGTTTCATTGTCATCGGTGGGAGAAAGACCGCCTTTGACTGTCGGGCTAAGGAGAAATAAAACGGGAGTTTGATTCTCTAGCCACAGCTCACCCCCCCCCAGCGTAGACATTCACTCCTTGCGCATGGGAACGGCTTGGATGAAATGTCGGGAGTAATCGTTGCGAGCTTAGTGCTTCCAGAGTCGGGCGGTGTTGGACATGGGAATGCCCACCGTTCGAACCCGGGTAGACCTAGCGTATCATCCTGGGCATCGACCGGAATATCGGGCCCATGGGACGCTAGGTACCACTATTAGAGGCAATGTCTCACCACAAAACCCTAGAATCCGATCACATTCCTATCCTTCGGCCGTAATAATAAGAACTCATGATAGGGCGAAAGCCAAAGTCCTATGTTACCTTTTTACCTCTTACATCTTTTCCATTAATCTACTATCGTGACAACCACCCAGAGAATAGGCTAGCTCACCCACCGGGTGATCCGGTTCCCGAATGTTTCCAAGCACAATACACGCCTCCCCGTGATCAACCCCCAAGCCACACTTCGACACCGTGCGCTTGCGGTTTACAAATTCTAATCCTAGTATCTCTGTCCTGATTTGAGTGCCAAACGGACAGGCGGTAAAGCTTTATGGCGCTGTTGCAGGGAGGCAATGTGCTTGTTACATTTAGGACCCTGTTATCCTTGAGACTAGCTCACATCCTTACCCCCGTGATAATTTTCACATTCTACACCCCTTTTAATTTTGCATGGACATATTGTGCATATTCGTTGAAGAGGGTTGGTGGAACAACCTGCGCTATTAACGTGTTCTCTATTGTTGCAGTCCTCTTTCTCTCTTTTTCTTATAGGTCTTCTACTCTATAGCAAGAATGTCGTGTGCCATTTCATATGATAACTGGGCACATGCACACCTCGCCAGCTATTTGGTCTAGTGTCTAGCTGAATCTCTAAGCACCTCAAGCATCGAGTCCTTCCTGTCAGCTGCAGTGGAAAATCAAAAGAGGAATCATGATATTCAGCATCATCCCGATGACGTGCGTTTATATTTCATATATTCATGCACGTTTTCTTCTGTGTTTTTTCGCTATTTCCCGCCGTCTTGTATTCGTTTTCTCGTGTTTTCTTGTTTTCTTTCACTTTTCCGTGTTTTTGTATGTTTGCAGGAGTTTGCCGGCGTAGGGGACATAAAACGACAATATCATGAGTCCCCGGAGCAACGGGAGGAGTCACGCATGATCCAGGGGGTCAAACGACGAAGATAGCATCTTTCAGCCCCTCACCCGACCGGTTGGTCACTTCCAACCGATCGGGTGATGCACGCGTACACCACCTGGACACAAGCTGTAGCGGTCAGAAAGTCAACCGGTCGGTTCAGAGACCGGTTCACACGTCCCAACTCTCTGGAATTTGATGCTGAATGCCAACCGATCGGGTGACCTTCACCCGATTAGTTCATCTGTAGCCAATTCTCCGAAGCCAAGACATGGAGAGCTCAACCGACCGGTTCACCCGACGGCGCGAAGATCCAACCGGTCAGCTTCAACCCTCAACCGACCGTGCCGTATGACCGGGTGAAGTCCCATGCTGAGCTGCCAAAGAACGAAGCAGATCACCCGATCGGTTGACTTTTCAACCGATCGAGTGATATCGTTTTCTATATATATGACCCCTAGGTTTTCCAGAAACGTGAGTTGTTATTTTTTGCTGTTTTTTCTCTCTCTTGACGGCTGTAATTTTTCAGATATTAGTAAGTTGTCTGATCTTTGTTAAACTTTAATATAGTGTTATTTGCATTGCTCTTACTACTTTTCAATCGCCTGATCATGTTTCTAACGGTCGATTTTGATTTAGATTGCTTTTTAGTAAATATGTGTGAGTAGTTCCCAAATCTGGGATTTTGGTGGAAACCCCTTCGTGGGTTCTCCCCGATGCATCCATAGGACTAGGAAATCAATAGGGATTGGGAATCTATCGGTTACGCGGGGTGTTTTATTGTCATCGGTTGAAAAAAGACCGCCTTTGACCGTTGGGCCAAGGGGGAATAAACTTGGCGGTTGACTCCTTAGCCATAGCTAACGCCCTTAGCGTAGACGTTGAATCCTAGCGCGCGGGAGCAGTAGGATGAGATGTTGGGAGTTATCGTTGCGAGCTTAGTGCTTCCAGAGTCAGTCAGTGTTAATAGACATGGGAATGCCCACTGACCGAACCCGGGTAGTCCGGCGTATCATCCTGGGCACCGACCGGAATATCGGGCCCATGGGACGCTGATATCACTCTTAGAGGCAACGTCTCACCATTAGACCCTAATTCCGATCGTTTTCCTACCCGTAGGCCGTGTTGGCGAGAATCGTACGATTGGGTGGAAACCGAAGTCCCTGGTTTCCCTTTATATCGTTTATGTCTCGCATTTCATTTTCCGTGACAACCCATCTACCGATTCGGGCTAGCTCGCCCATGGGGTGAATCCGGTCCTTCTTGACACAAGCACAACCACGCCTCCTTGAGTTCGACCCCCAAGCCACACTACAACACCGTGCGCTTGCGGTTATAAATATTTAAATCGCACGCCCCCAATTATATATTGCACACATCTGACGCGCAAACGCAGGGGATGTCAAGCTTTATGGCGACGTTGCTGGGGAGGCAACGTGCTTGTTATCTTAGGATCTCATGAACCCTTGAGTCTAGCTCTCAATCTCTATCTCGCGATAATTTTCGCATTCTTCTTTTTCCATTTCTATTTTATTTTCTTATTTTTATTTTTATTTTTTATTTTCTATTTTATCTGTTTCTTTCCCACTTTTCGCTTCACGGGTGTTTGTTGTTTTTCATGCACATGAGTTCAAGAAGTCTCGACGACTTGATTCTCGTTGACCCAGAGATAAACGCCACCCTAAGGCATTTAGCCACAGAGAAGCGTAGAAGAGAAGAGCCTGAAACCATGGGGGAGAACACCCCACCTCACAAGTCCCTGCTGGAGTACTCGATGCCATCCATCGAGTCCACCTCCGCCATCCGTCCTCCTGCTATTACGGTGCAAAGCTTCGAGCTTAAGCCGTCTTTGGTGACGTGGATCCAGCAGGATCAATTCTCGGGTGCACCCATGGAGAGCCCCATCGAACATTTGCACTCCTTCTTGGAGAAATGTGACACCTTCCGGATAAACGGTGTCACAACTGAGGTGATCCGTCTGAAGCTATTGCCCTTCTCTCTGCGAGATAAGGCCAAGCTGTGGCTTAGGGGGAAGGACCCAAATACGTTCAACACTTGGGAGAAGCTTTCTAACGATTTTCTGACAAAGTTCTTTCCTCCGGGGAAGACCATGAAGCTGAGGAGTGAGATCTCCTCCTTCTCCCAAGCCAGCCACGAGTCCCTGCATGAAGCTTGGACAAGATTTAAAGAGATGCAGCGAAGATGCCCTCATCACGAGCTTTCCAAGTGGCAGATAATTAATCTGTTCTACAACGGATTGAGGTATGATTTGAAATCATCGATGGATGCTGCGGCTGGAGGGTCCTTCATGTCCAGAAGTGAGGAAGATGCCAGGAACATTCTAGAAAATATGGCATCTAACAATGAGCGGTGGTGTGACGAGAGATCCACACCTAGATCTGGGGGTATCCACAGGGTCGAGGACATCGAAAAATTATCCAGCAAGTTCGACTTGCTGTCGACCCAGATCTCCGCACTTATGGTAGGAGCCGGTGGTGCCGGTGCACAACATATTGCGGCGGTGGAAGCCGAAGTCTATGGGGAATTCGAAGGTGGTGACATCTCACCACCGTTGGACTAAGCGAGCGCACTGTTCTACAATCCTACGGGAAATACGCCGTATCCACCACGGACTAGCTCCAACCCGGCCTACTCTCCGAACAACCGGAACCACCCCAACCTTAGCTACCTGGCACCGTATCAGCAGCCGCCGCCTCAGCAGCAGCAACAACAGATATATCAGCCGGCTAGGCCTTAGCAGCAACAGTTTCAGCAGCAGCAGCCTCCACAACAATATCAGCAATATGCTCCAAGGAATCAACAGCCCATTCAGCAGCAGCAGCAATTTGGCCAGCAGAGAGCCATCTCTCCGGTTGAGTCCCTTTTGACTCAATATATCACCAACCAGGAGAAGATAAATTTGAAGCTGGAAATGGGACACCGGGCTCTCACTGACCAGGTAACCCAGCTGGGGTTACAAGTGGCGAATCTTTCAAGGTCGTAGAATCTATTACCGCCACAACCTGAAGTGAACCCGAGGGGAGCAAACCAAACTTTGGCACTCACGCACGAGCATGCGAATGTGTCCGCTATCGTGTTGAGGAGCGGAACGCAAATCCCCACAAGGGTGCCCCCAAAGGAACCGGAAGCACCATTGGTCGTAGAGCGACCAAGTGAAATAGCCAAGGACAACGGTGCTTCGTCGCTAAGGCCAACGACTCCGGAGGGAGTCCCCGAAGAAGAAAAGAAGAAAAACGAGGAAGGGAGCCTCAGAGTGTTCGAGCCCGTTATGCCTTTCCCACAACGTCTAGCCCAAGCTAAGATAGACGAGAAGTATGGCAAATTCTGTGCCATGGTCAAGGATCTAAGCTTGCAAATCCCCTTTCTTGAAGCTATAGAGACCATACCGTCCTATGCGAAATTCCTCAAGGATTTGGTGACAAGAGGGTCCAGAAAGGAGAAGGTCGTGTTGACGGCAGAATGCAGCGCTCTTATTCAGAGAGCAAATCCGCCTAAGCTTAAAGACCCGGGGAGCTTCTCTATCCCTTGTGCGATCGGAGAAGTAAAGATCCATCGTGCACTCGTCGATCTTGGAGTGAGCGTCAGTTTGATGCCCCTGTCGCTGTATAAGAGGATAGGGATGGGTGACTTGGAGCCCACCGGAATGACCCTACAGCTTGTAGAACGATCGGTCAAATATCCGGTGGGGGTTGTAGATGACCTCCCTGTCAATGTAAGAGGGGTGCATGTGCCGGTGGACTTCGTCGTCATGGACATGCCTGAAGATGCGCACACCCCCATCATCCTTGGACGGCCATTCATGGCCACTGTCGGCGTTTTAATAGATGTGAAGAACAGAAAGCTTTACCTTAACGTCGGCAACGAGAAAGTCGAATTTGTCTTGGGGTTGTCAATGAAGCACCCCGATCCCCTAGATGTTCCAAGATGCAATGTGCTGGAGTTAGAAGAAGAGAGAGCTATGGAGGCAAGCTCCTGGGAAATTCTTTCAAGAAACCCCCCGATAGCTTGGGGGACATAGAAGAACCAGTCGGCCTGAAGAAATGTGACGTTGCTGGGAAAGTGGATGCGGCACACACGATCCCTCCCGGATTGCAAATTGCTCCTCCGACGAGGAGGAAAGGGAAAGAGCCCATGGGGCTCACCGGAGAAGAGGTTCGAATCCTGCAACGAGTGGCGGTAGACGCAAATTTAAGGGAGAAGCCCCCGGATCCAGTCAACAAGGGGAGGGTCGTCGAGCGAGTCTTCTTGTCACCACCGACTACACCAAAAGCTACCAGCTCTGAAGCTGAAGCGATGCCAGACTTTGGGCATCACCTGTATCGCCCACGTTGAACATCATCTACGGGCGTCGAGTTAACGATGTTAAACAAAAGCGCTTCATGGGAGGCAACCCATGCTCTAAACCTTTGTTTCCAATTTTTAGGACTATTTTTAACTTTATTTTATCTATTTTAATAAATAAATCCAGCCGCAAGAACTTCCGTTGAGGGACTTAGGCCATTTGTGGACTTTTGCAGAAAACAAGGCCCCAACCGATCGGTTGATAACTCAACCTATCGGTTGGGATGTATCAGCTGATGGCCGTATCAGTCACTCAACGAACCGATTGGGTGAAGATATGTGAGACCGGTTGGCAGACCGGGTGAACTGGGGCCGAAGTCTCGGGAAATTTTCAGATTTTGTCAACCGATCGGGTGATGAGAAGCATGACTGGTTGACTGACCGGGTGAACAACACCAAACTCTCGGAAAAATTTGTGGAGCAGCCAACCGATTGGTTGAGTTATCAACCGATCGGTTCGCCTGTAGCGTCTCTTCAACTGAAATTCTCGACCCATAAGTGAACCGATCGGGTGACAACTCACCCGATCGGTTCGACTTAAACCCTATAAAAGCCCCCGCCCCAACCGTTCATCTCCCTCGCCCGATCTCGTAGCTCCTGTCGTCGATTCGTCTCCCCCACTCTCCCAACGGCTGGAAAACCCTGTCCCACGATCTCCACTCCCCCTCTAGCCTCTCTCTCCACCTACCCCTTCCATCTCTCCATCATTTTCACACACACACACACTCTCTCTCTCCCCCCCCATTTCGCTTCCTCAAGTCCTAATTCCACAATCTCCCCCCTCCCCCCATTTTCGAATTTTCGCTTAAGAGAAGTGCCGCGGCTCCACACTCCGTCCAATTGTGTTGCATTGGGACATCTTCGAGCAAAGACCTTCATCTCAATTGGGTAACTTCCCTCCTTAGCTCAATTTTATATTTTGCCCTAGAATTTCATTTTGCTTGATTGTCGTGTTTGTGTGTATTCATCGTATCCTGCATACACACACACACACACACACACACACACACACACACACACACACACACACACACACACACACACACACAACTCCTGCACAATGCCTCCTCGCCGTGCTAAACCCACCAACGCTAGCACGTCCAACCCTAGACCTACCCGACGCGCTCGTCGCACACAATCCCCCACCCAACCCACCACCACCACCAATTCATCCACCACCCCACGCCCATCTGACCCTGTTTACATTGGCGATACCGAATACCAGGTGTCATTCCATGACAACGACCAAGCTGACCGGTTCATGTCCATGCTCCTCCTAGCAGTAGTTGGTGGTCAGGCAACTCAGTAGTCAGTCGAGCGTGACCTACCCGTCCTTCAAAGCCTCATTCGTCCCATTCGCACTGACTCACCCGATGTTTCCGAGCTTGACATCCCACCCCCCACCACTCCCGGTCCTCAGCACAGGGTGTAATGCCCTACAAGCTACTGCACAAGTACTAGAGGGGGGGTGAATAGTACTTTAAAAATAACGAGGAGTATAATTCCTAATTATCGTGCAAACAACTACCAAATCAATTTGCGGAAGCTTAAATTGATGACAACAACAAAATTAACAATGCTAACAATTGATATTACTGGGTTCGGATCCACCCAAGTCTCCCCGACTTGTTCCCGGTGATCCTACGTCCCAACCACCCGGATCCCCTCCAGATACTTAGGTTAGAAACCCTAACCCAAGATTTCCACTATGATATCTTGTGAAAAACCTTCACAAGATCAAATCATACATGCAATGGCAATAGTGAATCCCACAACCCGGGATCACAACCTTCTCTCACAACCGAGAGAATCAATTAGCAATGAAAATCAGTTTATAATTGAAATAAACAATCTTACCACAAATCCTATACCTTGAGTTTTCTTACCAAATAGGTGCAAGGAGGGATTTGAGGAAGAGGAAGTCACCAAGACCTAGCACCACTGAAATGAGCAGCAATGGGTGCCTAGGAGTGATTAGGAGACTTGAATCAAGCTAGAGCTTGAATGGCTCACCAAGAACAAACTTCTCTCAAGATGGATTCTAGATCTAGAATGTGAGAGAAATGATTTCTTGTAAGGGAGAGAGCTTTGGAAATGAGTGAGAATCTCTAACTCTTTCAATCTCAATGAATCTCTGAAATATAGCTCTTCTTGGGGAAGAAGAACACCAGCTTAGTATTTATACTAAGGGGGAAAATCGTGTTAGGTCATAACCCAACGGTTGGAAATCTGAAGCAGCTAGTCGGTCAAAGAACAACCACTGACCGACTAGTTCACCAACTAGTCGGTCGGTGAAACAACATGAACCGACTAAGTGATGAACAATGAACAGATTGAATTTCAGACCTAGAAATCTAGTCGGTCCAAGAAGACTGTCTGATCAACTAGTTTCACAACTAGTCGGTCGGTCAGTGAACTTAGACCGACTAAGAGTCAAAAACAAATAGTCTGAATACAAATTGAGTTAGTCGGTTCAAGAACAAATGTTGACCGACTAGTTCATCAACTAGTCGGTCGCTAAACGTTCTTAGACCGACTAAGGATAAACAGTAACTTGGCATGAATAGAGACTGTTCAACTAGTCGGTCTAAGAAGCATCACTGACCGACTAGTTCACTAACTAGTCGGTCGGTGAGTCAACATGGACCGACTAAGTATAAACAGTAACTAGGAAAGTTCAGGGAATGTACAACTTGTCGGTCTAAGAAGCATCACTGACCGACTAGTTCACCAACTAGTCGGTCGGTGAGTCAACATGGACCGACTAAGTATGAACAGTAAGGAGCAAGAAGTTTAGGGAACAAACTAGTCGGTCCAAGAAGCTTTGCCGACCGACTAGATCACCATCTAGTCGGTTGGTTCTTCTTCTTGAACCAACTAACATGCACAAGAAGTCCCGAAACGAAGCGCGATGCTTCGGGAAAGATTGTATGGACTTCTACTAAGATCCTAGCTCTAAGATGGGAGCGTTATGAAGATAGAAATGTAAGAATTACTCAAGGCTTAACATTCTATAGATCGAAACTAAAAGACTATAAATAAAACCTTAAGGAACGGTCTTCGAGAGCTTCGATCAAATCTTCATGACTTCCAAAATGGTCCAAAAGCTTCAACGAAGCTTTAGGCATTGAATACGAGCTTTGAGAAGTCTTGAGATGTCGCTTTGAGTGTTCTCGTGAATTTGGCGACGATCTCCATAACTGCGCTCACAAATTGTTAGTTCATGAATTATTTATGTTTGCTCATCATCCAAAACCAAATCCGGGGAGTCCAATACTCAACATTCTCCCCCTTTTTGGTGATGACAAACCAACATAAATAATAATCAAAAATAATGATTCAAATGTAAAATACTTACTCCCCCTGCATTGATGACACGTTAATTCCAAATTGAATAAATATAAATTACATCAATCAGACGAGTAAGATATATAATGAGAATCGAATTTTGAAATATTGGATTTGAAAATCCTTATATATATCTTAACTCCCCCTGAATCTAACATATCAAATTAGATTCTTGGAAATTGAGTTAAATTTTCATTTGCCCTAATCATTATCATTATCTCTCCCCCTTTGGCATTATCCCAAAAATGGGGGGCATAAAACGACAACAACAAGGATAAAGAAAATCCAACATCGGGAGTCGTAGAATATGACGATGGACCAAATTGACACCAAGGGAAAATAGATGAAATCAATTCATAGTGTGCCAAATTGTCCATTTTCGAAAAACGAAAATTAAAATCATCAAAATGCCAAATACAAATTCACTCATTGAATAAAGAAACGTACTCTTCAATACTCAATATTCTTGGTTAAATTTGTGCATGGAAAACAATTCTATGCAATCATAGAAATAAAATCTATTTAACCAAGTTAATAATCGTCGAGCGGTGAAATCGAATATCATAGACATTGAATGAATATTAAATGTGCACAATGAAGTAAAAGGAGAACATCGATGTATATATATAAGAATATCATGAGTACATGCAAAAATACATCGACTACATCATATAAAGTGCAACATCTATATCACCAACAAAAATACAACAACATCATCGACACACTATCATCAAACATCCAAAATACATCAATACACCGACATCCATAAAATCAGAAATACATCAAAACACCACCAAAACTCTATCCTAACCCAAAACACTCTCTAAAAGATGTATCATCCAATGATCACCGGAGAGTCCTCCAAACTGACACTCAGGAGGAAGTGGCAGGATCAGCAGTCACCGTGGGTCCAGTCGAGGGAGTGGACTCAGGCTCTGCTACAAGGAGTGGTGTGTCAACTGAAGGGATCGTCGGGGCTGGAGTGGAGACAACGACAGGCTCAACGGTAGAAGTATCAGCAGGAACGTCAGCAGGCTCAACAGGAGCAGTGACGTCAACAGGAGCAGCACCAGCATCAACAGGAGTCTGAACCACTGGAGAAGAAGACTCTGGAGCACCGGAAGAAGTGGCAGCACCAGTAGTGGAAGTAGTAGCAGCAGCAGTAGTGGCCTCAGCGCCACGAGCTAAAGAGGTGACAAGCTCATCAATCTCCTCGTCATCCATCGCCTCATCCTCAGAAACAGAAGGAGGGAGGTCAATACCCATCATCCTAGCCATACGGCACACAACCTCCTCGGTACGAGCCAAACGAGACTCGTGACGACGAAGTAAGCGAGCGATATCATCTAGTGTGATGGCAGGAGGTGGGGCTGAAGCAGCTGAAGGTGTGGCCTGGGATGCAGAAGGAGTCGACCGCTGGACGTGACGAAGTGCCGCAAGAGACTTCTTGACGGCCGTCACGTTCAGGGGTGGACCGAGGGGACGATCATCATCCGGAGGCAAAGGAACACCAAAGTGACGGAAAACCAAGGTCAAAAGGCAGGGATATGGGATGTGCGCCGATTTACTAGACTTGCGAAGACACTTGAAAGAATCCATCTTGTCGAGTATAATGCGAGCCCAGTTAATCGAGTTACCCATAAAAAGAGCGTATATCAACTTCAGGAAGGGCTGCGAAGGAAGTGAGGAAGATCCATACTTGGGCAATAGGCACGATTTCAGGATGAGATTAATCACCCAAGCATTCGGCTTGAATGATTTGGAGGGAACGCCTATGAAAGCAGGAGGGATAACCTGAAAGATATCAGCGAGGGTCGGCTGATGGAGAGTGGAGATATCATCTATGGAAATATCAGACGGGAGGAGGCCAGACGATGAGCATCCTATCAACTCCCCCAAGATCTCTGCAGTGAGGACTATAGGAGTCCCCAAAACAGATGTCTCGATGGAGTGGGTCTCATCATACTGACCCCGGGTATGATTGGCGTAGAAAAGCTTCACCAGGCGAGGATAGGGACGTGGGTTCGCCTTAGGGTCATATATAAGATAGTCCAAAAGTCCACTATAGGATAAAAGATCCTCAAGGCCAAGAAAGTCAGAGAACTGAACGAAATGCTCCAATAGCAGTGGACAGTGCTCTATACGGTTGTAAGCTACTAGACACTGAGGGTCGTCACGACACCACGATATATCTACACCGCCTACCGGCACCGGGGCTTTTCCCTTAGCCTTACGGGTCTTAGGAGGATGGGGTGGAGTAGGTGCCTTCTCGGGATGCTGAGGAGTGTACTCTTCCTCGGAATCATCCTCAGAGTCACTACCTGAACGCTCACCGGGAGGGGTAGGTGCACGGAACTTTATGGGTTGGGCTTTGGGCTTGGAAGTTTGTCCTTTGGCTTTGGGCTTGGAAGTCCTCTTCCTCTTCAACAGTGGTGAAGATGAAGAGGGGGGACGAGTGGTCTTGGCCCTACGCTTAGGTGGGGTCGAAGCGGTCGCGGCCTCTACGGTCATGGGGGATACCCCAGAGGAAGTAATCGGGATCCTCGTTTTTGCCATGATCGCGGCACAACGAGTACAAGCAAACGACGTTTGAAAAGATCAAATACACCTAGGCTCACAAACCCTAACAGCTGAATGCGAAAAAGGCTTAAAGATCAAACCCTAATTCGAAGAAAATGAAGCCCTAGGAGATGAAATGAAGCCCTAGAAATCGAAAACGACCTAGGAGGAGGAGATATACCTAGGGGAGGGTGATCGACGGCGGCGGATGGTCGGAAGTTGGCCGGAGACGATCGGAATACGAAGGGTCACGAACGGGGGTTTGGGGGGTTTCGAGCTGGAGAAGGTATGAGCAACCGACTAAATGAGAAATAAGTCGATTAGAGTGGGTTTAAGTCGGTCGAAATCACGAAAAGGCGTGACTGCCCCTGAGCACTTAGTCGGTCTAAGTTCAAACGCTGACCAACTAGATGACAATCTAGTCGGTCGGTTAACGTGCTTGAACCAACTAAATGGAAACAGAGCCATGTCGAAAATTTCCTGAACGAAAATTAGTCGGTCTATGTTGCACTACTGACCGACTAAAACTAAATCTAGTCGGTCGATAAGTATACTTGAACCTACTAAAAGAGTTAAGCTGGAGAGGAAACTCAAAATAGCTTGAGTTAGTCGGTTTGAGTTCTTTTACTAACCGACTAGATACGAATCTAGTCGGTTGGTGATTGAACTGATACCGACTAAAAGAGTTCAAAAATTTAGAGAATGAGCTAGTCGGTCTGAGTTCATTAGCTGACCGACTAGATGCAAATCTAGTCGGTTGGTTGATGAACTGAGACCGACTAGATGAGTCCAAAAATTGACAATAAAGTTCTCTCCTCAATACACTTGGACAAAACATCTTAATCCTCTCAAAAATCATCTAAACTACCCTATTAAACATCGAAATCTCAAATACGACATTCAAATATGAATTCGAGCAAAAATTCAAAAATATCACATAAAATCCCGAAAAATCCAATAAATCTAGCATGAATGAAATATTGCGAAATATAATAGCATGCAAGATTATTGAATGAAACATGAATCCTATATCTCGGATTCACCCATAATCCCCAATTCTCGACGCAACCGCACAAAGGAGTCCTCCTTTAGGGGTTTCGTGAAAATATCGGCGATTTGCTTTTGGGTTTCAACGTACACTAATATGATGTCCTTTTTAGCAACATGATCATCTAAAAAGTGGTGTCGGACATCTATGTGTTTAGATCGGGAATGGTGCACCGGATTCTTTGAAAGACAAATATCACTTTGGTTATCCACCATGATAGGGCCAGTATCACAATGAATGCCAAAATCCTTTAGTGTGTGTCTCATCCAAAGAACCTGGGCACAAGCAGCACCAGCGGCAATGTATTCCGCCTCGGTGGTTGAAAGTGATACCGAATTTTGCTTCTTGGAAAACCAAGAGACAAGGGAATTTCCTATAAAATGGCAAGTGCCACTAGTACTTTTCCTGTCGGATTTGCATCACGCATAATCGGCATCACTATATGAGATTAACTCATATGTGCTAGATCTCGGATAAAGTAATCCAAAATCTAAAGTGTAACTTAGATAGCGAAAAATACGTTTTACCGCTACTAAGTGAGAATCCTTAGGTTCAGACTGATAACGAGCATAAATACAAACAGCAAACACAATATCGGGCCTACTTGCGGTAAGATAAAGTAAACTACCTATCATACCTCGATATAGACGAATGTCTACATCTTTTCTGCCCGTATCTTTATCAAGATGCGTTGTAGTGCTCATAGGAGTCTTTTTCCCGGAGGCATTCTCCATTCCAAATCACTTTTGCAACTCCACCGTGTATTTTGTTTGGCGGATGAAGATTGCATCGTTCATTTGGCGAATTTGGAGACCTAATGTCACGCCCCGCTTCCCAAAAATATGGAGGCAAAGCGTGAGAAGGTCCGCTCAGACTTGAAGCTGCAAAGCTGCAAGTCCGATAAGCGTCAATCAAATTTAAAACTGCAGGTCCTTGCAACGCGAGCGAAACAAGATAATAATTATGAAATGAGACAAAAGAATAATCTCAGAACATCCATAAATATAAATTCCAACATCGCAGAAAAACCACCAGGCTGAAATAAAAGAGAGACTAAAGGCCCAAACATGGCCAACAAAAGTACAGCGTATAAAACAAAGGCGCTACGCACCGACAACTAACAACAGAACCTAAAATAAAAGAAGCTCAGTAAAATCACCAAGAAAGGTCTCCGGTGTCCACAAAACTCCTCCTATGCAAACTTGGACTCAGGCTCAGCGTCAGCAAAACGCCACGTACTCAGCAACGATCTCTGGCTCAGGGTCTAACATGTGACACCCAAAAGAGCAAGGGGCACATGTCAGCAAGTCTACAAGAGACTTGTGCAAGGAAACTGAAAGTAGGCAAAAGTAAAGCAACCTAGCAGTTCTAGCATGAATGCGATGACATGGCAGTTAAAGTATGAGTGCAACAGGTAAAGTAAAGTAAAGTACGAGCA
Source organism: Scilla litardierei (assembly GCA_030789695.1). NCBI lineage: Eukaryota > Viridiplantae > Streptophyta > Magnoliopsida > Asparagales > Asparagaceae > Scilla > Scilla litardierei. The sequence goes on along the minus strand of CM061133.1, from coordinate 178,402,208 downwards.
TGGCATTTAAACATGGCATGGATGACAAGTATTACATGAATCATTCACAAGACAAGTACAAGACAAGAAAAGTAAGCACCTCGTGCACAGAGATTCCGTCTTTTGGCTAGAGGGCTGATCAGGCCACTCCTAAGCTCAAGTGAACGTTTATCTCTACCCCTCCATGTGTATCGAGCCAGGGCCTTACCCCTGAACGGGAATGCTCGCTTCTGGATCACGAGCCAGGAAGTGTTTTTAACAAGTATGGCATAGGGGTGCACCTAGCCGGACCAGGAAACCGGGCATTGGCTTTTGACCAACACATGAGGCCCGTTTCCCTGGAAGTAGTATTCAAGGAGTACAAGTATTGTAGCGTGTGCTACGAATGCAACAATCAACTTGGATGACATGTAGAATGCAATGCATGGCAGTTAAAAGTGCGTACAGATAAGGAAAGTAAACGTGACAGTTTAGTATGCATGAACAACAAGTTTAAAGGGTTGGATCTAGCTTCGTTGTCAAGCTAGATCAATTAGGTGACGGATCTAGTTTCGTTGTCAAACTAGATCAAGTAGGCGTCTAGCCAGCTATCATTTCACTGACTAGTCTCTTTTACACTGAAAATAAGGAATTGGCCTAAAAACATGGCCCTACACAAAAGTTGGCAAGTTTCACTTGCCTGCAAGTACGACGTCTGAGCACACCGTCCAATGAGTCCAAAAATCACAATTATCCTACGTGCACAAGTCCACCGGCCTAAAGTACATATTATTAATCTTCATTAGTGAATTTAAAACATTTAAAATACTTTAAAAATACTGATTTTAGTCTTGATTAGCAGGCAATGGGTTGGGGGTCCTAGGGGTGCAAAGCGTTACCTCAACACGACGCGAAAGCTACACCGGCGTCGGGTAGTGACGCCGGGGGTTGGAATAAGAGAACGCGCTCCAAGTCCAGATTCCAATATAGATTCCTCGCTGGAAAATTCAGAGCATCAACCGGAGCGACGATTCCAGATTCCAAAGCTAGCACGTGCGACGACGGGCTTCAACGTGTCGCAACGTCGTGCACGGCGAATCGTCGGAGAGAAAGCACCTAGGTGGGGCCCACAGTAGTCCTAGGGACCTTTGGGGGACCCACAATACCTCTGGAGAACTTGGGGGGCCCACGGTGGCAAGCGATGCGACGGATGCGGGGTTGCGACGAATGTCTCTCGGTCGTACACAGCCAATGCGGGGGATTCCATCGGTCGGACACAGCGCACAGGATGTGGCAACGCTTGCGGATATGCGGTCGTCGGTCACAGCGGCCGCTGCGAGGGGATCCTTTGGTCAGACACTGCGGAAGCGGACTGCAACGCTGCGTGGGTTGCAACGGAGCGGGGGAGCGGGCGATGCGGGCGCTTGGGTCGGTCAGACACAGCGGGCAGGTCGGTCGGGCGCTTGGGCTGCAGCGGAGCGGCGGTTGCGATGCGGAGCGGTGGTACGGGCCGGTCAGATCGATGGGTTCTCTCGGTCGGAGTGGGGTGCGAGAGTTGCAATGGAGCGGCGGGCAACTGGGTGCGGAGCGGGCGCTTGTGCGGGCGAGGGCCTCGGTCAGACTGAGGGAAATGGAGGGGAAACGTCGGTCGTGCGGGGGCGGTTGCGGGGGCTGAGTTGCGACGAACGTCGCAAGCGAGAATTTGAGTTATGGGGCGGCTAATGTTTGTTTGCTTGCGAAAATAGGTCTTCCTATGGGTTGTTTATATAGTGTAGGTGGGTTGACTTGGTCTAGGGCTAAATCTAATAGGATTAGAAGTTTAAAATAATTTAAAATTTGAATCTCAACTTCTCCAACTCACCCAAGGATTTGACTTGGTCCAAATGAGCTGGAAATTGGCTCAAAAATTATTTAAAACGTTTAAAACTCAAATAAATTTTATTTGGCCGAAATTAATTTAAAAATTAATTATTAAAAATATTATAAAACTTGTTAAAAATATAAAAGTGGTCAAATAAACTCCAAAAATTATAAAATAAATATCGGGGTGATCGTGATGACGAGAGTGAGCTAACTAAGAAGACGGATCTCAATTTTGACGTCGGACGACGAAACTAAAAATAGAAACGTCTCCCGTCAAAAGTGAAAATCGCCACGTCTCATCGAATAAGTTTAAATTGTGGGAAAACGACTCGAGAAACGTCGTTCCAATTTAGTGCCACTATTTAATACTCTCAGAGACGTTCACAACGGCATATCACACTAAAGTGTTCACAAACAAACAAAGTCTAAAACAAACACGTGCACGGCCAAAAGCACGTGCACGAACAACGCACAACGAAAAGTGGTCGTTACATCCTCCCCACCTTAGAATAAAGTCCGTCCTCGGACTTTCTAATATATCTAGTCGCTCTAATAACTACCCCAATCAAGTCACATTATAATTCAAACCAGGTATAGTCATTACAGGTGCTCATATACGCACTAGGTAGTCAAACATTAACACTACCAACACGTATATATATACATTCACGTACGCCATATACTTATACCTATTGTAGTCAGTCAAATTCATACATGTATTTCAATCATATATATAAGCATGCATCCTTTATATAACTACTACTTACACAAAACAATATTTCAGATACTCATATAAGGATCGTCTCACACTTAGCAAATACAATCATTGCTCTACATATAGGTAGCTACCTATGCACAAACGTCATGGGTATACGACCCTCTAATATTTCCTAGTACACATCCAAAGTCAAACACATCAACATAAGTAGTCACGCCATACCATTATTAATCAAGCTTCACTATATCTAACATACATATTCATCACCACTATAGTTTCACAACATATAGTCATTCAAATGCATGCAAATAGTTTACCATATATTCACATCACATACGGTCCTATAACTATATTTACGACACGCCACACATACCATAGTCACCAATAACTATAACTAAGCACATACTTACCCGTGCATGGTGCACACCCATACACGCTAACATTTCATTCACGTATACCAATCATATCATTATATAACTACCACACCTACACACCTAGTTTTAGTTAGTACACATACGTTCACACAGGCAAGTCCTTAGTAAATAACTATACCACAAGACCAACACCTATAACTATATACCGGTGTAGCGACCCACAATCATGTGTGTAACACAACCAGGCACAAACGCTCCTATCACTCTACATACATCAAACATCGCTATATTCAAACTTCAGACATACATTCAATATACGTAGAGTATACCCACTCAAGCTTGAGTGAGACTCAATGCTCATATCAGAATATTCTATATACGTAACACGACATTCATACCTATACCAATACCACTCCTATATATTTACATCTACCAATACAACCATATACATTCCCTAAATCAATCACACTTAATATTTAGTCAGGCAATACTCACGTAGTTCAATCAATTTATATACCATAATAATAATAATACAGACATCAGCACACGTATAATTATAATACACTCCCTAATACATGCATACGTATTCATCGTATAGTCACACACACATGTAACATATATATATGTATATTCACACCATAGCCTACTACCTATAATTAGTATACTAATACACCTATACATACATAATTAAGATGTGCAATAGTCGTGTATACCTCACGGTATGCACGCATGCAACATCCCGCGAAAGCAAACAATACCAATCAAAATTATAACCCTACTACCATATGTATATCACTTATATACTCATGCAACGAAACATAACTTCCTACGTCCAAGCACAATATATATCTACCTACGAGCACATACTCACACGTACTAGTATATAGGTCACTCAATAGGCCTACTCACTTATCTATACGTTCACCTATTATTATCACACCTATCATACACATAGCTTCACCAAATCAAATTATTTCAACCATCACAAGTACCTCTAGCTACACACACTCCATTAGATATTCCAACGCTAGCTCTTATATACACAGGCATCCCTAGTATGGTATAGCTAACCACATACAAATCTATAAATAATAACACACAAATAACTTTATAATATCACGAATAACTCCAAGTACGTATATATCACACAATAGGCAAACATTAATATACTATGGGGTTATACTCATTCAAGCTCACGTACATAACTTGGGTACGTGCACTACGACTACCTCACGAGGTCCAAGGGTCTACTAACAACTTAGAGTTGACACAGACATTGACGAGCACTAAAGCCTAAACAATTTAGAGAGAGGTCGAGGTCAAAAGCGTGACGAGGGAAGGATCGATAAGCACGAGCTCAGATAGGACGAATACGAGGAGACGGCTTGGTTAGACGAAACATTGACTCAATGGTGATGTTTAGGTAGGGGAAGGGAGATGTAGTGATGCTTATATAGGAGGGAGAAAAGAAATAGTATAAGTAACATAAGCTAACTTACGCGAAATTTGAAAACTGTCGTACTTCAAAAGTTAAAATCCTCGTCTGTAAAGAAATATTTGGAGGTCGATAAAACGAGTTGTTCAAAATAAGTTTGAGTCGAAAATTCATAATAAGGGAAAATGTTTTTAATGGCTTATCGCAAATCATTAAGAAAGGAAAGTAAATCATTCGCACGGACATTAAAGACGTAATTTTTGAAAATATTATACGGCAGTAATTTAATATAATGTTGTCAAAAGTTTTTGAAAGTCAAAGAATGGAATCAAGCAACGGAAGGATTTAAAATCAGGTTAAATGCTTTCAAAACTTTGGGCTATGGAAAATTGAAAATAATCAATTTGAAACTACTTTTAGAGAACCAAGGTTTGCCAAAAATGAGAAACAGAGTTACACAAGGTTCTTAATATACGAGCACAACAAGTCTGGTACGGATATAAAAATAATTGAAAGTATGTATGGTGCACGGAAAAATAATATTAACGACTTAGTATAAGAATTATCAAGATCGAATAGCAAGTCTTTAAAATCAAGTCATGGAGGGTCTAAATCAGGAAGTGGTTATGAAAATAGTAATTTTGCAAAAATCTGAAATAGCGAAAACGACTAGCAAAAGCCAACTTGCTGAAAGTTGAAAGTCCATGTGTCTTGAAAGTATATTAAAGTAAACACGACGTATCATTCGTATAACACAAATAGAAGGAAAATTATAAATCGAATTGGGCAAAGCAAAAGTACGGTTCAGAATGAAATTAATATATGAAAGGAAATATGTATTTTCATAGGTACGAAAAATATAGGCTGGAAAAAATATTATAAGCTAGAGTTCAAAAATTTTCGCCAAAAGTTTAAAAAGAATTAAATCAACGAGGAGTACAAAGTTAAGTATATTTATATAAAAATTTTGAACAAATTTAAACTTAGGGAAAGAGGAAATCGAAAAATACTTTCAGAAGGTTCAGGTTTGTAATGGAGAGGTTCGAAGATTGACGACGATCGTCATGAGGCGATCTCGTGAATCGAGGCAAGGAAATGGTTAGATGATCAAATCATACATACGCCTAGGATATGAATCAGGAAAGTCTACGGAAACTCCTACGGTCGACCAACTAAAGATTAAGAACTAAGCGCTAAGACTTTCTAAGGAGCTAGACGGTAATGAAATGCGTTCAGCTTGGTCCGAAATCGATGAACCCAAACGAACGACTGAAGGAAATTCTAGAAGTCTAATATGGTCAGAGGTAGACAACGACCACTAAGGTAACTCCTACGATGATTAAATCAATTGCTAGAAGGGAGTCTAACTAACAATCAGGGGCCTCTAACTAGCAAGCACAGACGTCTAACTAAGTCTTCTTACCACCTAGTGTCATAAGAAAACGACTAGACTCAGGGCTTATTACTCGGATGTTGCAATTTATTTAATGGACATTCCGTTATTATCGTTGTTCCGTTAATTCGCAATTGCAAGATTAGACCTGCATGGGCCACCAACAAAACCTGTCACGCCCCGCTTCCCAAAAATATGGAGGCAAAGCGTGAGAAGGTCCGCTCAGACTTGAAGCTGCAAAGCTGCAAGTCCGATAAGCGTCAATCAAATTTAAAACTGCAGGTCCTTGCAACGCGAGCGAAACAAGATAATAATTATGAAATGAGACAAAAGAATAATCTCAGAACATCCATAAATATAAATTCCAACATCGCAGAAAAGCCACCAGGCTGAAATAAAAGAGAGACTAAAGGCCCAAACATGGCCAACAAAAGTACAGCATATAAAACAAAGGCGCTGCGCACCGACAACTAAAAACAGAACCTAAAATAAAAGAAGCTCAGCAAAATCACCAAGAAAGGTCTCCGGTGTCCACAAAACTCCTCCTAGGCAAACATGGACTCAGGCTCAGCGTCAGCAAAACGCCACGTACTCAGCAACGGTCTCTGGCTCAGGGTCTAACATGTGACACCCAAAAGAGCAAGGGGCACATGTCAGCAAGTCTACAAGAGACTTGTGCAAGGAAACTGAAAGTAGGCAAAAGTAAAGCAACCTAGCAGTTCTAGCATGAATGCGATGACATGGCAGTTAAAGTATGAGTGCAACAGGTAAAGTAAAGTAAAGTACGAGCATGGCATTTAAACATGGCATGGATGACAAGTATTACATGAATCATTCACAAGACAAGTACAAGACAAGAAAAGTAAGCACCTCATGCACAGAGATTCCGTCTTTTGGCTAGAGGGCTGATCAGGCCACTCCTAAGCTCAAGTGAACGTTAATCCCTACCCCTCCACGTGTATCGAGCCAGGGCCTTACCCCCGAACGGGAATGCTCGCTTCTGGATCACGAGCCAGGAAGTGTTTTTAACAAGTATGGCATAGGGGTGCACCTAGCCGGACCAGGAAACCGGGCATTGGCTTTTGACCAACACATGAGGCCCGTTTCCCTGGAAGTAGTATTCAAGGAGTACAAGTATTGTAGCGTGTGCTACGAATGCAACAATCAACTTGGATGACATGTAGAATGCAATGCATGGCAGTTAAAAGTGCGTACAAATAAGGAAAGTAAACATGACAGTTTAGTATGCATGAACAACAACTTTAAAGGGTTGGATCTAGCTTCGTTGTCAAGCTAGATCAATTAGGTGACGGATCTAGTTTCGTTGTCAAACTAGATCAAGTAGGCGTCTAGCCAGCTATCATTTCACTGACTAGTCTCTTTTACGCTGAAAACAAGGAAGTGGCCTAAAAACATGGCCCTACACAAAAGTTGGCAAGTTTCACTTGCCTGCAAGTACGACGTCTGAGCACACCGTCCAATGAGTCCAAAAATCACAATTATCCTACGTGCACAAGTCCACCAGCCTAAAGTCCATATTATTAATCTTCATTAGTGAATTTAAAACATTTAAAATACTTTAAAAATACTGATTTTAGTCTTGATTAGCAGGCAATGGGTTGGGGGTCCTAGGGGTGCAAAGCGTTACCTCAACACGACGCGAAAGCTACACCGGCGCGGGTAGCGACGCCGGGGGTTGGAATAAGAGAACGCGCTCCAAGTCCAGATTCCAATATAGATTCCTCGCTGGAAAATTCAGAGCATCAACCGGAGCGACGATTCCAGATTCCAAAGCTAGCACGTGCGACGACGGGCTTCAACGTGTCGCAACGTCGTGCACGACGAATCGTCGGAGAGAAAGCACCTTGGTGGGGCCCACAGTAGTCCTAGGGACCTTTGGGGGACCCACAATACCTCTGGAGAACTTGGGGGGCCCACGGTGGCAAGCAATGCGACGGATGCGGGGTTGCGACGAATGTCTCTCGGTCGTACACAGCCAATGCGGGGGATTCCATCGGTCGGACACAGCGCACAGGATGTGGCAACGCTTGCGGAGATGCGGTCGTCGGTCACAGCGGCCGCTGCGAGGGGATCCTTCGGTCAGACACTGCGGAAGCGGACTGCAACACTGCGGGGGTTGCAATGGAGCGGGGGAGCGGGTGATGCGGGCGCTTGGGTCGGTCAGACACAGCGGGCGGGTCGGTCGGGCGCTTGGGCTGCAGCGGAGCGGCGGTTGCGATGCGGAGCGGTGGAACGGGCCGGTCAGATCGATGGGTTCTATCGGTCGGAGTGGGGTGCGAGCGTTGCAATGGAGCGGCGGGTGACTGGGTGCGGAGCGGGCGCTTGTGCGGGCGAGGGCCTCGGTCAGACCGAGGGAAATGGAGGGGAAACGTCGGTCGTGCGGGGGCGGCTGCGGGGGCTGAGTTGCGACGAACGTCGCAAGCGAGAATTTGAGTTATGGGGCGGCTAGGGTTTGTTTGCTTGCGAAAATAGGTCTTCCTATGGGTTGTTTATATAGTGTAGGTGGGTTGACTTGGTCTAGGGCTAAATCTAATAGGATTAGAAGTTTAAAATAATTTAAAATTTGAATCTCAACTTCTCCAACTCACCCAAGGATTTGACTTGGTCCAAATGAGCTGGAAATTGGCTCAAAAATTATTTAAAACGTTTAAAACTCAAATAAATTTTATTTGGCCGAAATTAATTTAAAAATTAATTATTAAAAATATTATAAAACTTGTTAAAAATATAAATGTGGTCAAATAAACTCCAAAAATTATAAAATAAATATCGGGGTGATCGTGATGACGAGAGTGAGCTAACTAAGAAGACGGATCTCAATTTTGACGTCGGACGATGAAACTAAAAATAGAAACGTCTCCCGTCAAAAGTGAAAATCGCCACGTCTCATCGAATAAGTTTAAATTGTGGGAAAACGACTCGAGAAACGTCGTTCCAATTTAGTGCCACTATTTAATACTCTCAGAGACGTTCACAACGGCATATCACACTAAAGTGTTCACAAACAAACAAAGTCTAAAACAAACACGTGCACGGCCAAAAGCACGTGCACGAACAACGCACAACGAAAAGTGGTCATTACACCTAAGAAATACTTGAGCTCACCCATGTGGCTCATCTCAAATTGTTCCTTCATAACATTAGAAAACTCTTCGCAAAGAGCAAAGTTAGTAGCACCGAAAATGATATCATCAACATATATTTGAACTAAAATTATATCATTATTCAAATGCTTAACAAAAAGTGTAGAATCGGCTTCTCCCATTTTAAAATTCAAATCCAAAAGAAAATTCTTTAGGCGATCATACCAAGCTCGAGGAGCTTGTCTCAAACCGTAAAGTGCTTTCTTTAGTTTAAAAACATGATTTGGAAATTTTTCATTAATAAAGCCCTTAGGTTGAGAAACATAAACTTCCTCAACGACATCTCCGTTTAAAAATGCACTTTTTACATCCATTTGAAATAGTTTGAAATTTTTATGGCATGCAAAAGACAATAATAATCTAATTGATTCTAATCTAGCTACCGGAGCGAAGGATTCTTCGAAATCGATACCTTCCTCTTGACGGTAGCCTTGAGCAACTAACCGAGCTTTGTTCCGGACGACGACATGGTTTTTGTCGGTTTTGTTCTTGAAGATCCACTTTGTCCCTATGACGGTGTGGTTCTTCGATGGCAATGGAACAAGCTCACATTCCTCATTCCTCTCGAATTGAATGAGTTCCTCCTCCATGGCAAGGATCCAAGCACTATCTTCTCACGCTTCAACTATATTCTTTGGCTCTATCGATGAGGCAAAGGCACAATTGGCGAAGTGGTGGACTTGCGATCTCGTCTTGACTCTATCATGAATATTGCCAATAACTTGCTCATGGGGGTGGTCACGAACCGTATGAAGCCGTTTGGGAATTCCCTGATCACTAGGAACATTCTCAACAACCTCATTAGTTGGGTTAGTATCAATAGAATCAATTGAATCAATAGACTTAGAATTTTCAAACGAATCACATAAAACATCCATAGAATCATCATCATTTAGAATTCTAGAAGTAGTAAAATTCTCATTAAAAGAGACATGTAGTGATTCCTCGATCGTAGAGGATCTTTTGTTATATATCCGGTAGGCTTTGCTACGTGAGGAATACCCAACAAATATCCCCTCATCCGATCTCGGATCAAACTTGTCCAAATCTTCATAAGTGTTTTTAATAAAACATTTTGCACCGAAAACACGAAAATGTTTAACTTGAGGCAATCTACCAAACAACAATTCATAACAAGTTTGTTTGGTGCCAGGCCTCAAGAGTATTCTATTAAACACATAACAAGCGGTGTGTACTGCTTCCGCCCAAAATTGATGACCAAGTTGGCTATCTTCGAGCATAGTGCGAGCACACTCCACAAGCGTTCTATTCTTCCTCTCAACAACACCATTTTGAGGGGGTGCACGAGGGAAAGAAAACGTGTGAGTAATTCCAAGATCATCACAAAAATTTGAGAAAGACTCATTCTCAAATTCACCCCCATGATCACTACGAATAGTGACAATGGTGGTTCCGATGAGATTTTGTACTTTCTTCACAAATATTGTGAAGTTTTCAAAATCTTCATTTTTATTACATAAGAAAAATACCCATGTAAATCTAGAATAATCATCTACGATGACATATCTTGCATTTCCTAAGGAAGCAACTCTAGTTGGCCCAAATAAATCTAGATGTAATAGCTCTAGTGGCCGTTTAGTAGAAATGCTTTTCTTAGGTTTAAATGAAGATTTAGGAAGCTTGCCACGTTGACAAGAATCACAAAAACTTTTCTTTTCAAAAACGAGCTTCGGAAAATCTTTAATGGAATTTAATTTTGAAAGCTTATAAAGTGTTCCAAAGTTCACATGTCCAAAGCGTCGATGCCATAAGTGTTGTTCACTTGTGTTGGCAACGAGACATTGTTCATAAGACTTAGGAAGATCCAAAATATAAATATCTTTATGTCGTGTGCCAGAAAATAATAAATTATTATTATCATTCAAAATATGACACAATCCTTTCGCAAAGCTAACTTTGTAACCTTTGTCACAAAGTTGGCTTATTGAAATAAGATTATGATTTAAACCATTAACTAGATAAACATCACTAATTAAGGGTTTAGATGGATTACCCACTTTACCAACACCGACGATGGTTCCGCTCTCGTTGCCTCCAAAGACTACCCGGTTCCCATTAGCAATGGGCACCACTCCGGAAAGCAATTGAGCATCGCCTGTCATGTGTTTTGAGCACCCGCTATCGAGTATCCACCCATCCTTGGGGCCAAATTTAACTTTGTTGCCCCGCTTATTTTTCTTGAGTACCTAAAGATAATCATATCATTTTATGGTACCCAAGGTCATTGGGTCCTCAAAGGTTAGACCTTTGGAAGCCAAGTCCAATTGGACTTAGACTTCCCCACATAATTTCTACTATGCACAACATCCGAAAAAATAAGCATTCATGTAAACTTGTTTTTCATCCATGCTTGTGTCCTTTGGGCTCCAAATAGTGAAAATCTTGGGAGCCCTCATCCTATTGGGTGCATGCATGCGTTGTTGGTTTCTACGTGATGCATGTCGTGGATAGGCATAAGGAACATGATGGAATGGTGCATGCGGATAGTTATTCATACGATGATGTGGGTGAACATATGCATGTGGAGGAACACGTGCGTGAGGGTGTCTCACATAGTGTGCACGTGCCCGTGAACGTGTAACATAGAAATCATCATATGTGTGAGCCGGTGGAGTAGGACGTGTGTTCCTACGTGGCATAGTATTGGTGTACATATAAGCATGCCCCTTCTTTGGAGGTCCACCCAAAGTGGGTTTCTTTTCGAAAGAGGGTGTGGACGAGGTGGAAGCACCATTGGTAGAAGAACTACCAATAGAGTGTTTGCTACCACTCGTTGAGTCACCGGAAGTTGGCCTAACAAAAGTAGTGGCCGATTTGGATGAACTTCCCATCGTATACCCCAAGCCAATGTGGTGATTGGCCGGAAGTAAGTCACTTAGGATTTTATCCAAATGGTCCTTACCCTTATTGAATTTATTAATTCGGCCTAATGTGTTCTCATATTTCTCGGTGAGAGAACGCATAGAAGTATCCAAATTGGATACTTGCGATGTGAGCACATAAACACGAGATTTAAGACTCTCATTCTCAATACTCAAAGTCGAGTTTTGAGAAGTTAAATCCGCTATCTTGTGTTCCTCCGGATCGTCAATGCTAACATGTTCAAGTTGAGTCTTGAGATTAACAATCTCATTCTTCAACCCTTCAACAACGGTGTCGTTGTTGGTGATGATAGTTTTAGGCGAGGTTTGAATGCTAGCTAAGTCATCTTTTACTTTAGTATACCTATTTACTAATTTAGTATACTTAGACCATAATTGAGAATTAGCATTCCTAAGGTCATCCATAGTTACCTCATCGCCTTCGTTGTCGCTATCATCGGAAGAGGAGGATCCTTGATCATGCTCCTCTCTCGCCATGAAGCACATGTGCGCTTGCTCCACTTTCTCATCGTCTGACTCTCCGCTTGAGGAATCCTCGAAGTCGGTGAATGTTGCTCCGACAAGTCCCTTTTTGTACCCCTTTTTGTACTTCTTGGACTTGTCGAACTTCGATGCCTTCCACTTCTCCTTTTGCTTGTTTAGAGGACAATCCGCTTTGATGTGTCCTGGCTTATTGCATTTAAAGCACAAAGGTGGAGAGGCGTTAGTAGAAGTAAATTTAGATTTTTGTTTGAAGTTACCCTTTCGGAAGAAGCGATTGAACTTCTTTGCCATGAGAGCAATGGATTCCATGTCCATTTCTTCTTCCGAGTCCTCATCATCGGTAGAGGTGGATGGAGCCGCCTTGAACGCAATCGCCTTTTTCTTAGGCACGTCTTGGTTGAAATAGGACTTCATCTTTTCTTGTAACTTCACCTTGCTATCTTTGCGTACCTCGTATGACATCAAAGTATCCATCAATTGAACTACGATATACTTATTCATGTCATTACCTTCCTCGATGGCGAAGGTACGTTTCTCCCAAGAAGAAGGAAGTCCTTCGATAAGCTTCGAACACTTCTCCTTTTGGGTGTAGGTTTTGCCGAGAGCTTCCAACTCGTTCATTATGTCGACGAAGAGAGCATAATACTCCTTCATCTTTTCTCCCTATTCCATATGAAACAATTCGTAATCTCTATTGACCACTACGAGTTTAGAATCTCTTACCCGACTCGTTCCTTCATGCAAAATGAGGAGCGAATTCCAAATTTGATATGCACTCTTACATGTGCATATCTTATTAAAATCTTCGGGTTCCAATGCACATTGTAAAGCATTCATTGCTTTGGCATTTGCAATCTCCGCGGCAACCTCCGCGGTAGTCCACTTGTCGAAATCTTCTTCGGTAGGCACATTGTACTCCGACATGGTAATTCTCCACAATGAGGCGCTCCGGAGGAACGTTTCCATCCGGCATTTCCAATATCCATAATTGACGCCGTTGAAGAATGGAGGCCTAGTCGAGGAATGTCCTTCCATGACCGAAGACGCTCCTTCACGGTTCCTGAAGGATCCATAATCCGCAGGTGGACGAACGGTCTTGTTGTTGTTGGCAGACATAGCTAAGTATCTGGCTCTGATACCAAATGTAATGCCCTACAAGCTACTGCACAAGTACTAGAGGGGGATGAATAGTACTTTAAAAATAACGAGGAGTATAATTCCTAATTATCGTGCAAACAACTACCAAATCAATTTGCGGAAGCTTAAATTGATGACAACAACAAAATTAACAATGCTAACAATTGATATTACTGGGTTCGGATCCACCCAAGTCTCCCCGACTTGTTCCCGGTGATCCTACGTCCCAACCACCCGGATCCCCTCCGGATACTTAGGTTAGAAACCCTAACCCAAGATTTCCACTATGATATCTTGTGAAAAACCTTCACAAGATCAAATCATACATGCAATGGCAATAGTGAATCCCACAACCCGGGATCACAACCTTCTCTCACAACCGAGAGAATCAATTAGCAATGAAAATCAGTTTATAATTTAAATAAACAATCTTACCACAAATCCTATACCTTGAGTTTTCTTACCAAATAGGTGCAAGGAGGGATTTGAGGAAGAGGAAGTCACCAAGACCTAGCACCACTGAAATGAGCAGCAATGGGTGCCTAGGAGTGATTAGGAGACTTGAATCAAGCTAGAGCTTGAATGGCTCACCAAGAACAAACTTCTCTCAAGATGGATTCTAGATCTAGAATGTGAGAGAGATGATTTCTTGTGAGGGAGAGAGCTTTGGAAATGAGTGAGAATCTCTAACTCTTTCAATCTCAATGAATCTCTGAAATATAGCTCTTCTTGGGGAAGAAGAACCCCAGCTTAGTATTTATACTAAGGGGGAAAATCGTGTTAGGTCATAACCCAACGGTTGGAAATCTGAAGCAGCTAGTCGGTCAAAGAACAACCACTGACCGACTAGTTCATCAACTAGTCGGTCGGTGAAACAACATGAACCGACTAAGTGATGAACAGTGAACAGATTGAATTTCAGACCTAGAAATCTAGTCGGTCCAAGAAGACTGTCTGACCGACTAGTTTCACAACTAGTCGGTCGGTCAGTGAACTTAGACCGACTAAGAGTCAAAAACAAATAGTCTGAATACAAATTGAGTTAGTCGGTTCAAGAACAAATGTTGACCGACTAGTTCATCAATTAGTCGGTCGCTAAACGTTCTTAGACCGACTAAGGATAAACAGTAACTTGGCATGAACAGAGACTGTTCAACTAGTCGGTCTAAGAAGCATCACTGACCGACTAGTTCATTAACTAGTCGGTCGGTGAGTCAACATGGACCGACTAAGTATAAACAGTAACTAGGCAAGTTCAGGGAATGTACAACTAGTCGGTCTAAGAAACATCACTGACCGACTAGTTCACCAACTAGTCGGTCGGTGAGTCAACATGGACCGACTAAGTATGAACAGTAAGGAGCAAGAAGTTTAGGGAACAAACTAGTCGGTCCAAGAAGCTTTGTCGACCGACTAGATCACCATCTAGTCGGTTGGTTCTTCTTCTTGAACCAACTAACATGCACAAGAAGTCCCGAAACGAAGCGCGATGCTTCGGGAAAGATTGTATGGACTTCTACTAAGATCCTAGCTCTAAAATGGGAGCGATATGAAGATAGAAATGTAAGAATTACTCAAGGCTTAACATTCTATAGATCGAAACTAAAAGACTATAAATAAAACCTTAAGGAACGGTCTTCGAGAGCTTCGATCAAATCTTCATGACTTCCAAAATGGTCCAAAAGCTTCAACGAAGCTTTAGGCATTGAATACGAGCTTTGAGAAGTCTTGAGATGTCGCTTTAAGTGTTCTCGTGAATTTGGCGACGATCTCCATAACTGCGCTCACAAATTGTTAGTTCATGAATTATTTATGTTTGCTCATCATCCAAAACCAAATCCGGGGAGTCCAATACTCAACACAGGGCCCCATCACCACCCCCAGAGGGTGGTGCCTCTGCTTGATATATTCCCATCCAGTTTTTGCCTCCCCCTATTTTTAGTGCCCATCTGTCTTGGCGGGGCCCTGCTTTACCACAGCTAGGGGGAGGACCCATTCATGCATCAGGTACCTTCTTTTTTATTTTTATTTCCATTCTTTTCTTTTATTGACCTCCCCTTGCATATCTCTGCACATTCACGATCACATCATATCGCTAGCACTGTAACGTCTAGCTTGGGGGAAGTCGTCTTTTTATGTGTGCTGTCGTGTGTCGTTTTTCTTTATGTGTTTGTTTATATGTCGTGTGGTGTGATTTTTATTTTTATTCTTATTTTCAGTTTCGTTTGTGTGATTTTCTTGTCTTTCGTGTATTTTTGTGTCTGTGCGTATTCCCCCCCATATTCATTGCCCTCCCGTATTTAATCCTATTGCATTGAGGGCAATGCAAGTTTCAGCTTGGGGGAGTCGCACTTCGTGCGTCATTTGTCTCTTTTTCTTCGTTATATGAGTCGTTTTTCTCCGTGTTTTTCTTTTTCTTTTTCTTTTCTTCTTTTTATCTCTTTCACCTAGAGATGAACCCTATGATGAATTGCCATAAAAATCACACGCACACCTTGCACGGCTTCGATAATCACATTCACTAGCCTTAGGAAGTCGAGTCCTCTTGCATTTTATGCATCGCGGGTCCACTTAGCTTTTATGTGAGTCGTGTGTCGTGACTAGAGTTGGGTGTACTTCTACTTTGTGATTGTGTTTTATATACCTGTCCAGGAATGAGCCCTAGATTATCATGCTTCGATTCGAATATGAGATATTTGTTTCTCATGTCTGCTTCTGCATGCTATATATATATCGTATACTTCATTTCACATGTGTCGGGATTCCACAATTAATGACTAGGATAACACATTTAGCCCATGCTCTAATTAGCGAGAATAGTTTCCTTTGCCCACGTGTTTAGATTCCGATTTCTTTTTTTATTTTACTTGGTGCAAATCCCCTCGTCGTGTACCGTTCTCCCACTTGGGAGAGTACACATGTATATATCCCAATATTTAAAAATCCAAAAAAGAGATAGAAAAGAAAAACCCAAAAAAAAGAAAAGAAAAAAAAATGTATAGCCAAAAATCCAAATATATATATACAAATACCCAAAACCCAAAAATTTCCAGTGTGAATATTTTTCCTATCTACCGAGAATAAAGGGAAGGCGAGAGTTTGCACCGAGTGTTCTACTCCACATCATTTCAACCCCCATCGTTTTTTAGAACACTTGGCTTAGGAACTTTTTAGCTATTATCTAAGCTATAGTGTGGTGATTTCCTTAACCCTAGCTGTGGAGTCCCTGACGCATGATATGTTTCGATTCTTGCTCTATTCTCATGCATGCTTGAGCTATATATTCACCGCTTAATTCGAATCGAATCGATATTTGGGTCATATCTTGGATTTGTGTATATGGAGCTTACTGCACGATGTAGATAGTGACACTGACTGCTAGCACACGACCACACTCACTCGCGCTTCACCGTGTGGGCCCACGGCACTTGTTTGGACTCACATTCCTTGGTTTAGTGTTGTGTTTTGTCGTTTGCTTGCTTAGTGTGGCGTGTTTGATTTTGTTGGCCCTGACTGGCGATGTAGGATTTAGAGTTCTCGTTTTCTCTCTTTCTCTCTATTTTCTCCCTCCGAGCTCCTACTCTCACTCGTCTTCCTCGAGGACGAGGAAGGGTTCAGCTTGGGGGATTTTGATGTGCGTTTATATTTCGTATATTCACGCACGTTTTCTTCTGTGTTTTTCCGCTATTTCCCGCCGTCTTGTATTCGTTTTCTCGTGTTTTCCTGTTTTCTTTCACTTTACCGTGTTTTTGTATGTTTGCAGGAGTTTACCGGCGTAGGGGACATAAAACGACGATATCATGAGTCCCCAGAGCAACGGGAGGAGTCACGCGTGATCCAGGGGGTCAAACGACGAAGATAGCATCTTTCAGCCCCTCACCCAACCGGTTGGTCACTTCCAACCGATCGGGTGATGCACGCGTGCACCATCCGGACACAAGCTGGAGTTGTCAGAAAGTCAACCGGTCGGTTCAGAGACCGATTCACACGTCCCAACTCTCTGGAATTTGATGCTGAATGCCAACCGATCGGGTGACCTTCACCCGATCGGTTCATCTGTAGCCAATTCTCCGAAGCCAAGACACAGAGAGCTCAACCGACCGGTTCACCCGACGGCGCGAAGATCCAACCGGTCAGCTTCAACCCTCAACCGACCGTGCCATATGACTGGGTGAAGTCCCATACTGAGCTGCCGAAGAACGAAGCAGATCACCAGATCGGTTGACTTTTCAACCGATCGGGTGATATCGTTTTCTATATATAGGACCCCTAGGTTTTCCAGAAACGTGAGTTGTTATTTTTTGCTGTTTTTTCTCTCTCTTGACGGCTGTAATTTTTCAGATATTAGTAAGTTGTCTGATCTTTGTTAAACTTTAATATAGTGTTATTTGCATTGCTCTTACTACTTTTCAATCGCCTGATCATGTTTCTAACGGTCGATTTTGATTTAGATTGCTTTTTAGTAAATATGTGTGAGTAGTTCCCAAATCTGGGATTTTGGTGGAAACCCCTTCGTGGGTTCTCCCCGATGCGTCCATGTCACGCCCCACTTCCCAAAAATATGGAGACGAAGCGTGAGAAGATCCGCTCAGACTTGAAGCTACAAAGCTGCAAGTCCGATAAGCGTCAATCAAATTTAAAACTGCAGGTCCTTGCAACGCGAACGAAACAAAGATAATAATAATGAAATGAGAAAAAAGAGATATCTCAGAATATCCATAAAATAAGTTTCAACATCACAGAAAAAGCCACCAGGCTAGAAAGAAAAAGAGTCTAAAGGCCCAAACATGGCCAACAAAAGTACAACATACAAAACAAAGGTGCCACGCACCGACAACTAACAACAAAGCCTAAAACAAAAGGAACTCAGCAAAGTCACCAAGAAAGGTCTCCGGTGTCCACAAAACTCCTCATGGGCAATCATGGACTCAGACTCAGCGTCAGCAAAACATCACGTACACAGTAACAGTCCCCGGCTCAGGGTCTAACATGTGACACCCAAAAGAGCAAGGGGCACATGTCAGCAAGTCTACAAGAGACTCGTGCAAGGAAACTGAAAGTAGGCACAAGTAAAGCAACCTAGCAGTTCTAGCATGAATGCAATGACATGGCAGTTAAAGTATGAGTTCAACAAGTAAAGTAAAGTAAAGTAAGGTACGAGCATGGCATTTAAACATGGCATGGATGA
The DNA here is from genome assembly GCA_030789695.1 of Scilla litardierei. Lineage (NCBI taxonomy): Eukaryota > Viridiplantae > Streptophyta > Magnoliopsida > Asparagales > Asparagaceae > Scilla > Scilla litardierei. The sequence continues at coordinate 178,383,592 of CM061133.1, read as the reverse complement.
CAAGTTTTACAAGTAACACTCACTAGTAAAAGACAAGTAAAGTAAGCACCTCGTGCACAGAGATTCCGCCTTCTGGCTAGAGTGGCTGATCGGGCCACTCCTAAGCTCAGGTAACCGTTTATCCCTACCCCTCCACGTGTATCGAGCCAGGGCCTTACCCCCGAACGCGTATGCTCGCTTCTGGATCACGAGCCAGGAAGTGTTTTTAACAAGTATGGCATAGGGGTGCACCTAGCCGGACAAGGAAACCGGGCATTGGCTTTTGACCAACACATGAGGCCCGTTCCCAGGAAGTAGTATTCAAGGAGTACAAGTACAAGTATTGTAGCGTGTGCTACGAATGCAACAATCAACTTGGATGACATGTAGAATGCAATGCATGGCAGTTAAAAGTGCGTACAGATAAGGAAAGTAAACGTGACAGTTTAGTATGCATGATTAACAAGTTTAAAGAGTTGGATCTAGCTTCGTTGTCAAGCTAGATCTATTTAGATGACGGATCTAGTTTCGTTGTCAAACTAGATCAAGTAGACGTCTAGCCAGCTATCATTTCACTGACTAGTCTCTTTTACGCTGAAAACAAGGAAGTGGCCTAAAAACATGGCCCTACACAAGAGTTGGCAAGTTTCACTTGCCTGCATGTACAACGTCTGAGAAACACCGTCCAAGAGAGTCCAGAATCACAATTATCCTACGTGCACAAGTCCACCGGCCTAAAGTCCATATTATTAATCTTGATTAGTGAATTTAAAACATTTAAAACATTTTTAAAACATCAATTTTAGTCTTGATTAACAGGCAATGGGTTGGGGGTCCTAGGGGTGCAAAGCGTTACCTCAACATAACGCGAAAGCTACACCGGCGTCGGGTAGCGACGCCGGGGGTTGGAATAAGAGAACGCGCTCCAAGTCCTGATTCCAATATAGATTCCTCGCTGGAAAGTTCAGAGCATCAACCGGAGCAACGATTCCAGATTCCAAAGCTAGCACGTTCGACGACGGGCTACGACGTGTCGCAACGTCGTACGCGGCAAATCGTCAGAGAGAAAGCACCTAGGTGGGGCCCATAGTAGTCCTAGGGACCTATGGGGGACCCACAATACCTCTGGAGAACTTGGGGGGCCCACGGTGGCAAGCGGTGCGACGGGTGCGGGGTTGCGACGAGTGGCTCTCGGTCGGACACTAGCCTGACCGAGAGATTGGCTCGGTCAGACACAGCGCACGGCGCTGCACAGCGCTACGGTCGGTGCGGGGCTTGGTCATCTCGGTCGGAGCGGGGGAGGCCATCGGTCGGGCGCCTTGGATGCGGGGGCTTGGGCGTTGCATCGTTGCAATCGTTGCAACGTTGCGGAGAGCGGGCGATGCGGTCGAGAGCGTCGGTCGGGCACGGAGCGGTGCGGGGCGACAGAGCGGGGGCTTGCAGCGGTGCGGGTGCAGAGCGGAGCGGGGAATTCCCTCGGTCTGACCGAGAGATTCTCTCGGTCGGACACGGGGATGCGAGCGGGGCGATACGGAGCGGCTGTGCGAAGCTTGGTGCGGACGGGGCAGCGGTCGGTGCGGGGAAAATGGGCATGTTTCCTCGGTCAGTGCGGGGGAAGTTCGTCGCAACGTTGCGACGATTCGTCGCAACGTCAAATTTGGGTTTTGGAAATGGCTAGGGTTATTTTCTTGCGAAAATAGGTCTTCCTAGAGGTTGTTTATATAGTGTAGAGGGGTTGACTAGGTCTAGGGCTAATCCTAATGGGATTAGGAGTTTAAAATAATTTATAATTCAAATCCACTCTTCCTAATCATATAGGGATTGGGTGCGGCCAAGGTAGGGGCTGAGATTTGGCTCAAAAATTATTTAAAACGTTTGAAATTCAAATAAATTTTCTTTGGCCGAAATTAATATAAAAATTAATTATTAAAAATATTATAAACCTTGTTACAAATATAAAAGTGGTCAAATAAACTCCAAAAATTATAAAATAAATATCGGGGTGATCGTGATGACGAAAGTGAGCTAACTAAGAAGACGGATCTCAATTTCGACATCGGACGACGAAACTAAAAATAGAAACATCTCCAGTCAAAAGTGAGAATCGCAACGTCTCATCGAATAAGATTAAATTGTGGGAAAACGACTCGAGAAACGTCGTTCCAAATTAGTGCCACTATTTAATACTCTCAGAGACGTTCACAACGGCACATCACACTAAAGTGTTCTCAAACAAACAAAGTCTAAAATAAACACGTGCACGGTCAAAAGCACGTGCACGAACAACGTACAACGAAAAGTGGTCGTTACATCCTCCCCACCTTAGAATAAAGTCCGTCCTCGGACTTTCTAATATATCTAGTCGCTCTAGTAACTACCCCGATCATGTCACATTATAATTCAAACCAGGTATAGCCATTACAAGTGCTTATATACGCACTAGGTAGTCAAACATTAACACTACCAACACGTATTTATATACATTCACGTACGTCATACACTTATACCTATTATAGTCAGTCAATTTCATACACGTATTTCAATCATATATATATGCATACATCTCTTATATAAATACTACTTACCTAATCACAAAACAATATTTCAGATACTCATATAAGGATAGTCTCACACTTAGCAATTACAATCATTGCTCTACGTTTAGATAGCTACCTAGGCACATACAACATGGGTATACGACTCCCTAATATTTCCTAGTATACATTCAATACTAAACACATCAACATAGGTAGTCACACCATACCATAATTAAATCCAGTTTCACTGTATTTAATATATATATTCACCACCACTATAGTTTCACAACATATAGTCATTCAAATGCATGCAAATAGTTCACCATATATTCACATCACATACGGTCCTATAACTGTATTTACGACACGCCACATATACCATAGTCACCAATAACTATAACTAAGCCCATACTTACCCGTGCATGGTGCACACCCACGCACGCTAACTCTTCATTCACGTATACCAATCATATCATTTTATAACTAGCACACCTACACACCTGGTTTTAGCTAGTACATATACGTTCACACGGGCAAGTCCTTAGTAATTAACTATACCACAAGACCAACACCTATAACTATATACTGGTGTAGCGACCCACAATCATGTGTGTAACACAACCAGGCACGACGCTCCTATCACCATACATACATCAAACATCGCTATATTCAAACTTTAGACATACACATCAATATACTTAGAGTATACCCACTCAAGCTTGAGTGAGACTCAATACACATATCAGAATATTCTACATACGTAACACTGCATTTATACCTATACCCATACCACTCCAATATGTATATATATGTCTACCAATACAACCATATGCATACCATAAGTCAATCACACTTAATATTTAGTCAGGTAATACTTACATAGTTCAATCACTCTATATACCATAATAATAATAATACAGACATCAGCACACGTATAATTATACTACACTCCCTAATACATGCATACGCATTCATCGTATAGTCACACACATGTAACATATATATTCACACCATAGCCTACTACCTATAATTAGTATACTAACACATCTATACGTACATAATTAAGATGTGCAATAGTCGTGTATACCTCACGGTATGCACGCATGCAACATCCCGTAAAACCAAGCAATACCAATCAAAATTATAATCCTACTACCATATGTATATCACCTATATACTCATGCAACGGAACGTAACTACTTACATATAAGAACATTTCATATCCACGTACGAGCACATACTCACACGTACTAACATACAGGTCATATAATAGGCCTACTCACTTAACTATACGTACACCTATTATTATCACACCTAGCATACACATAGCTTTACCAATCATTTTATTTCAACCTTTACAAGTATCTCTAACTACGTACACTCCATTAGATATTCCAACACTAACTCTTATATACACAGGCATCCCTAGTATGGTATAGCTAACCACATACAAATCTATAAATAATAAGACACAAACAACTTCATGATATCACGAGTAACTCCGCGTGTATATATATATATATATATATATATATATATATATATATATATATATATATATATATATATATACGTACACAATAGGCAAGCATCAATATAATATGGGGGAGTACCCTCATTCAACCCACGGACACAACCTAGGTACGTGCACTACGACTACCTCACAAGGTCCAAGGTCTACTAACAACTTAGAGTTGACACAGACATTGGCGGGCACTAAAGCCTAAGCAATAAAGGGGGGTCGAGGTCGAGAGCGTGACGAGGGTAGGATCGATAAGCACGAATCCAGATAGGATGTATACAAGGAGACAGCTTGGTTAGGGAAAACTGTGATTCACTGGTGAATGTTTAGGTAGGGGAAAGGGAGATGTAGTGATACTTATATAGGATAGAGGAAGGAAACGGCGTAAATAACATAAACTAAAATACGTGAAATTGAAAACTGTTGTACTTCAAAAGTTGGAATCCTCGTCTTGTATAAAAACATTTGGAGGTCGATAAAACGAGTTGTTCAAAATAAGTTTGAGTCGAATATTCATAATAAGAGGAAATGTTTTAATGGCTTATTGCAAATCATTAAGAAAAGGAAGTAAATTATCACACGAACATTAAGAATGTAGTTTTTAGAAAATATTATACGGCGGTAATTTAATATAATTTGGCAAAAATTTTGGAAATTCAAAGAATGAAATTAAAGTAACTGAAGAATTTAAGCTCGTGTTAAACGCTTTCAAAGTCTTTAAGTCATGGAAAGAAAATTTAAAATGATCAATATTGGAACTACTTTTAGAGGAACCAGGATGTGCAAAAATTAAAACTGGTTTACACAAAACCCTTCGCATACGAGCACAACGAACCTGGTACGGATAAAAATAATTGAAACTCATTTTAGTCTAGCAATTTCTAAAAGCGTGTATGTTGAGCAGAAAGATATTAATAATAAATTGGTAGTAGAATTATCAAAATTGGTAGCAAAGCTTTAAAATCAAATCATGGAGGGTCTAAATCAGGAAGTGGTTATGAAATAATAATTTCAAAAATCTGAAACAGGAAAAACGATGAGCATAACATCGACTGGCTAAAAACTAAAATTCCAGGTGACTTGAAAAGTATATTAAAAGGAAGCGCGATGTGTCGTTTGAAAGGCATAATAAGAAAGCAAATTATAAGTCAAATTGGACAAAATAAAAGTATGGTTCAAAATAAAATTAATATATGAAAGGGAAAGTGTATTTTCATAGGTACAAAAGTGTAGGCTGGGAAAAATATTATAAGCTAGTATTCAAAATTTCGACAAAAATTTTAAGAATTCAAGTCAACGAAGGGGTATGAAGCATAAATATATACATTAAAATTTTGAAAAAATTTATACTTAGGGAAAGAGGAAGTCGAAAAATACTTTCAGAAGATTCAAGGTTTGTAATGGAGAGGTTCGAAAATTGACGACGAACGTCATGAGGCGATCTCGTGAATCGAGGCAAGGAAAATGGTCGGATGATCAAAGCATACGTACGCCTAGGATATGAATCAAGAGAATCTACGGGGAAACTCGGGTCGTTCAACTAAAGACCAAGAACTAAGCGCTAAGACTTTCTAAGGAGCTAGACGGTAATGAAATGCGTTCAGCTTGGTCCGAAATCGATGAACCCAAACGAACGACTTAAGGAAATTCTAGAAGTCTAATATGGTCAGAGTTAGACAAGAACCACTAAGGTAACTCCTACGACGATTAAATCAATTGCTGACAGGGAGTCTAACTAACAATCAGAGGCCTCTAACTAGTAAGCACAGACGTCTAACTAAGTCTTCTTATCACCTAGTGTCCTAAGAAAGCGACTAGACTCAGGGCTTATGACTCGGATGTTACAATTTATTTAATGGACATTCCGTTATTATCGTTGTTTCGTTAATTCGCAATTGCAAGACTGGACCTGCATGGGCCACCAACAAAACCTGTCACGCCCCGCTTCCCAAAAATATGGAGGCGAATCGTGAGAAGGTCCGCTCAGACTTGAAGCTACAAAGCTGCAAGTCCGATAAGCGTCAATCAAATTTAAAACTATAGGTCCTTGCAACGCGAACGAAACAAAGATAATAATAATGAAATGAGACAAAAGAGATATCTCAGAATATCCATAAAATAAGTTTCAACATCACAGAAAAAGCCACCAGGCTAGAAAGAAAAAGAGTCTAAAGGCCCAAACATGGCCAACAAAAGTACAACGTACAAAACAAAGGTGCCACGCACCGACAACTAACAACAAAGCCTAAAACAAAAGGAACTCAGCAAAGTCACCAAGAAAGGTCTCCGGTGTCCACAAAACTCCTCCTGGGCAATCATGGACTCAGACTCAGCGTCAGCAAAACATCACGTACACAGCAACGGTCCCCGGCTCAGGGTCTAACACGTGACACCCAAAAGAGCAAGGGGCACATGTCAGCAAGTCTACAAAATACTTGAGCAAGGAAACTGAAAGTAGGCACAAGTAAAGCAACCTAGCAGTTCTAGCATGAATGCAATAACATGGCAGTTAAAGTATGAGTGCAACAAGTAAAGTAAAGTAAAGTAAGCTACGAGCATGGCATTTAAACATGGCATGGATGACAAGTTTTACAAGTAACACTCACTAGTAAAAGACAAGTAAAGTAAGCACCTCGTGCACAGAGATTCCGCCTTCTGGCTAGAGTGGCTGATCGGGCCACTCCTAAGCTCAGGTGACCGTTTATCCCTACCCCTCCACGTGTATCGAGCCAGGGCCTTACCCTCGAACGCGTATGCTCGCTTCTGGATCACGAGCCAGGAAGTGTTTTTAATAAGTATGGCATAGGGGTGCACCTAGCCGGACAAGGAAACCGGGCATTGGCTTTTGACCAACACATGAGGCCCGTTCCCAGGAAGTAGTATTCAAGGAGTACAAGTACAAGTATTGTAGCGTGTGCTACGAATGTAACAATCAACTTGGATGACATGTAGAATGCAATGCATGACAGTTAAAAGTGCGTACAGATAAGGAACGTAAACGTGACAGTTTAGTATGCATGATTAACAAGTTTAAAGAGTTGGATCTAGCTTCGTTGTCAAGCTAGATCCATTTAGGTGACGGATCTAGTTTCGTTGTCAAACTAGATCAAGTAGGCGTCTAGCCAGCTATCATTTCACTGACTAGTCTCTTTTACGCTGAAAACAAGGAAGTGGCCTAAAAACATGGCCCTACACAAGAGTTGGAAAGTTTCACTTGCCTGCATGTACAACGTCTGAGAAACACCGTCCAAGAGAGTCCAGAATCACAATTATCCTACGTGCACAAGTCCACCGGCCTAAAGTCCATATTATTAATCTTGATTAGTGAATTTAAAACATTTAAAACATTTTAAAAACATCAATTTTAGTCTTGATTAACAGGCAATGGGTTGGGGGTCCTTGGGGTGCAAAGCGTTACCTCAACACGACGCGAAAGCTACACCGGCGTCGGGTAGCGACGCCGGGGGTTGGAATAAGAGAACGCGCTCCAAGTCCTGATTCCAATATAGATTCCTCGCTGGAAAGTTCAGAGCATCAACCGGAGCAACGATTCCAGATTCCAAAGCTAGCCCGTGCGACGACGGGCTACGACGTGTCGCAACGTCGTACGCGGCAAATCGTCGGAGAGAAAGCACCTAGGTGGGGCCCACAGTAGTCCTAGGGACCTATGGGGGACCCACAATACCTCTGGAGAACTTGGGGGCCCACGGTGGCAAGCGGTGCGATGGGTGCGGGGTTGCGACGAGTGGCTCTCGGTCGGACACTAGCCTGACCGAGAGATTGGCTCGGTCAGACACAGCGCACGGCGCTGCACAGCGTTGCGGTTGGTGCAGGGCTTGGTCCTCTCGGTCGGAGCGGGGGAGCCATCGGTCGGGCGCCTTGGATGCGGGGGCTTGGGCGCTGCAATGTTACAACCGTTGCAACGTTGCGGAGAGCGGGCGATGCGGGCGAGAGCGTCGGTCGGGCACGGAGCGGTGCGGGGCGACAGAGCGGGGGCTTGCAGCGGTGCGGGTGTGGAGCGGAGCGGGGAATTCCCTCGGTCTGACCGAGAGATTCTCTCGGTCGGACACAGGGATGCGAGCAGGGCGATGCGGAGCGGCTGTGCGAAGCTTGGTGCGGGCGGGGCAGCGGTCGGTGCGGGGAAAATGGGCATGTTTCCTCGGTCGGTGCGGGGGAAGTTCGTCGCAACGTTGCGACGATTCGTCGCAACGTCAAATTTGGGTTTTGGAAGCGGCTAGGATTATTTTCTTGCGAAAATAGGTCTTCCTAGAGGTTGTTTATATAGTGTAGAGGGGTTGACTAGGTCTAGGGCTAATCCTAATGGGATTAGGAGTTTAAAATAATTTAAAATTCAAATCCACTCTTCCTAATCACATAGGGATTGGGTGCCGCCAAGGTAGGGGCTGAGATTTGGCTCAAAAATTATTTAAAACGTTTGAAACTCAAATAAATTTTCTTTGGCCGAAATTAATATAAAAATTAATTATTAAAAATATTATAAACCTTGTTAAAAATATAAAAGTGATCAAATAAACTCCAAAAATTATAAAATAAATATCGGGGTGATCGTGATGACGAAAGTGAGCTAACTAAGAAGATGGATCTCTATTTCGACATCGGACGACGAAACTAAAAATAGAAACGTCTCCCGTCAAAAGTGAGAATCGCAACGTCTCATCGAATAAGATTAAATTGTGGGAAAACGACTCGAGAAACGTCGTTCCAAATTAGTGCCACTATTTAATACTCTCAGAGACGTTCACAACGGCACATCACACTAAAGTGTTCTCAAACAAACAAAGTCTAAAATAAACACGTGCACGGTCAAAAGCACGTGCACGAACAACGTACAACGAAAAGTGGTCGTTACAGTCCATAGGACTAGAAAATAGGGATTGTGAATCTATCGGTTACGCGTGGTGTTTTATTGTCATCGGCGGGAAAAAGACCGCCTTTGACCGTTGGGCCAAGGGGGAATAAACTTGGCGGTTGACTCCCTAGCCATAGCTCACGCCCTTAGCGTAGACGTCGAATCCTAGCGCGCGGGAGCGGCAGGATGAGATGTTGGGAGTTATCGTTGCGTGATTAGTGCTCCCGGAGTCGGTCAGTGTTAATGGACATGGGAATGCCCACTGACCGAACCCGGGTAGTCCGACGTATCATCCTGGGCACCGACCGGAATATCAGGCCCATGGGACGTTGATATCACTCTTAGAGGCAACGTCTCACCATTGGACCCTAATTCCGATCGTTTTCCTACCCGTAGGCCGTGTTGGCGAGAATCGCACGATTGGGTGGAAACCGAAGTCCCGGGTTTCCCTTTATATCGTTTATCCCTCGCATTCCATTTTTCGTGACAACCCATCTACCGATTCGGGCTAGCTCGCCCATGGGGTGAATCCGGTCCTTCTTCACACAAGCATAACCACGCCTCCCTGAGTTCGACCCCCAAGCCACACTACAACACCGTGCGCTTGCGGTTATAAATATTTAAATCTCACGCCCCCAATTATATATTGCACACATCTGACGCGCAAACGCGGGGGACGTCACCCGACACGGCGTTTTTTTCCTTCTGATGAAGCGGTGCTTATTGACATACCCAATACCGACTTTAGTGAGGGTGATCTACGCGTTAATAAGGATATTTGTCTGAAGGATCATCTGGTATGACTTGTCAAGTACGGTGAGAATGAATCTATCCTTTCTTTGCATTCCTCTACAGAGCACCCTGGAGTTTGGGACCATGATGGAATTGGAGGTAGTGCTGGAGAGCTATCTACTATTGAGACTTGCTTTCATGTTGAAGCTTTTTTACCGGATAGTTCTTGAGATGGACCCAGAGCCTTCCTCCACAGTCTCCTCACCACCTTGCAAGGCTTCGCCACGTGAACCTACGGTTGAAATTGAAGTTTCGGATGTTGTCATCCCGGAGACTCGGGAAGAGGATTTTTCATTGGAGGATGCACAGCTTGAAAAATATGTGTCAGGACCACACAAAGTCGAGATGAAGGAGTTACCTCCAGGGTTGAGGTATGAATATTTTGGGAAGGATTCGACACAGCCGATCATTGTGAACTCCTCGCTACCTGAAGACCAGATGGCAAAACTACTCGATGTTCTGAAGAGATTTAAGAATGTTTTCGGGCATGTAATTGAGGACTTGAAGGGAGTAAGCTTAGGGCTTTGCTCGTATAGGATATTGCTTGAGGATGAGCAAGCCACCTCCATTGAGCCACAACGAAGATTGAACCCCATTATGATGGAAGTAGTTAAGAAGTAGATTGTTAGACTTCTCCAGGCCGGGATTATCTACCCTATTTCCGACAGTCGTTGGGTTAGCCCGGTACATGTTGTGCCCAAGAAGGGAGGAATGACAGTCATTCGTAACGAGAAAAACGAGCTTATACCTACAAGGACAGTCACCGGATATCGGATGTGCATCGATTACCGGAAATTAAACAAAGCCACGAGGAAAGATCATTATCCTCTCCCTTTTATTGATCAAATGCTTGAAAGACTGGCCAATCACAACTATTTTTGCTTCATGGATGGATACTCTGGCTCCCTGCAAATTCCCATCCACAATGATGACCAAGAAAAGACCACTTTTACATGTCCGTTTGGGGCATATGCTTATAAGAGGATGTCGTTTAGGCTTTGCAACACCCTGGCTACATTTCAAAGATTGATGTCCGCAATTTTCTCCGATTTCTCACAGGACATAATAGAGGTCTTCATGGATGATTTTTCCGTCTATGGAACAGAGTTCGACTCGTGTCTCGGCAACCTAGCTAAAGTCTTGAAAAGATATCAAGATAAAGGGCTAGTTCTAAATTGGGAGAAATGCCACTTTAGGGTACAAGAAGGAGAACTTGACTCATCTCATATGATGTGAGCGCTACTCCCAAGTGCAGGAGATCGAACAAGTAATAATCCTGGTGAGTCCAGGTATCGTATCCACGGGACAACTGACCTACAAAACCACGAACTTCGGTTTGTAAAGAGTAATAATACGGTAATAACCAACCACCTAAAGATATGGAAGTAGGGTATCAAGAGTTTAGAATATCAAAAGAAAATCCTACGATAACTACGGTGAATTCGAAATGGGGTACTAATATGGAGAGTACGTGTTGGTAGTGATTTCATTAGGGTGTGTGCAATCAATGATTATTAGTCTCTTTTCTATGACTCAATGTTTCGTCCGATAATGGCAGGAGAACGTCAGAAAATATAACGATAAGCGAACATCGAAAAGTGCCTTAAAATATCGAATAAAATACTAGTTTCATGAGGAAAATAAGCTTATGTGCCCGTAAGGGTCACGCCACAAATAAGTCCAAAGATCATATTCGATCCAAGTACACCAACAACGATTATACTTGAACAATACATGTAGAAACTAGCAAAATACGCGATTATACAATGCAAATAGGGCGAAAAGATATCAAAATCAATGATTACGACACCCTAACTACATCAACACCAACATGTATGAAGATTAACCGCGCATGGAGAGAATATATTCAGTACTTATAGACAAATACATCATAAAAACCTCAAAATACGTGAATAATACCTCAATTCTAAGCCAAATATGCAAAATACATGGCTAAACATAGGAAAAATGTCACCAATTCTCTCCAAATAGCCCCAAATCTCCTTCAGATGATAGATCTAGCCTCTGTCCCCAGGGCCTTCAAACTTCATGACGAAATACGGCTCCTAGAGCCCCCAATACGCCAGAATACGCAACCCTAGGCCAAAATACGCTTATAGAGAGTATTACAGGTTTACTATGCTTAACGGGTCGAAACCCGCTTCAATTCGAACCAAACCCGCAATTTCTCAGCCAGATCAAACCGTAGCCGTTCGATCGCCGCGGGATCGAACGTGAGCTCGACACGTGGCCTTGCGGATCCGACTTTGCTGCTCCGCTCGAAATAATCCGACTTCGCTTCGGAATTCATCGGAGCCGTTGGATTCGGCGGCCAACTCCTAGGATTCTGCCACGTCACCCCGAGGGAAAACAAAGCCACCCGCTCTGATTCTCTTCGCATCTGACCGTTGGATGTCGATCGAAGGGCTCTCGTTCGGCCGCGTCGTTGACCGACGCCCCGCTTGCGTCGCGGCGGCGCGGTGTCGTTTACCGCAAGTTTCACGGTTAGTGTAGGGTGCGGGAATATCGAACTCAGGGAGGCGAGGTTGTGCTTGGGTCAGGTAGGACCTAAATCACCCCGAGGGGCGAGCTAGCCCGAATCGGTAGATGGTTGTCACGAAAGAAAATAAAAGGGTATGAATAAAAAGAAAGTAAACCCGGGACTTTGGTTTCCAACCCGACGAGAGACTCTCACCGATACGGCCTACGGGTATGGATGGCGATCGGGATTAGGGTCTAATGGTGAGACGTTGCCTCTGAAAGTGGTACCGGCGTCCCATGGGCCCGATATTCCGTTCGGTGCCCAGGATGATACACCGGACTTCCCGGATTCGATCAGTGGGCACTCCCGTGTCCATTAACACTGATCGATCCCGGGAGCACTAAGCCCGCAATGATATCTCCCGACGTCTCATCCTGCCGCTCCCGCATGCTAGGATTCGGCGTCTACGCTAAAGGCGTGAGCTATGGCTAGGGAGTCAACCGCCAAGTTTATTCCCCCTTGGCCCAACGGTCAAAGGCGGACTTTTTCCCGCCGATGACAATGAAACATCCCGCATAACCGTTAGATTCCTACCCCCTATCGATTTCCTAACCCTATGGACGCATTGGGAAGAGCCCCCGAAGGGGTTTCCACCAAAATCCCAGATTTGGGAACTACTCACAAAAATTCATGAAAAAGCGATCTAAATGAAATTTAACCGTTGAAATCATAATCGGACAATTGCAATGCGGAAGTAATGGAGTAATAAAGACAATACTAAAATTTTAGAAAGATCTGAAAACTTACAAAAGAGTAACAATTACAGCCGTCACAGGGAAATAAAACAGTAGAAAAAAGAACAGCTCCCGTTTCTGGAACCCTAGGGGTTCTATTTATAGATTTTCGCATCAACCGATCGGTTGACAAGTCAGCCGATCGGTTGATCCGTTACAGATTAATAGCAGAAAACAGCGAGTTTTCACCCGATCTCATGAACCGGTCGGGTGAGTTCTTGAGTGACCGGTTGGATCTTGGAGCAGTCGGGTGAATCGATCGGTTCGACGTCCGTGTCTTCAGCTCTTCTTCTTCAGCTACAGATGAACCGATCGGGTGAGAGTCACCCGATCGGTTAGAATTCTGCTCGAAAAACAGAGAACAGCCCCCCGCAGAACCGGTCTGCAAACCGGTCGGGTGACTTCTTTGTGAGCTGCGGCAGAGACCGGGTGGTGCACGCGTGCATCACCCGATCGGTTGAAGATGACCAACCGACCGGGTGAGGGGCTGAAAGATGAATTCTTCGACGTTTGACCCCCTGGATCACGCGTGACTTCTCCCGTTGCTCCGGGGACTTGGGATATCATCGTTAAACGTCCCCTACGTGGTCGAACCCCTGCAATCATGGATAAACAAAGAAAAGTGAAAGAGAACGGGAAAATATACGAAAACGAATAAGAGGCGGCAGAAAAACACGGAGAAACACAAAAGAAAACGTGCGTGAATATATGAAATATAAACGCACGTCAAAATCCCCCAAGCTGAACTCTTCCTCGTCCTCGAGGAAGACGAGTGAGAGTAGGAGCTCGGAAGGGGAAAATAGAGAGGAAGAAAGAAAAAGAAAACTCTAAACCCTAGATCGTCCATCAGAGCCACCAAAATCAGAAACGACACACCAAGCAAGCAAACGCCAAATCACACCACTAAACCTAGGAAAGAGAGTCCAAATAAGTGTCGTGGGCCCACGCAATGAAGCGCGAGCGAGCGTCGTCGTGTGCTAGCAAATGGTGATGCTTTCTACGATGTGCTATGAGGCTCGATATACACAAATCCAAGATATGACCCAAAATATCGATCCGAATTGAATTAAGCGGCGAATATAAGTTCAAGCATGCATGAGAAGAGTTAGAATAGAAGCGTATCATGCATCGGGGACTCCACAACTAGGGTTAAGGAAATCACGCCACTATAGCCTAGATACTAGCTAAAAAGTTCCCAAGCCAAGTGTTTTCGATAACGACGGGGGTTGAGATGATGTGGAGAAGAACACTCGGTGCAAATTCTCGCCTTCCCTTTATTCTTGGCAAGTATGAAAAAATATTCACACGGAAATTTTTTTGGGTTTTGGGCATTTGTATTTTTTTTTTTATTTTTGGGCTATACACAATTTTTCTTTTCTTTTCTTTTTGGGTTTTTCTTTTCTTTTCTCCTTTTTTTGGATTTTTGGCTATACACATGTGTACTCTCCCAAGTGGGAGAACGGTACACGACGAGGGGATTTGCACCAAGTAAAACAAAAAAGAAGTCGAAATCTAAACACTCGGGCAAAGGAAACTATTCTCGCTAAATAGAGCATAGGCTAAATGGGTTATCCTAGTCCTTAGTTGTGGAATCCCGACGCATGCGAATTGAAGTATACGATACAAATATAGCATGCACATAGTGGAAAGAAATACCGCATATTCAAATCGGAGCATGATAATCTAGGGGTCATCCCTGGACAGGTATATAAAGTAAAATCACAAGGCAGAAGCACACCAAATGCTAGTCACGACACACGACTCACAAAAAGCTAAGTGGACCCGCGATGCGTGAAATGCAAGAGGACTCGAAATCCTAGGGTTAGTGAGTGTGATTATCGATGCAATGCTAGGTGTGTGTGACTTTATGGCGATTCATCATAGGATTCATCTCTAGGGGAAAGAGCTAAAAGAGAAGAAAAGAAAAAAAACACGATGAAAGCGACACAAGAAAAAGAAAAAGAAGGACTCAAACGACGCACGCAGTGCGACTCCCCCAAGCTAAAGTTTGCATTGCCCTCAATGCAATATGAGTAAGTACGGGAGGGCAATGAAAATGGGGGGGAATACGCACTGACACAAAAAGAAATGAAAACGAGGAAAACACATAGATAAAATTGAAAAAGAAAGAAAGATCAAAATCAAAATCAAACAATAGGAAAATAAAAATAAAACCACACGACACGACACTCAAAAAATGAAAAACAAGCACACACACACACAAAATGAGAAAAACAAACAAAACACGACAGCACGCCAAAGTAGACGTCCCCCAAGCTAGACCAGAAAGTGCTAGCGACATGATGTGATCAATGAAATGCAGAGATGTGCAAAGGGGAGTCAATCGGAATCGCTGGTACTGGAATGGTAGGGGAGGGGGAGGAGGGAGGGGAATAGTGAATGAAAGAATCCTCAGAGGAAGAGGAGGGTGTGCCTATGGGTGAAGGAGGGGCGACAGGCTGGAGCACGGGAGGATCGATGTGCACCGAGGGGCTGTGGTGGAAGAAGATCATACTAGGTGGGCCGACAGTTGGGTGCCAATCGGGAGGATCCAAGGGTGGCAGGTGCACTAATGGAGAATACCAAGGATCGGGGTAAAATTCCTAAGGAAGGCGAGACGGGGTATAGGGTACCCGCAAAGGGGCCAAAGGTGGCAGGATCGCGAAAGGTTCACAGGCGGGGCTGTAGAGGTAGACAGCACGGTCTTCACGGAAGGGAGTGAGCATATTGATGTCATCAAGTAATCGCGATCAATACGGATACGCCCAGGCAAAATAGGGAGGTCGGGAGGTACCCTCAAAACACAACTGACAATAAGAGTGATCATCCCACCACAGCAGATGGAACCAGAAGTGGCGCGGCTAACAGCGAAAATTTCGTGGATGATCCAATGAGCGGCGTTAATGGGCATAGGGACGTGCCCAAGGATCCTGTCATCGGACATGGCATAGAGAAAGAAGAGCTCATCTCTAGATACAGTGGACACATCCACGCGGGCGAAAACAGTGTTGGCGAGGATGCAATGGGCGAGGCGGTAACACGGGTGAATAATGTAGGAGGCAGGAGCCTCGGGTGGAAAGGTGGTGTACCGGGTAAATCGTTGCCAAACACCATCAGCCCGAAATTGAGAGTAGATGTCAGTTCGATCATGGGTGGAATGTTCAGTATTAGGATCGGGGTGACGGAGATTAAGGATATTGTTCAGCTCGATGAAACCCAGAGAAAAGTCATAATTGAAAGCGTGGAAGGAGAAACCTCCATCAAACAATTCGAGGGAACTGAGGAATTCAAGCGTGAGATTTCTGTGTGTGTGAGCATGGATGTGAGAGAGGGTATGGCACCCGATACAGTTGAAAATTCTCGCGACGCCGTTCGAAAGCCCTAGAGCTTCGAGTGTGAGGCGATCGGCGAAGAGTGTGGGTCTCATCGGACGATGAAGCAGTGCTCGCAAACGGTCAGACTGCTCTTCCGTAGAAGGGTTTATGCCAAGGAAAGAGGGGGAAAAGGGGCCGTGGAGCGGATCACGGCGCGAAGATGATGCAATCTCTTTCCCCTTCTTAGACATGGCGGCTATGTGGGTGGCGAACTTAAGACGAATATAGGGCAAGTGAATCAGATACAACACCAATTTAGGATATTACAGATAAAGTTGAAGATGTGCAGAGTGGAAGAATGTTACCCATCGATGTAGTAAGATCGAGCGCCCGGGGGTCTCGTGTAGTAGGAGAAAACAATCCGGGAAGCCGCCGCTCGTTGATCTGACAAGAACAGAATTTTGAAAATTTTGGGGCTAGGGTTAGGGTTTGGGGTTTTTGATGATGGAATGTCGACTATGGCGAGGTGGCGGAGGTGGGGAAGTATGGGAGCGAGTGGGGATGAGGGTTTAGGGACAGTATGTGGGGTCGAGGAAGTCAATTCCACAGCTGGAGGGTGTGAAATCGCGTGAAGGGGGTTTTCTGAGGTCGGGTGGCGGTCGCCGTGTGTCAAGGTTATTTATAGGGGCGAAAGTGAACCGATCGGGTGGGAACCCACCCGATCGGGTAGCCAAATTTCGAAAGTGCAGTCAATCAACAGCGACAGGCGAACCGATCGGTTGAAATGTCAACCGATCGGTTGGCCGCTTACCAAGTTTTTCCCGAGAATTTAGGGTTGCTCACCCGGTTGCTTCAACCGATCGCGTTCGAACTCAACCGATCGGGTGGTTTTCCCCGAAAATTTCCCAAGAGTTCTCCCCAGCTCACCCGGTCTGTCACCCGGTCTCCTCATTTTCCAACCGATCGGTTCATTCGGGGACAGTTCTTGGTTTGTATCTGACACATCCTAACCGATCGTGTGGGAACCCACCCGGTCGGTTGAGGCCTTGTTTTTCTGCAAAACCCAAGAAACGCCTAAGTTCCTTCATAGAAGTTGATTCGGCTGGATTTATTTATAAAAATAGAGAAAAAATAAAGTGGAAAAAATACTACAAAACGAAGCATAAGTTTAGAACATGGGTTGCCTCCCATGAAGCGCACTTGTTTAACGTCGTTGGCTCGACGCCCGCAGCGGTGGTCAATTAGGATCCGGAGGGTTGGAGGAAGAGTTGTCGCGCGTGGGGGATCCGACCGGAGAGAATTCTGGTTCTCCTACTGCATAGTGTTTCAGACGCTGCCCGTTTACTTTAAATGGCTCATCCCTTCACATTATCTCGATAGCCCCATGCGGGAAAACTTTGGTGACGCGGAACGGTCCCGACCATCTTGACTTGAGTTTCCCAGGAAAGTGCTTCAGCCGTGAGTTGAACAGGAGAACTAAGTCCCCTTCTTTGAATTCCCTCCTTAAGATTCGCTTATCGTGCCACCGCTTCAGCTTCTCCTTGTAGATCTTGGCGTTCTCATAGGCATTGAACCGGATTTCGTCGAGTTCGTTGAGTTGTAGTTGCCGGTGCGCTCCTACCTTCTTTGTGTCGAAGTTCAGATTCTTAACCGCCCAATATGCCTTATGTTCCAATTCCACAGGAAGATGGCAAGCTTTCCCATAGACGAGCCGGTAGGGAGTAGTGCCGATAGGAGTTTTAAATGCCGTCCTGTAAGCCCAAAGCGCGTCAGGGAGCTTTGATGACCAGTCCTTCCTGGAATTGGCCAATGTCTTTTCTAGTATGCTTTTAATCTCCCGGTTAGAGACTTCCGCTTGACCGCTGGTCTGCGGGTGGTAGGCATGCCCCACACGGTGTTGTACCCCGTATTTTTTTAAGAGGGCCTCAAATTTCTTCTCTATAAAGTGGCTTCCTCCGTCACTGATCAGGACACGAGGCACACCAAACCGTGGGAAGATGTTGCTTTTAAAGAACTTGGCCACCACTCTGGAGTCGTTGGTTGGACTGGCCACCGCTTCAACCCATTTCGACATGTAGTCTACGGCCACCAAGATATATTGGTTCCCCGAGGAAGAAGGGAACGGTCCCATGAAGTCCACTCCCCATACATCGAAGATTTCTATCTCCAGGATGTAGTGTTGAGGCATCTCATTTCTTTTGGAGATATTCCCAGCTCTTTGGCATCTATCGCAGGCCTGGACATAAACATGTGTGTCCTTGAAGAGTGTAGGCCAGTAAAATCCGCTCTGGAGAATTTTCGCGGTGGTCTTGTAGGTGCTCGCGTGCCCTCCACATTGCTGCCAGTGGCAGTGGGAAATGATGGAAGTCGCCTCAGTTTCAGGGATGCATCTTCGTATCACCCCATCATTGCAGGTTTTGTATAGGTGGGGGTCATCCCAATAGAATATGCGGACCTCGTGGAAAAATTTCTTCTTCTGCTGAAAGCTCACATTGTGGGGAACGATGGCGCAAGCCAGATAATTTGCGATGTCGGCGTACCAGGGGGTCCAGGAGGAAGAGACAGAGAAGAGATGCTCGTCAGGGAGTGAATCATCGATCGGTGTAGCATTTAAATCGAGAGTGGGCATCCTGGATAGGTGATCGGCAACAACATTCTCCGCCCCCTTCTTATCTCTGATTTCCAGGTCAAACTCCTGGAGGAGGAGAATCCATCTAATGAGTCGTGGCTTGGCTTCTTTCTTGTTCAATAGATATTTAAGAGCCGCATGATCCGTGTGTACGATCACCTTGGCGCCAACGAGATATTGTCGGAACTTATCCATGGCGTAGATCACCGCGAGCAATTCCTTTTCCGTGGTAGTATAATTTCTTTGGGCGGCATCAAGGGTTTTGCTCGTATAATATATGACATGAAGATTTTTATCTTTCCTCTGCCCTAGGACGGCACCAACCGCATAATCACTAGCGTCACACATCAGCTCAAAGGGGAGTTTCCAGTTTGGTGGCTGTATTATGGGTGCGGAAATCAATGCTTGCTTCAAAGTGCGAAAGGCCTCCATACACTCCTCGCTGAAGGCGAAAGGTGCATCCTTCACGAGGAGCTGGGTCAGAGGCCTGGAAATCTTCGAGAAGTCTTTTATGAAGCGGCGATAAAATCCCGCGTGTCCTAAGAAACCACGGACTCCTCGAAGATTGTGCGGTGGTGGAAGCTTTTCAATCACTTCGACTTTAGCCTTATCAACTTCGATTCCCCTCGAAGAGATGATGTGTCCCAGCACAACTCCCTCTTGGACCATGAAGTGACACTTCTCCCAGTTTAGGACTAGTCCCTTTTCCTGACATCTCTCCAGGACCTTAGTGAGATTACTGAGGCACGAGTCAAATTTAGTTCCGTAGACTGAGAAGTCGTCCATGAAAACCTCCATGATATCTTGGGAGTAGTCGGAAAAGATAGCGGACATGAGTCTTTGGAATGTAGCAGGGGCGTTACAAAGTCCGAACGGCATTCTTCTATAGGCATACGTCCCGAATGGGCAAGTGAAAGTCGTCTTCTCCTGGTCATCGTTATGAATAGGGATTTGAAGAAATCCTGAATACCCGTCCATGAAACAGAAATAATTATGCTTCGCCAGCCTCTCGAGCATCTGGTCAATAAATGGGAGGGGGTAATGATCCTTCCTTGTAGCCTTGTTCAGCCTTCTATAGTCAATGCACATCCTGTACCCCGTGACGGTCCTCGTTGGTACAAGCTCGTTCTTTTCATTGCGAACCACCGTCATCCCCCCTTTCTTGGGTACAACGTGCACCGGGCTAACCCAGCGACTATAGGAGATAGGGTATATAATACTGGCATGTAGAAGCCTAACAATCTCTTTCTTCACAACTTCCATCATTATGGGATTTAACCTCCGCTGTGGCTCAATCGAGGAGGCTTGCTCATCTTCAAGCAGAATTCTGTGTGAGCAGAGGCCTAAGCTAACCCCTTTTAGATCCTCAATTGCATATCCAAAAACTCCTTTAAACCTTTTTAGGACTCCAAGAAGTTTGGTCATTTGGTCTTCGGGTAGTGAAGAATTGACTATAACCGAAAGGGTCGAGCCTGCTCCCAAATATTCATATTTAAGCCCCGGCGGTAATTCCCTCATCTCAACTTCTTGGGGCCCTGACGCATACTTTTCAAGCTGAGCATCCTCAAGGGAAAGGAGTTCTTCGTGAATTTCACTGAAGCCAGCATCCGGAATCTCATCCTCGGCCGTGGCTCCGCACGGTGAAATTTCGCAGGGTATAGTGGGAACGATCGAGGGATGCATCGGGTCTCTTCCGAGCTCATCATAATTATCCGGGAAGAAGGCTTGTAGGTGAAAACAGGTTTCAGTCATCGACGATTCTCCGCAACCGTTTCCAGCTTCTCCATTGTCCAAAGACCGGGGACGCTCAATAGAAGTCTGCAAGGAATAGATTGATTCCTGTTCGGCGTTGCCTCCAAACCTGGTCGGGTGGCTCTCCTGACACAACTCTGCGGTTAACTCTTCTTCACTACATTCGAGGCCATGGTTGTCGATATACGCCACTTCTCCGTGGGGAAAGGGAGTTGCCATGGCAAGGTGCTCCTGCGCATCTCGATATCTCTGGCCTTCCAAGGCGGCTGACAGGATGGATAGTATATTCGAAGTGTTCTGTGATTCTGCTAAGCTCTGTGCCAAACAGCGGATATGGTGAGAGTGATCCCAGATGTCTCCTGAAACTGCATGCAACATCTTTGCCGTGGGGCCGGGATCTTATACGAAAGGAGAGAGAGAGAACTGCACAAGTGGCAAACACGTCAAAAGCACAGGTTGCATAAACGGGAATCGCAAGTTGCGATGGAAGCACGGCGATCCAGTCAGTCAGCTCTATACAATTACTATCCACAGTATATCCAAGTGAAATCTAAAAGTGTAGAGAGTGCGAAAATTATCGCGAGGTAGGGATGTGAGCTAGACACGAGGGTTCAAGAGATTCTAAAATAACAAGCACGTTGCCTCCCCGGCAACGGCGCCATAAACTTGACCGGCGCCCCGCTTGCGTCGCGGCGGCGCGGTGTCGTTTACCGCAAGTTTCACGGTTAGTGTAGGGTGCGGGAATATCGAACTCAGGGAGGCGAGGTTGTGCTTGGGTCAGGTAGGACCTAAATCACCCCGAGGGGCGAGCTAGCCCGAATCGGTAGATGGTTGTCACGAAAGAAAATAAAATGGTATGAATAAAAAGAAAGTAAACCCGGGACTTTGGTTTCCAACTCGACGAGAGACTCTCGCCGATACGGCCTACGGGTATGGATGGCGATCGGGATTAGGGTCTAATGGTGAGACGCTGCCTCTGAAAGTGGTACCGGCGTCCCATGGGCCCGATATTCCGGTCGGTGCCCAGGATGATACACCGAACTTCCCGGATTCGATCAGTGGGCACTCCCGTGTCCATTAACACTGATCGATCCCGGGAGCACTAAGCCCGCAACAATATCTCCCGACGTCTCATCCTGCCGCTCCCGCGTGCTAGGATTCGGCGTCTACGCTAAAGGCGTGAGCTATGGCTAGGGAGTCAACCGCCAAGTTTATTCCCCCTTGGCCCAACGGTCAAAGGCGGTCATTTTCCCGCCGATGACAATGAAACACCCCGCGTAACCGTTAGATTCCTACCCCCTATCGATTTCCTAACCCTATGGACGCATCGGGAAGAGCCCCCGAAGGTGTTTCCACCAAAATCCCAGATTTGGGAACTACTCACAAAAATTCATGAAAAAGCGATCTGAATGAAATTTAACCGTTGAAATCATAATCGGACAATTGCTATGCGGAAGTAATGGAGTAATAAAGACAATACTAAAATTTTAGAAAGATCTGAAAACTTACAAAAGAGTAACAATTACAGCCGTCACAGGGAAATAAAACAGTAGAAAAAAGAACAGCTCCCGTTTCTGGAACCCTAGGGGTTCTATTTATAGATTTTCGCATCAACCGATCGGTTGACAAGTCAACCGATCGGTTGATCCGTTACAGATTAATAGCAGAAAACGGCGAGTTTTCACCCGATCTCATGAACCGGTCGGGTGAGTTCTTGAGTGACCGGTTGGATCTTGGAGCAGTCGGGTGAATCGATCGGTTCGACGTCCGTGTCTTCAGCTCTTCTTCTTCGGCTACAGATGAACCGATTGGGTGAGAGTCACCCGATCGGTTGGAATTCTGCTCGAAAAACAGAGAACAGCCCCCCGCAGAACCGGTCTGCAAACCGGTCGGGTGACTTCTTTGTGAGCTGCGGCAGAGACCGGGTGGTGCACGCGTGCATCACCCGATCGGTTGAAGATGACCAACCGACCAGGTGAGGGGCTGAAAGATGAATTCTTCGACGTTTGACCCCCTGGATCACGCGTGACTTCTCCCGTTGCTCCGGGGACTTGGGATATCATCGTTAAACGTCCCCTACGTGGTCGAACCCCTGCAATCATGGATAAACAAAGAAAAGTGAAAGAGAACGGGAAAATATACGAAAACTAATAAGAGACGGCGAAAAAACACGGAGAAACACAAAAGAAAACGCGCGTAAATATATGAAATATAAACGCACGTCAGTCGTCACTCCGCTGAGCGCCGCTTCGGGCCGTTGGATCTTCGATGTACGGCCCAGATGAAGCCACGTAGCCCGCTAAATTTTTGCAGCAGCCCTCTTGGTTCGCCTCATTTGAATCGCTCGTGGGCCGTTGGATTTTGATCCAACGGTGGAGATTTCGCCGCTGGATCGCTGAGTTTGCTCGTCTGCAGACCGTTGGATTCAGATTCAACGGCTGATGAATTTCCATGCGCCGATAATCATGTGTCGTTCGATTTAGCATGGGACGACCAGATCTCGCCACGTGTCAGCCTCTGATTGGGTGGCGACCGTATTTCTCCATTTAATTGGTATTCTGCATTCAAAAATACACAGTAATTAGCACAGATCTCAGAAAAATACAAATAAATAGTCGTTGGAATCGTGAGGTCGAGATCTAATCATGAAAAATATAAAAAGTGAAGAAATGCTCAGTTTATTGCTGTTCTGTGCTCAAATTAAGTGATTTCTCTAATAAATGACGATATACAAAATACGAACGTATTAGAGACCAATTAAGCATCATATAAGCACAAAATAGGGCTAAATGGGGTGTTAAATATGCAATATTCACCTCGAATCACACCCCCCAACTAGCGATTTGCTAGTCCCTAGCAAAAAAAGCGATGAAGACGGATGATTAATAAAACAATAAATTCTATCAGTCGCTTATGGCATGGCCCAATAATACGCTTTCCAACATGATTTTGACCATCAATATACACAATCCATGAACAAGATCAATCACATGATATTTTCTCTAATTTAATTTGAATAAATGACATGCAAGCATCGTTTTGCGCAAGCGAAAGTATAACACATCGTTATGTTCTAGTTTTCTCATTTCCAAGGAATTGGCATCTCAAAATGATCGTTCAAATCATGGGTATTGAAGTTGCTTAGTTTATTCACCATTTGTTTCTTTGTTTTTTTTCTTTTGACGACTTAGAATGACCCATGTAGCGAGCTTTCAGTTAATGATTCCTAGGCCAGACGACCTTCGGACATTAGGCTTAGAAGAGCCCCTCGAACTTAATACTCGAATCATCTAAGTTTTATTATCTTCTTCTTCTTTTTTGAATGCACTCCCCATTCATCCATCTTTCGACGCGAATCTCCAATGCTTCCTTAGGCACGAAGACCCGGCTAATCAATGAACTCAAGGGAACGATGCATTTTTTTCTTTTTCACTTTTTCTCCTTTTTCCTTTTTCATAAGCAACTCAACACCCATTCTTCGAACGTAAACATTAATAACAACCACCAAATTCCTCTTCCACTTGAAGACTATTCTAATAAATCGTGTATACTTAAGCTTTTTCATCACCGTAGCATGCATAAAATAAATTCAAACTATTTCGAGATATTAATAATGGCAATTGAAAGTTTTCATGAATAGCATATTAACAGTAATTCCATGAAGAAATAAAAATTAATTCACGCCATAAACAATTTTTAGAACTCAATCAATGCATAATCATCCACTAGTGTGGAATGTGAAGGAGTTTTAAATGATGTGAATGGTGTTTTATTCTTTTCTTTTGCCTTGTTTTTGAAAAAAAAAATCCTAAGGTCTCATACACTCCCCCCAACTAAAGATGGACATTGTCCTCAATGTCGAAAAGGATACGAGTTTATTCAAAAGAAAGCATCCTAGAAAGCATATAAAATCTACGCTAATGGAAAGAACACACCGTGGTCAAATGGCAAATCATGAATCTTTAATGGTGGAGGAAGTTGTTCCATTTCCTCCTTGCGCTCCTCGGCAAGTATCCTTCCTTCAAAAGCTAAATTGGACCCCAGCAACACAACTCCAAGCATCTCTATAAGTTGTTTACCAATGTCCTGCAAGAGATGAGTTATGTCAGTCCAATTTAGTCTTAAATTCTTGTCAATAAAAATATTCCAAATGTAGTCATCAAAGTAAGTAAAATAAAGTAAGGCATGTTGATGACTACTCCCTGAAAGATGTGCACTACTCTCGGTATGATGCTCAATCATTGTGGAGTGGGATAAAAGATTTTGGGAAAAAAACTAGGGGAAAAATTGGTTCGGGCTCAATAGCGATGATCTCTAAACTCATGTCCCTAGTCGTCTCCTCCTCCTGTTCATCCAAAATTTCTAGCTCGTCCTCTTCTTTGCACCCACTTCCTGCCATGTCGATATTTTTATTCGTGTCCTCATCGTGACATAGCTCGCTCGATATACCTGCAATAGAAGAAGAGCTCATATTAGATTCTTGAAATTGAATTTCACAAGAATTATTTCCTTCTAAGCAAGTGGCAATCAAAGTAAGATTTTCAATGGATTGCTGAATTTGCCGACTCCGAGCAAGGAAGTTTTCTTGGAATTGATGGGAAGTAGCCTCTTGTGTCTAAATAAGCAAGTAAACTTCCTCTTTCAAGGATTGCAATGGTACGTCTACGCTTTGCTCTCCTTGATCAAGGCATGAAGGCTCCATTGAATCGCGCTCTGAAGTCTCTTTCATGATTTGTTCGTTCTCTTGTAAAGACTCCATGTACTTCCACGCCTCTATTGGCGTCATGACTCCCAAGAATTCCTGCAGCTGTGGTCATAGTCTATCTAGGAAGGACTCCATAAGCTCTTTCTTAGTGTACCCATGCTGCGGATAGCTCGATATTATGTCTGTGAACCTTCTCCAGGCCTGAAAGAAAGTTTCACAATCAGTCTGATTAAAACTAACGATCTTGAGCTTCTCCATCCTATGTTTGAGTGCAGCATTATACTCTGCATAATGCCAATTGTTGGTGCAATAGAAATTCATGTATTCCATTTTTTTGAATTTTTTTTATAAAGAGAAAAAAAACTAATAAAAATCCTAAACTATAAGATGGAAGGATCTCACCGAATGTTCCTCCAAACGAACTGAAATCGTAGCTTTGCAAGTACTGTTATCCCCGGCAACGGCGCCAAAAACTTGACCCGTCTCAAATGATGTGAGCGCTACTCCCAAGTGCAGGAGATCGAACAAGTAATAATCCTGATGAGTCCAGGTATCGTATCCACGAGACAACTGACCTACAAAACCACGAACTTCAGTTTGTAAAGAGTAATAATACGGTAATAACCAACCACCTAAAGATATGGAAGTAGAGTATCGAGAGTTTAGAATATTAAAAGAAAATCCTACGATAACTACGGTGAATTTGAAATGGGGTACTAATATGGAGAGTACGTGTTGGTAATTTCATTAGGGTGTGTGCAATCAATGATTATTAGTATCTTTTCTATGACTCAACGTTTCATCCGGTCAGGACACGAGAACATCGGAAAATATAACGATAAGCGAACATTGAAAAGTGCCTTAAATATCGAATAAAATACTAGTTTCATGAGGAAAATAAGCTTATGTGCCCACAAGGGTCACACCACGAATAAGTCCAGAGATCATATTCGATCCAAGTACACCAACAACGATTATACTTGAACAATACATGTAGAAACTAGCAAAATACGCGATTATACAATGCAAATAGGGCGAAAAGATATCAAAATCAATGATTACGACATCCTAACTACATCAACACTAACACATATGAAGATTAACCACGCATGGAGAGAATATATTCAGTACTCATAGACAAATACATCATAAAAACCTCAAAATATGTGAATAATACTTCAATTCTAAGCCAAATACGCAAAATACAAGGCTAAAGATCAGAAAAACGTCACCAATTCTCTCCAAATAGCTCCAAATCTCCTTCAGATGATAGATCTAGCCTCTGTCCCCAGGGCCTCCAAATTTCATGGAGAAATACGGCTCCTAGAGCCCCTAATACGCCAGAATACGTAACCCTAGGCCAAAATACGCTTATATAGAGAGTATTGCGGGTTTATTGTGCTTAACGGGTCAAAACCCGCTTCAATTTGAACCAAACCTGCAATTTCTCAGCCAGATCAAACCGTAGCCGTTCGATCGATGCGGGATCGAACGTGAGCTCGACACGTGGCCTTGCGGATCCGACTTCGCCGCTCCGCTCGAAATAATCCGACTTCGCTTCGGAATTCATCGAAGCCGTTGGATTCGGTGGCCAACTCCTAGGATTCTGCCACGTCGCCCTGAGGGAAAACGAAGCCGCCCGCTCCGATTCGCTTCGCATCTGACCGTTGGATGTCGATCGGCGGGCTCTCGTTCGGCCGCGTCGTCCCTCCGCTGAGCGCCGCTTCGGGCCGTTGGATCTTCGATATGCGGCCCAGATGAAGCCACATAGCCTGCTAAATGTCCGCAGCAGCCCTCTTCGTTCGCCTCATTTGAATCGCTCGCGGACCGTTGGATTTTGATCCAACGGTGGAGATTTCGCCGCTGGATCGCTAAGTTGCTCGTCTGCAGACCATTGCATTCAGATCCAACGGCTGATGAATTTCCATGCGCCGATAATCACGCGCCGTTCGATTTAGCGTGGGACGACCAGATCTCGCCACGTGTCACCTCTGATTGGGTGGCGACCGTATTTCTCATATTTTGAGCGTATTTCTCCATTTAATTGGTATTCTGCATTCAAAAATACATAGTAATTAGCACAGATCTCAGAAAAATACAAATAAATAGTCGTTGGAATCGTGAGATCGAGATCTAGCCATGAAAAATATAAAAAGTGCAGAAATACTCAGTTTATTGATGTTTTATGCTCAAATTAAGTGATTTCTCTAATAAATGACGATATACAAAATACGAACGTATTAGAGACCAATTAAGCATCATATAAGCACAAAATAGGGCTAAATGGGGTGTTAAATATGCAATATTCACCTCGAATCAGGCACATTATCTCTTCAAGAGAGATTGAGGTGGACAAAGCAAAGGTTGATGTCATCGAAAAGCTTCCGCCTCCACTAACCTTCGGGGAGTCTGTGGTTTCTTAGGGCATAAAGGATTCTACCGCCGGTTTATAAAGGATTTCTCTAAAATTTCTAGGCCCTTGACTCAGCTCCTCGTGAAGGATACACCTTTCGTCTTCGATGACAAGTGTATGGAAGCTTTCCGCCTCTTGAAGCAAGCCCTTATTTCCGCACCTGTGATTCAACCGCCCGATTGGAGTCTGCCGTTCAAACTGATGTGCGACGCTAGCGACTATGCAGTTGGGGCCATCTTGGGGCAAAGGAAAGAAAAAAATCTGCACGTCATCTATTATACAAGCAAGACCCTCGACGAAGCTCAAAGGAACTATACGATGACGGAAAAGGAATTGCTAGCCGTCATCCACGCCATGGATAAGTTTCGGTCGTATCTTGTAGGCGCTAAAGTTATCGTGCATGCCGATCATGTCGCCCTCAAGTACCTTTTGAGCAAGAAGGAGGCCAAGCCGCGCCTCATAATGTGTATTCTCCTCCTCCTGGAATTTGACTTGGAAATCAAAGACAATAAAGGGGCGGAGAATGTCATCGCCAACCATCTATCTAGTTTATCTACCTTCGACCTGGATGCCACTCCTATTTATGACTTACTTCCTGATGAGCACCTTTTCTCCATTTCTACTGCTTCAACTCCGTGGTATCAATGTCGACATCGCCAACTATCTCACCTGCGCCATTGTACCCCCACAATGTCAGTTATCAGCAAAAGAAGTTCTTTCACGAAGTTCGGAAATTCTACTGGGATGACCCTTATCTATACAAGACTTGCAACGACGGGGTGACTCGGAGGTGTATTCCCGAAACGGAGGCGACCTCCATAATTTCTCATTGCCATGATCAACAATGCAGAGGCCATGCAAGTTATTATAAAACCACGACGAAGATTCTCCAAAGTGGATTCTATTGGCTGATTCTTTTCAAGGACACTTATGCCTATGTCCAAGCCTGGGATAAGTGCCAAAGGACGGGAAACATATCCAAGAGAAACGAAATGCCACAACATTACATCCTGGAAGTTGAAATCTTCGATGTTTGGGGAATCGACTTCATGGGGCCGTTTCCCTCTTCCTCTGGTAACCAGTACATCTTAGTGGCCGTGGACTATGTATTCAAGTGTGTATAGGCGACAACTAGCCCCACCAATGATTCTCGGGTAGTGGCCAAATTCTTGAAAAACAACATCTTTCTGAGATTCGGTGTGCCTCGAGTCCTAATTAGTGATGGAGGGAGCCATTTCATAGAGAAGAAATTTGAAGCCCTTTTGAAGAAGTACGGGGTGCAGCACCAAATCGGGCGTGCATATCATCCGCAAACTAGAGGCCAGGTGGAAGTCTCGAATCGGGAGATAAAGAGCATCCTAGAGAAGACAGTGGCTAGCTCTAGAGAGGATTGGTCATCCAAGCTTTCAGATGCGCTCTGGGCCTACCGAACTGCATTTAAGACTCCGATCAGAACGACCCCTTATCGACTTGTCTACAGGAAGGCATGTCATTTGCCTGTGGAATTGGTGCATAAAGCATTTTGGGCTATCAGACATCTGAACTTCAACACCAAAGCGGCAGGGAGCCATCGACAACTCCAGCTAAATGAACTTGATGAGATACGGCTCAACACAAACGAAAATGCCAGAATCTACAAAGAG
Organism: Scilla litardierei; assembly: GCA_030789695.1. Taxonomy (NCBI): domain Eukaryota; kingdom Viridiplantae; phylum Streptophyta; class Magnoliopsida; order Asparagales; family Asparagaceae; genus Scilla; species Scilla litardierei. The sequence goes on along the minus strand of CM061133.1, from coordinate 178,354,160 downwards.
AAATTGAAGCGGTAGCACGACAAGCGTATCATGAAGAAAGAATTCAAGGAAGGAGACTTAGTTCTCCTATTTAATTCAAGACTAAGGCTTTTTCCCGGAAAGCTTAAGTCTAGGTGGTCGGGACCCTTTCGTGTCACCAAGGTCTTCCCACATGGAGCCATCGAGATCATGGGAAGAGAAGAACCATTTAAGGTCAATGGGCAGTGCTTAAAGCACTATACAATCAGCGAGCCTGCAAGCTCTCCGATCGGAAACTCGACGACCGACAGCTCCGCTGCGAATCCTCTGGATCCGCATTGAGCACGAATCGAGGAGTCGAGCTGCCGACTATAACCAAGCGCTTCATGGGAGGTAACCCATGTTCTAACCCTTTACTTGCTTCAATAAGACTGATCGGTATATATTAGTATAAATTTACAGCTCAGGGGATCCTTGTTTTGAAACTTAGCAAATTTTGAAATTTTATGCTGGATTGTGAAGGGACAGCTTTGGATTTGTGGAAGAATCACCCGACCGGGTGACACAACCAGCGAGGAGGTGGATGATCGGGTCATATTTTCCTGTAACCTGGGAACTGTCTGAGAGTCGGTCACCCGATCGGTTTAACTCCCAACCGATCGTGTGACCTGTAGCTTCATTTCTCATTTGGAACTCACCCGATGTAGTAACCCGATTAACCCGATCGGTTGGACTCCACCCGACCGGTTCGCTGCATCCCAATAAAGCCCCCATTTTCCCCACATGACCCATTTAGAAGAAAAGGAGGGGACACAACACCCAAACACCAAATTCTCCTCCCACCAGCAATTTCTTGGCACCCATATGCCGGTTCACCTGGTACCATCCTAATCCACCACGATCCACCAATCAATTTCGATCCACCTGTGATCCAGCCCATTGCCCCTCCTTCTCCTGTCGGCACACCTTCTCCATCGTCCTCACCATCATCTTTCGTCCACTATTCACCTCCCACTTCACCATCTCTCTACAACTCCTCCGATAGCAGCTCGGACTAATTTTCCCCTAGCCAATTTTTCTGATTCACCATGATCATATTTTTTTTCAGGCATTGTTGAGATCAGCTTGGGGGAGATCAATATTTTGTGACTGTCGTCGTGTCATTCCTTTGTCATGTGCTTGTTTTGTTTGTTTGTGTGTATGTCTTTTGTATAGTTGGTTTCGGTATTTATTTTCTTTATTCTTCTACGTCACGTTTTGTGTGTTTTTCATGTTTTTCCGTTTCTTTGTCGGTGCATACTTCCCTTCCATCTTTCGTTGCCCTCTCGCATTTAACCATATTGCATTGAGGACAATGCAATGTTCAGCTTGGGGGAGTCGCACTATGTACGTCAGTCGTGTCTTTTTCACCGTTTTGAGTCATTTTCGTCGTGTTTTTCTTTTTCTTTCCATCCTTTTATTCTCCCTCTCCTAGAGATGACCCCGCATGATGAAACTACCACTAAACAACATGCACAGTTAGTTGAGCTACGACACCTATCTTCACTAAACCTAGGAAACCGAGTTCTGTTGCACTTTATGCTCCGTGGGTTCACTTTGCCTTTTGTGTTGAGTTGTGTGTTGTGACTAGCTAGTTGGTGTGCTTCTACGTTGTGATTTAGTTTTATATGCCTATCAATGGATAACCCCTCGACTATCATGCTTAAATTTCGAATATGTGGTATGTTGCCTCTACTTTTCGCTTCATCATGCATGAATCATCTATATATTTACGCTTCAAATCGCATGTGTCGAGACTCTACCAATAGGACTAGGATAGCCCATGTTGCTTACGCTCTGATCCGCGAAAAATTTTCCTTTGGCCAAGTGTTTAGAATTTGAATTCTTTTTTGTTTTACTTGGTGCAAATCCCCTCGTCGTGTACTTTACTTCCACTTGGGAGCGTACACAATTTTGCCACTTACCTGCACATCGTTCTCCCTCTTTTGGAGAATGCGCATTATCCCACTTCTACAAAAAAAGGGGGAAAAAGAAAATTCAAAAAAGAAAAAAAGGAGAGGAGAAAAGAAAGAATATGTATAGCCAAAATCCAAATATATATATACAAATATCCAAAACCCCAAAAAAATTTCTGCTGTGAATATTACTACTACCGCCGTGAATAAAGGGAAGGCTAGAATTTGCACCAAGTGCTCTCCTCCAAACCTACTCAACCCCTTTCTTTTCGAACACACTTGGCATAGGAGCTTTCTAGCAATCATCTAGGCCATCGTGCGACGATTTCCTAGTTTCTAGCAGTAGAGTCCCTGACATATGACATGTTTCTATTCTTACTCTATTCTTATGCATGCTTGAACTATTATTCACCGCTAACTCAAAATGATTTGATATTTGGGTCATTCCATGGATATGTGTATAAGGAGCTTGATTTAGATAGTTACACCATTGGCTAGCTCACAACCACACTCACTTGCACTTCACCGCGTGGACCCATGACACTAGTAGGGACTCGTATTGGGCTCAGTGTTATTCTTCTCGCGTGCTTGCTTAGTGTGTCGTGTTAGTTTCCGTTGTCTCTGACGGGTAATCTAGGATTTTCTTTTCCTTTTCTTTTTCTTTCTTTCTATTTTCCCCTCCGAGCTTCTATTCTCACTCGTCTTCCTCGAGGACGATGAAGGGTTCAGCTTGGGGTATTTTGACATGCGTTTATATTTTATATATTCACGCACGTCTTCTCCGTAATTTCCTGTGGTTTTTCGTTGTTTCGAATCCGTTCCTTTGTGTTTTTTAGTTCCTTTTTACTTTCGTTGTGTTTGTGTGCTTTTGCAGGATATTGCTAGCGTAGGGGACATACAAGGCCAACATCATAAGTCCCCGGAGCAACGGGAGGTGTCGCACGAGATCCTGAGAGCCAATCGTCAAGATAAACCATGTATCAGCTCTCAACCAATCGGGTAGACAGATCCACCCAATCAGTTCATGCGGACGTATCAGTCCCGAGGAAGAGGCAACTCCACTCGATCGGTTCAGTGATCGGGTGGATGTGACACAGAACGCTATTTTGAGAGCCAAAGTCCCCCCGATCGGTTGACTTGTCAACCGATCGGGTCACCTGTAGCTGCTGCTTCCCATGCTCGAGAATTCGAAGACTCACCCAATCGGTTCAGCGATCGGGTGAGATCTATCAGAGCCGAAGACCAAGTTTCCCATCGTCTCACCTGATCGGCTAAAGTTTCAACCGATCGGGTGAATGTCTATTTTTGTCTTTTTGTGGGAATATTCCCTGGCATCTTGCCAAATTGTATAAATAGGGCTAGGTTTTCCCAGAAACGTAATCCCCATTTTAAGCTGTTTTTAGGGATTTTTGGCTGCTCTGAATTTAATTCTATTTGCAAGTTCTTTGATCATTCCTATATTTTGATATTACGTTTATACTACTAGTTGCTACAGTAATCTATTGCATGATTTACATTCTAATGGCTATAACCTGTTATATTGCATTTCATGCCATGAATAGTGAGTAGTTCTTCAATCTGGGACATTGGTGGAAGCCCCTTCGTGGGTTCTCCCTAAAACGGCCATAGGATTAGGGATCCGATAGGATATATGGATTTTGATGGTTACGCGGGGGCGTTTCATTGTCATCGACGGGAGAAAGACCGCCTTTGACCGTCGGGCCAAGGGGAAATAAAACGGGAGTTTAATTCTCTAGCCTTAGCTCACCCCCTAGCGTAGACATTGACTCCTTGCGCATGGGAACGGCTTGGATGAAATGTCGGGAGCAATCGTTGCGAGCTTAGTGCTCCCGGAGTCAGGCGGTGTTGGACATGGGAATGCCCACCGTCCAAACCCGGGTAAACCTAGCGTATCATCCTGGGCATCGACCGGAATATCGGGCCCATAGGACTCTAGGTACCATTATTAGAGGCAACGTCTCATCGCAAAACCTTAGAATCCGATCACATTCCTATCCTTCGGCCGTAATAATAAGAACTCATGATAGGGCGGAAGCCAAAGTCCTATGTTACCTTTTTTACCTCTTACATCTTTTCCATTAATCTACTATCATGACAACCACCCAGAGAATAGGCTAGCTCACCCACCGGGTGATCCGGTTCCCGAATGTTTCCAAGAACAATACACGCCTCCCCGTGATCGACCCCCAAGCCACACTTCAACATCGTGCGCTTGCGGTTTACAAATTCTAAGCCTAGTATCCCCGTCCCGATTTGAGTGCCAAACGGACGGGCGGTCAGTAATACAGAATTTTTATTCAAACTAATAGCACTCCTATTATCACAATAAATCACACATGTAGGACACTTAATACCATAATTAGCTAGGGCTTGTTTCATCCAAAGTACTTGTGCACAAGAAAGTCTGGCAGCAATATATTTTGCCTCAGTAGTGGATAGGAAAACAGAGTTTTCCTTATTACTAAACCAAGAAATAATGGAATGACTAAGGAAATGACAAGTTCCAATTGTGTTTTTCTTGTGGTTTTACAACCAGCATAATCAGAATCACTATATGAAATGAGATCCATTGTGCTATCTTTTGGATAAAATAAACCAAAGTTTGCTGTAGTTTTAAGATACCTAAATATGTGTTTTACTACTTTAAGATGTGACTCCATATGGTTTGACTGAAATCTAGCACAAACACATACACTAAACATTATATCGGACCTACTAGCAAGATAGAGTAAAGAGCCAATCATGCCTCTATAAGCTCTTTGATATACACTCTTACGCTTCTCATCTTTGTCCGATGAGATGGAATTGGCCATAGGCGTATCTTTCCCTGCTGCATCCTTCATCCCAAACCTTTTGAGTAGATCCTTTGAATACTTAGTTTGGTGTATGAATGTTTCCTCCTTTGACTGCCTGATTTGTAATCCTAAAAAGAATATGATCTCTCCCATGTGGCTCATCTCAAATTCATCCTGCATCAACTTAGCAAATTCTTGACATAGATTTTCATTAGCAGATCCAAATATAATATCATCAACATAAATTTGGATAAGGATAATATCACAATCAATTTTCTTAATGAACAATGTAGTATCTATATTACCTACATTATATCCTAAATCGATTAAGAACTTTCTTAATATCTCAGACCAAGCTCTAGGGGATTGTTTCAAAGCATATGAAGCTTTCTTTGACTTAAAAACATAATCAATATGCTTTTTATGAAAAATCCTAGATGGTTGTTCAACATAAACCTCTTCCTTACTGTATCCATTAAGAAAGACAGTCTTAACATCCATTTGATACAATTTAAAATTCTTGAATGAAGCAAAAGCTAATAACATTCTAATAGATTCTAATCTAGCTACGTGAGCAAAAGTCCAATCAAAATCAATACCTTCTTCTTGGCAATATCCTTGAGTTACTAACCTTGCTTTGTTTTTTATCACGGTTCCATCTTCATCCATTTTGTTTCTATACACTCATTTGGTTCCAATAACGGAGTGATCTTTTGGCATTGGAACTAGCTCCCAAACTTGATTTCTTTCAAATTAAAGAAGCTCTTCTTGCTTTGCTTCAATCCACAAGCTATCTGCAAAAGCTTCATCTACCTTTTTCGGCTCAATATTAGAAACAAATACCACATGTGACATGTGCTCAATTTGTGTCCTAGACTTAACACCATCACTAATGTTATCAAATACTTATGTGTGTGTGTGTGTGTGTGTGTGTGTGTGTGTGTGTGTGAAGTGTGATGTGTTGCCTCAGAAAATGCTCTAGGAAGTGAGCTAGATGGATGAGCATTTATAGGTTGTACTAAAATATCATCATCATCAACAATAGCAAGTGAGGAACTACATATAGATTCATCAAAAGATACATGTTGAGTATCATCAATATTAAAAGTTCTTTTGTTATAAACTCTATATGCCTTATTATGCAAAGAATAACTGATAAATATACCTTCATCTGCTTTGGAGTCAAATTTATATAAGTTACCTTTTCTGTTTATGATATATCATTTACAACCAAAGACATGAAAATAAGATACAATGGGAACTTTTTGGTATAAGAGTTCAAATGAGGTTTGGTAAAAAAGTGTTCTAATAAGTACCTTATTTTTAACATAACACGCGGTTGAGATTGCTTCCATCCAAAAAATACGTTGGAAAGTTGTTCTCACACATCGTTGTGTGTACAAACTCTTGAAGTGTTCTATTTTTCCTCTCAACTATCCCGTTTTGTGGAAGAGCTCTAGGAAAAAGCAAAGTTGTGTGTAACACCATGTTTTCACAAAAGCTTTAAAAATCCTCATTTTCAAATTCACCACCATGGTCTGTACGAATAGAAATAATTTTTAAAGAAAAAAATCTTTGAATACGTTTTAAAAATATTTTGAATTCATTAAAGGCATCATTCTTATTAATTAAAAATAATACCCAAGTGAAACGTGAATAATCATCAATAATTACAAACGCATATTTACTACCATTAAGAGAGAAACCTCATGAGGGATCAATTAGATCCATATGAAGGAGCTCTAATAGTCTTCCAGAGTTAAGTGCTCATATACACTTCAAAGTACTTTCATGCAATTTACCGTGTTGACATGATTCATAAATATTTTCAAGTTTAAAATGCATTTTGGGTAAACCATGTACCAAATATTTCCTAGATACCTTATTCATGTTCTTAATATTCACATGACCGAATCTTCTACGCCATAGAAGTGGGACAAATGATGATGCAACTAAACATACTTTTGAATCATAATCATGCAAACATAAAGTATAAATATCTTCTCTACGCTTACCTTTAATCAAGATATTTTGCATGGAATCGTCATAAAATAAACATGCATCAATAGTAAAAACTACTTTATATCCTCAATCACATAATTTATTGATGCTAAGAAGATTATGCTTTAAACCATAAACTAAGCTAACGTTTTCTATAAAAAGTTTAGATTTTTCACCGACGTTGCATATGCCAACAATCTTTCCTTTCTTATTATCTCAAAATGTAACTGTTCTCTCATTTTTCATTTAACATGAGTTTAGCAATCTCGAGTTTCCAGTCATGTGCTTGGAGCATCTATTAGCCAATATCCATCTACCTCAAATAAATTTTTTAAGCATATTAGTACCCACGAGAAGTTGGCTCCACAAAATTAGCCTAACGAGTTCTTCAATAAAGAAGGAACTCACTAAAATAACGAGATAGTCATATGTGCAAAACTAAATTAATTTTTCAAAGAGCACAGAAAGAGTCGACTCCTATTGTAATGATAGTCGACTTCAATATTCAAAATGAGCTAGATTATTGATTGTATTATGCAGTAGTCGATTATTAAGCCAACTGTAGTCGACTATTCTCCACAGAACGCAAAATATGATATATATTCATGATATTTAATCAATTGAATATTATCAAAGAGTATAAAATAATATTTCAAGCACTATTCTACTATTTTACTCAAGGGTATCGACAGAATAATCATGGATAATATATATACTCGACAAACATGGGTTCAAATGCATTCATCCATTAGGAACCCAAATCCAATTTGGATTTGATTTCCTATGCGTATAAGAATGTTCATCAAATTCATTTCTAACAATCTTACGAATATTGGCATTTCTATCATGCAAACTCAAATGTTTCTGTACACATATCACATGATCATTATGTCAAACAAATTTTCTATCAAGTTGCATAAAGTGTTTTTGTGAAGCATAATGAACATTGTGATCAGCATATTTGTACGAGGCATGGTGTGCATTGTGTCTACCATTGTGAGCATGAAATCTATCATTCTTAACATATTTCCCATACATGAACGCGTGATTCTTTCTAACATGGTTGGCATGCATATATGTAGGTATAACATTCTTATCAACATTGTGTATTGTGGAAACATGCTTGTGTTGGTGAGTGGCCTTTGTACTAGGTTTTTTCTTAAACTCATCAAGCTTAAGAACAAGTTCTTCATGCTTTAGCTTGCAAGCATAATTATTCTATCATTTATACTAGAAACATAAATAGCATGCTCATTCTTTAAAGAATCATGATCACATGGAAAAATATAATATTTAGCCTTTAAACAATCATAATCATACACCAATGTACCATTACAATCATGTTTCAACTGGTCATGAGATAAAACATCATAATCATGCAATTGAACATTATGCCTAATCTTAAGCTTGTCATGAAATCATTCAAAGTATTATGATTGATCTCTAACTTTTTATACTTTTTTCTTAATTTTTCAAGTTTTCTATGCAATTGTTCATAAGCACTTTCTAAATCAAATTCATTATCGGAGTTAGAATCATATACATCATCATTGTCATCTTGATGCACCATCAAGCATACTTCATTTTTGAAGCTCTCTTCATCAATTTCCTTGGTTGGTGGTGTCGCTATGGGTAGTTCCCCATATTTTTCTTCTAACATTTTCAACATTCGTTGTGTGGTGTTTGCCTCTGAAATTTCACTAAAGATTTCGCCGGATAAACAAACGTAAATTATACGCATTACCTTTAAGTTCATTGAGTATGTCTCCTTTTGATCTTGTGTCCATGTCACTATAGGAGTGGTTGGAACATCATATGATCTTGTGTTGGATCTGGATCCTAGCCTAGAGGGGGGTGAATAGGCTAATAAAAATATTCTCGCGCAACACATGAGAAATCACATGCAGTTAAAATCATAAGCAGAGTGAAAAGAGGCAATCACATAGTACGCACAGATATACCCTGGTTCGGTCGCATCAACGACCTACATCCATCCTCCAAGCAAATACTAGCATTAATATGTTCCTTCTGTATACCTACACTGGGGTCCTAGCTCCAACTCCCCACCTAGACTGTACCACACTCAACAAAGTGCAGAACCCTATCAACCTAGTAAATGTGTATCTTGACAGCGACAACACGTCAAGACCCTTTTATCTAGCAACAATCAGGCAAGTCCCAAATAACACAAAAAACTGGTAAAGTTTTTCCTACAGAGATCTACACACAATCACAAATATAATGATAAAGTAAAGGGTTCAGAAATGCTCAGATTATGATGGTGTGTCGTCTCTATCGTTCAGTACGGCGTCAGCTTTAGTCTGGCATAAACGGTGTCTCGATCTGACTCCTGGATCTCAAGTTGTGGCCCTCTGAAGTTAAGTGCACAAATCAGTCTATGTGCAAGAAATCCAAGTTCAAACCCAAATTAATTCGGTCTGTGCGCATAACAACCACTTTAAACTTTTAATCCATGTAAGCATTCCTTTTTCTCTTCTTTCGTTTGCATGGGGTGTTGTCCACGTCAGCACGTCTATCTCTCCGACTCGAATTAGCGTCTCTGATCACTCCTCTTTGACAGCGACACCTCTGGTGGCGACCCGAGGCTCCCACGGCTGCAGCTCGGGTTTGTGGATGTTCAAAGAGTCGAGGCTATTGTGACAGGCTCTTGTTGGCATCTGTCAGCGTGGGTTGATGGAGCACAGAGCGGGCGGTCGACTGAGCTCCAGGGAAGGGGTGAAACGGCGAGAAGGATGAAGAACTCCGGTGCTGTCTTACGTGGATTACGGCAAGGGCGAGTTACAGCGACTCCTTGGATGGCAGCTGTGTAGAGGAATATGCCCTCGGATCATTTGTATTTGATGCAAATGAAAATTTAAGCCTAGATAGGGACTAATTTGCATATGATGCAAAAGAGATTAAATGTGTCTTAAATTGTTTAAGACTATATTTAATTAAATAAACGCGTTGAAAAGGTTACCTAGATGACGGGATCGTCCCGCTCTAAACGCAGGTTCAAACCGCGTCAAAAACGGAGTCCAAATGCACAAGTTATAGCCAAAACAAGTCAGCCCAAACTGTTGGGCTGAAACCAGCGAAAATGGAGGCCCACCAAGCCCGAATTTTCTGGTTAGGGTTTTTTGAAACCTGGGATTTTCTTGACGGCTACGTTTCTAAGAGAAGCATGACTTTTGGCTAACTTTGGAAAATTGTTTGAAGGGTCAAACGGACTCGGATTGACGAGCCGTTTTTTCCTACGCGTTCACCGTTGAACCCTCTTTGATTTGGTAGGTTGTACCAACATTGAAGCTCAACGGTGAGGGAGTTAAAATTCAAGGAAGTTTTCCCTTTGTGAAAGGCAAACTAACTTGATTTAATTAATCCCAAATTAATAGTCCCATCTCGGTTGTGGAGAAAAGGGGAGAGTCAGCCGCCTCTATAATAGAGGCCCTCCCCCTTCCTCATAACTCGTCCCAAGCTCTAGATCTGAGCGGCTCTCGTAAATGTTGGAGCACGCTCAGATCTAAGCTAAATTAATATTTCTCCTCTCCCTATAAATTTATGCCTTGCTCCTGAGGGCTCTAGCAAAGCCGCAAAGGAGTTCGGATTCAGATCCGAAATCTAGGCGGAGGTTTCACTCGCGTGAAACTTTCTTCAACGCGTGGTTGGCTCGGCGACACGGGATTGATCGCCTCGGGATGCGGAGCGGTTCGAGGAGCGGTTTGGGGAGCGGTTCGAGGAGCAGCTCGGCGTGGGACGGGAGCGGCTCGGAAGACGGTGCGGAACATCTCGCCTGCCCCAGGGTTGAGATTCCGGGTATGTGTTTATTAGCATTAGTTTAATTTAATCGCAGTAGGCTAGATCCTTCTTGGGATGGTCAGACCCATCCCAAGTCGGCATAGATCTTGGATTAGGGTCTTGGACCTTAGGGTTAAATGTTAATTAGATTAACATGATTATTTTTCGCTGCTATTTCTGTCTATGTTCCGTCCGACTTAGGGCGGGCATAGAGTTTTTGTGCCCTAAGGGTCCCAGAAAACCCTTCAGTGGTATCAGAGCGTAGGTCTGCGTAACGATCTAGCCTGCGATTTTATTAAACTTTAAAATGCTTTTAAATAATTTTAAAAAAAATGTTTTTAAAGTTATGAGATAATTTTCAAAAATGTTTTAGATGTTCAAAAATTCTATTTGATAAATTTTGAACATGGAAATTTTTTTAATGACGTTTTAAAAATATGTGATATTTTTTTTGAAACTAATTTTAAAATCTTTTAAAATTTATGCGATAAATTATTTAGATGCCTAAAAATTTTATATGATAAATTTTTTAAGCATGGAAGTTTTTTTTAAAATGATGTTTTAATTTTATGAGATATTTTAAAACTGATTTTAAAGTTTAAAATTTTTATGCGATAAATTTTTTAAAGTAGCATGCAAATTTGTGATTTTAAAAACAAGTTTTTATGAGATAAAAATAAAATATTTTAAAATCATATTTTAAATTTAAATGTTAAATTTATGTATGCATGTTAAAATTGTTTATGCGATAAACTTAGTCTATTTAATTGTTAAATAGTTGTGCACTATCTTTATGCGATAAATTAGTGTAGCTTTATTTTAATGGCTAGTTCATCTTGTCCCTTATTTGATAACACAAGACAACCTTTTAGGTTAGCCATTAAGAAATTATTAAAATTTATTAATTGAATTTTAATGACATGCTATGTTTTAATAAAACATTAACAATGCTTTCAGACCTAATTCCCGATTAGGGTAGTCCTTTTAATGAAAATCTTAATTCTAATTGTTATTATTAATTCTCATTAAAGGACTTCGCTTTTAGCGTTGGTTAATAAATTTATTAAAATCCAAATAACGATTAGGATAGCACATGAACCTTATAGTTGATAAGGTCTTAATAAAAGTCATTAAACAAATCCTAAAATTTTGAATTTAAGGATGCAACTAGTTGATATGATTAATTAGTTGTTAATAAAATCTGTTTAGTCTATGGCACACATACAAAAATGACAAGCTTCATTCAATGGACCATGATCTAGTCAATGTGCTTGGCTAAGAGTTCTGGATCACCCTTTAAGGGATAGTGATCCTGGATTAGTCAATTCCCTGGCTGTGTTCCGCTGGACCGCAATGTCACAAATCATGATTGTATGACACCCTGGACTATATCTAGTCAATGCGTTATAAATCTTATTAAAGATTAATCTGTATCCTTCCTTGATTTTGGAGCTTGGTAACTCAAAGAAGACAATTATAGTTGTTGAGTCTCCTCAAGCTATGACATGTTTATCTTTAAGGAACAAACTCCAACATACATGTGATGTAGTCTAGACTTGACCCAAATCGATATGTCGGGTCTCCTCGAGCATCGATCAAAGTCAAATCTGGACACGAAATCAAGGGTCTGACTAGACCAGTCATTATGATTTGTTGAGTCTCCTCAAGATCATAAGTGACTGTGGGTAAAAACGATAGGGAGTCACATGTGATGTGATTGACTAAGAGTTAGTCTACCAATCATGGAACCAATCAACTTGTTGAGTCTCCTCAAGGTTGTGAGGTTCAGGATGATTGGATCCCTCTTTCACTAAATTTTAAATATTTTAATTCGATTAAATCGTTCGTTATTAAGCTTTGAAACGATCGTAAAAATAGTGGGAGGATATAGATAGATGAATGCCAATCTAACTATATTTAATATTGAACATATGCTAAACTAGGGCAAGACTATGTTTACCGAAGGAATCAAAATATAATTTTTTAATGGAATTAGTTAATTGGTCAAATAGGTTGATTAATTGAATATCAAGTTAAATTCTAATTGATAGAATTAAAACTATATTCTCGTTGACATTAAAATGACCTTCTAAAGAACAGACTTAAGAAATATGATTTCATTAAGTTCTGGGTCCAACAAATAAATTCACGCTACATGTCACTCGTCTCTATATGAGGCAGCTTGAACATATAGGAAATTCGAAGTATGTTTCTCCCTACAACTTGTCGAGCTACCCTCAAGGTTGTATGGACAAACAATTTTGATCCGCAAAGTTCGAGAATTCGATCAAACTGTTTGAGTCGAATACCAGTGCATGAGCGGTGCAAGGCTATGTATCCGAACCGGATCTTGAGACAAGCAACTTCTTGAGCTACACTCGAGATTGCAACTCTCAGGCGTTTGGATACATGAGATGCTTGCATAGCTATTTATTTATGTTGGGATATTTAATATCTAAATGTGATTTAGAAAAGGAAGAAGGCACTCCGGAAAGTCAATTGAGTTTAATAGTTTAATTTTTCATTAGTAAAGGCATAAGCAGAAGGAAATGAAAATGTGACATATTTTGATGTCACGATTTTATTATCTATTATACATTTGACAGCGATTTTTGAATCCTAGGGCTGACTAGGACAAGCTGACTAGGACAAACTGGTTGATAAAAGACGGCCAGGATTTAATCTTGGATGATGAACGGTTTAGATGAGGGTTTGAGATGATAAATTTGTATTTTTTTTAGATATCTTTTCTTGGAAATAGCCCTTGATTGTGGGTCCCATTTAGCTGGTTGGATAACCTGAGAAGTGCAAGAGGCACAACATGCGTTTGCAACCTGGGGAAGAGCAACAGGCTTTTGGGAAGAGCAACCGGTTTTTGGAGAGAGCAAAATTGTCTCTTGCTCTTCCCCAAAACATGAGAGCAGCAAGTAATCAACCGCATCCCCTAGAACAGAGGAGGGCACCGTACGACTGGCGCTACAAATTAACGTCGAGATGCTGAGATCTACAAGCTCTCCACGGTGCTACCCAAAGAAGTCAATGATGCTGAGAAGGAGCTTAGAAAGGAGTTAAGAGCAGAAGGTGGGCACCGTACAACTGACGGCACAAGCAAATGGCCGACGGCAGAAAAGAGCACAGTTCTCCCCAAATCGACTGGCGGAATCAGGTTCACCACGCGAGAACGCCCGCCTCCCAAGAAGGAGGAGGGCCCAGATGGCCGAAGGGACGGACGACGACGTCCTAGCACCACCAGCGTCGACTATCCGGCCAGAAGTCCAATGGGCGCAGCAAATCGCCCAAAAGGTTGTCAAGGAAACCATCAGACTCGCTCTAGACAAGGGTTCCTCCTGCGTGGATCTGGCTGTCAAACTCTTGGACATGCTGCTTGCTAAGAAGGTATTTACCCCCGAGTGACTTGGGAACCGGATGTTTGCTGTATGGGTTGATGCTGGATGATGTCGGCATCGACTTGCCGAAAACACCGACGTATTTCGGTGAAGTCATTGGGAAGCTCATCGCGGCGGGCGGGCTCAGTTTCAAGGTTGTGGAGGAGATCTTGAAGAAAGTGGAGGACTCGAGGTTTCAGGCCGCGATTTTTGATGCCGTGATGAAGAGCATTGAGGCTAGCACGTCTGCTCCCGCGATCCTGGGCGGGCAGGCGGCCGACATCGACGCATGCAAGAGCCTTCTATCTTGATCCCCTATCGCCCGTTATAAGCGGTAGCTATTTTTGTTCTAGGTTGATTCCCTCATGTAATCCTCTGTTGAGACTTGTGGTTTTGCTGCTGGTGTTTTTTGTTTAGCCCCATGCTGTGTCCTTCCTCTTTTTTCTCACGAGGTGAGCAACTTTGTGATGAGACGATCCCCCAAGTGGGGCTGTGAGGAACAGTATAGTTTTATGAGTTGTATATTTCTGCGAGGTCATATGAATGTTTATTATTGATTGTGCAGCCTCAAAAACCTATTACGTTGCTTCCTAAAGATTGAACCTGTTTTATTTTTGGGCAGATTCCCTACAGCGAAAGTAGTGAAGTGATTTAGTGAAGATATCACCTGATCTTCGGTTGATCCATATAGGTATTTGCAAGTAAGATCTTTGATTATTGCAAAAGAAGCTGACCGGACGGAAGCCACTAGAGACAATGCAACAATTGGTCTCAAATATGGGATCATTTTGAAAGAGCCTTTTCCAGAACTCTGAAGATCTTCTGCAATCGGGATGTTTGCACAGCAATTTGATGAATCTAACACTGGTGCTGCCGCATCAGTAGGTATGCCCTGATCAACTTTCCGGTTGATCCTCTGCTAGAGAAAACATTTTGTCTTCTTTGCCACAAATATGGTACCCCATGGAGTCCTTCAAAAAGCTGCACTCACTGCAAAAGTTGAGCTCAAATGTAAGCCACTGGACTTTTAGATGTATATTGCTAATATAAACATACGAAGCAAACCAAAGAGGTCTTACACATTTGTCGCAAGCACATGTTATCTTGATTAGCTAACCGAGCCAACAAGAACTGAACAGAGACGTCCTCACTGAAATTTTGCAACATAAATTACAAACCGCAAGAGTGTGATAAAAAGAAAACAAGATTCAAAATGACAAAATGCAGTCGATTCTCAGTTGGAATTAAAGGGAAATAACTGAAACTATATTAGTTTACCTTCTTCTATTGTCTGCTCCACCATTCGGATAGATCTGCAGTAGAGAAGCATATATATTATATACCAACAGACACAAAGCTACTAAGCTATTAATTATGTTATTTGGTCTAAGGCGAAGGCATATGCTAGCATGCATTTACGGACATCAAAAGAAAAAAGATGTAGCACTTTGTGAGCACTAACAGTACCGAGTCAGCCAAATAAAGGCTAAGATGTGCGTAAAATGACCAATGAATTGGTACAACCCAATAATTTCCAATTTTTCAGGTTTCTTTGCAAGACACTCCATTATACATCATATCATCGGCACTAATAATATTCAGTCAGATATATAGGACCGGAGAGGCCCATAATATGAACAATGAATTGGTACTACCCAAGAATTTCCAATTTTTCAGGTTTTTTAGCATGACACTCCATTATACATCATATCATCAAACAATGGCAGTTCCTCACTGCCTTGAATACTTTATAGAACCTTTGTGCTTGGTTTAAGGGAAATATGAAATAAAAGAAAAGAAAGTACGTAGGGGAATCAGTTTTCAATGTCTGGTTGGAAAGAAAAGTTGTAAGAATATGGAAATGATGGACAAAAAAGAAAATACAGATTAAAAGTAAGCATCCAAGTACGAATATTTTTGCTTTTATAATGTTTTCTAGGCAGTTTTAGCCGAATTATGCCCTAAAGATTGAACCTTTTTACTTTTTGTAATCTAATTTTCTCACGGTTCTGAACTGCATTCTGCTCACTTTGCTCACTTATTCTAAACCGTGTTCTGCTTATCTTTCATGTGTAGTAATTATCTGATGAACTACATATTGTATTTCATTTTCTTTCTTTTGTTCATAGCTCCCTTTGGATAGGATTTCTCCAGCACAAGATGGTGTCATTAGAGTGCAGCATAGGATCACAATGGGTGTGCATGATGGTATCTTCCAATATGTAGTTCATCAGGGCTTATTTTATTTTCCAACCATATTGGTTATGTTCTTGGCAAAGGTGGTGCAATTATATCAGAAATAAGGAAGTTTATAAGAACACACTGTAATTAGCAAAGAACACACTGTTTGAGCAAAGAACACACTGTTTTTGTCCATATTAGCGTAAAAACAAAGATTTGTCAATACACTGTTTTTAGAAAAGGACACACTATTTTGGTATGAACTTATGCTTTGTCAATACACTCTTTGATTTGTCAAAAAGCAAAGAACACACTGTTTTTAAGCAAAGAACACACTGTTTTATCCCAGATTTGTCCAGTGAGCAAAGAACACACTGTTTTTGTCCATGAAGGAAGCTTACAAGATTTGTCATATTAGCTGGCATATTCACTACTTCCATAAACTTCCCAGATTTTTGGTATGAATTATGCCCAGATTTTTTTACTCCGAATTTTTTAAAAGAAACATTACTTTAGCTTTGTAATTAGCATAGGTACAAACATAGGTTGTGCATTGTTTAACATTACCTTTTTGAGAGTATGTATGTGGTTGGCAGTTTACTTGATATGTTTTTTCTTTCACATTTGATATGTTTTTATGTTCCTTTACTTTTTTATTATTTTTACAGGATTGCGGATGCTGCTTCTACAGTGGACATAAGTTCATACCAAGTTACTGGTGAAAGTTCAGAGTCTACTATAAAGATCAATATCAGAACTCTGGATTCTAAGATCTACACTTTTCGGATGAACAAAGATGTATGCTATTCCTGATTGTCAAGTTGGCATAAAGTTGTTAATATTATGATGTAAATCAGCTGAAACATACTAAATATTTAAAATGTCATGAGCATATCATCTAAAAGCTTTGTTCTTTAAATTTATGTCCTTTAAATTTATTTCCATAAAATCTGTATATTTGATGGGCCCTCACTTGATTTTTAGCTTAGTTTATATTAAAAATATTTTCACTTCTCAGTTAGACATGGATATTTTATTTAGTTAAATGGGAACATTGATCATTCCCAATATGCTCAGCAAGCTTTAATGGTGCATTTTAATACTTTTTTTACCATATTCTTTGGCTAAATCAGTGAGTTTGTGCATGTGGGCATTATTCAAGTGTGCAATTTTAATGGTGCAATTTTAATGGCTAAATCTGTGAGCTTTAATGGTGCAAGTTTAATGGCTAAATATGTGAGCTTTAATGGTGCAAGTTTAATGGCTAAATCAGTGAGCTTTAATGGCGAAATTTTAAGTGTTTTTACCATGTTCCTCGGATGTAAGGCATGCATCTTCTTTGCAGTTGAAATGAGTATGATGGTTATGCAGCCCATATTTTCATGTTCATGTCTCCATGTTCGTATCATATTGTTTAAGGATTTACTGTGTCTCCATATTCGTGTAGCATCATATGTATGTGCAGTTTATGCTTATTAGCTGTTGATATCAATTTGTTGACAAATATGCGCCAACATTCATAGCTGAATTTGTATTTACCAGTTGATGTTCACACTTCAGCAACAGTAGCATGAGAGGTATGATGTTTCCATATATGAATCAAATTGCATGTTCTCAAAATAAATTTAGTTTTTTTTCAAAAAAACATGAAGGAGATACAGAACCGTTGGTCTTAAGAGTACACGACCAAATTCCTGGAACTGATGAAATCAAATGCATGCCACATTTAATTAAGTCAAAAAACAATGGGAGATAAAGCCTGCACACTATACTTTAAAATGGATGCATGGAACCTTTAACACAAAAAAACCAGGGGAACTAAATTTTGGGAGGAAACTTTTAAAATTTTGGAGGGGAACTGAATTTTGGGAAACTAAATTTTAGGGGAGACTAAAACTTTAAACTTAAACTCGATTCTATGTGGAAACTAGATTTTGTGTGGAAATGAATCTGGAGGGAATTAAATTTTTTGGGGCACTAAAATTTTTAGGATGAACTAACTAACATGTATTGCGATTTAATTATTACCGTTCGTTTAAAATTTGGATCTTAAACGAGATCCAAGATTTTGATGGTGGAATAGTTTAAATAAACTGGGGACCTAAATTTTGGGAGGATTAAAAATTTTGGGTATTGAAGGCGCCTGCGTCGAAGCTAAATTTTTAATGGGATGTCTTAAATGAACCGTGCCCGCGGGCACGGGTTATGACTAGTTGTTATACAAAAGACGTCTAACACAATTTGACGAATGTCGTCACCTCGCTTCTGAAGCAATGTTTTGCGTTAGTAATTTATGTATAACAATAATATTTATATATTAAATGCTAATATATATAAATACACAAGATAGTAGCAAACTTGTATGGAAAAATAGACTAGGCCGTATCAAGAGACTAAGCTTCACAAGTCACATAAAGAGGGGTCTGACCTCTCGTATTATGAAGTCTGCGGACACTTGTGAGTCTTATCCTCTTAGATATAATGGCCGAAACCCATCTGTAAGACAGTGGGAGAATGAGTTGTTGAACTCAGTCTGGTACATACTGATGTACCCGAGTCTAGATTAACCAAAATAAGTTATTCGTATATTTTATTAAGACACGTGTTCTTGATGAAACACAAGTCTGATAAAATAAAGAACGAAATGACTGAAGTATTTAAACTGATTCGATTAGATCGAATGGACAAATACTTAGCTACATAAAATCTTGCGTAAATAAAAGAAAATGTGATTTTCTCTCAGGTCAAGTCTGTTAACACATCCGTGTGTTAAAAGTATGAATCACACTGAGTTAGACTTGGTGCAATCCATAGCAAGTGACTCTGAGTTAAGTCCTCCTTCTGGTTTAAGTCCCAGATAGTAATGCATAGGTTTTGATAATGTTCTGTGAGGACATTATCAATAAGATATTCATTAAATCAATCATTAGAAAGTTGTATAATTACTCGAATTTCGTGAGACGAAGAGTCGAGTTAAACATCATAACTGATGATGATTTAGTCAACTTCCGGGATGAAATTTGGAGTAGTAACTCCGATTTAAAAACTTGATGCAATCAAAATAGGTCCGTGTGCGTAAATAAATTTTGGAATTTAGTTTACATGCACAAGGAAAATGTTTCCTCACTTTCTGCAAGTAAATCTTTAAGTTGAAAGATTGGTGCAGAAAGGAATATAGTGAAGTGCAATCATGTTGGTCGAGAACGGTTTTTCCATACTAATTCCTATTAAACGGATTATAATGAAACCGTTTTTCCACCAGCAGATGTGTACAGAACTACTTGGACCAAACTCGATGTAAACGCTTAAGTTGACCATGAAAATTGGAGCATTCACTTACAAGTTCGTTTTTCTAAATATGATTTAGATGGACCAACTTATATGAATTAGCCAGATAATTTTCAAGGTCAGTGGGAGCATGTAAATTACATGTAAGGCATCAAAGGGATGGAACATATATATTTTGATGAAGTGATCAAAAGAGTTTGATACTTTATCAGAAATAGATATGGGCCATTTATGACCGTTAACTAATTATTATCGTAAGGTACGATGAACTGGATAAGATCCAAATAAATAAAATATTATGGATTCCGAAATACCAAGTGAATTATTTGAATGAGATTCAAATGGTTGGTCTAACATGAACATAGACACTCCTTAAGTCTATAGTGTAGACGGTTTTAGCAGATCCACTCACGAAGGCTCTACCACATGAAGTCGGGAAAACTTATGTGTAAAAACGGTATTAGATACCGAGATAAATGGGCCTGAGTGCAAGTGGGAGATGTTGAGAGATGATACCCTCGAGGCTATCTATCTTCATGTGTGAATAGCACAAACATCTTGTTCGAAATAACAGTAAGCTGTTTGGTAATAATTTATCTAAAGTTATGTTATAATGTATTTAACATTAGATATTAACTTAGGTAAAGTCCTGAGACTTTATGCAAGGTCAAACATGTATCGAGATGAGTATCTCGATCATGGAGAAATGTTTGACCGTCTGTAGCATAAGTCTAAAAGGGTTCGTGGTCGTAAATGTTTCGAGACAAGGATATCGAAACATCGGATAGACCATTGTGTCTTAGTATTCACCGTTTAGCGGTGGCGATGATCTCATGATCGTTTGACTTGGCGAAGTCGTAGACGAGACACAGGTGCTCATTAGAGAATGAGTTCACTGAACGATCCACAAGAGTTATCATATGGTTATATTGACCAATCTGTCAATGATGACTCTGAGTGATGATAGGCTAGTTGGTCTTTTGACTTGAGGTCATTTTGACGAACCTGTGCGTGAACGGTGCCACTTAGATCAAATGACCTAGCTTCAAGGCAAGGCCTGTCGAAAGGTCTTTGATTGGGTGACACTTGAAGCGTATGAGGAGAGTAATGACCAAGAGAGGATTCGTCTCTCCCGGTCAATGGGAGTTAGTGTCGTAGGGTTAGTTCGGTCTTTAGTAAAAACTCTGGCCAGAGTATGTTGGAAGAAGTCCAACATTTTTGACTAAAAGATCGATAGAAACTAACCAGAGTCAAGTTATTGGGGTTAACAGTTTGACCGTACCCTAGACTTGACTTACACGACATAGTTTAGACGAAAAGACTATAACTTCGGAATTCATCATGGAAATAGTCAGGGTGGTCCTGAAAATACTCATGTCAATGAGTTAACCACATAATGATGATTCCTGAAGCAGGGACGGCAACCACTGCTCGTGGTCACTGCCGTATAGGGCTTCGAGCCCAACCTGTTGCAAGGGTCAGGCTGTAGGGTCTCACACAGAGTGCGATCTTCGTCTAGTAATAGGTAGAAATTAGTTAGGGAGAATAATTTGCATTTGATACAAGGGATAAAACATTGCAAAATATGTTTGCAATCATCTCCTGCATTCGGGATAAATGATCCTGAGTGCAAGTGGGAGATGTAGAGGAATATGCCCTCGGATCATTTGTATTTGATGCAAATGAAAATTTAAGCCTAGATAGGGACTAATTTGCATATGATGCAAAAGAGATTAAATGTGTCTTAAATTGTTTAAGACTATATTTAATTAAATAAACACATTGAAAAGGTTACCTAGATGACGGGATCGTCCCGCTCTAAACGCAGGTTCAAACCGCGTCAAAAACGGAGTCCAAATGCACAAGTTATAGCCAAAACAAGTCAGCCCAAACTGTTGGGCTGAAACCAGCGAAAATGGAGGCCCACCAAGCACGAATTTTCTGGTTAGGGTTTTTTGAAACCTGGGATTTTCTTGACGGCTACGTTTCTAAGAGAAGCATGACTTTTGGCTAACTTTGGAAAATTGTTTGAAGGGTCAAACGGACTCGGATTGACGAGCCGTTTTTTCCTACGCGTTCACCGTTGAACCCTCTTTGATTTGGTAGGTTGTACCAACATTGAAGCTCAACAGTGAGGGAGTTAAAATTCGAGGAAGTTTTCCCTTTATGAAAGGCAAACTAACTTGATTTAATTAATCCCAAATTAATAGTCCCACCTCGGTTGTGGAGAAAAGGGGAGAGTCAGCCGCCTCTATAATAGAGGCCCTCCCCCTTCCTCATAACTCGTCCCAAGCTCTAGATCTGAGCGGCTCTCGTAAATGTTGGAGCACGCTCGGATCTAAGCTAAATTAATATTTCTCCTCTCCCTATAAATTTCTGCCTTGCTCCTGAGGGCTCTAGCAAAGCCGCAAAGGAGTTCGGATTCAGATCCGAAATCTAGGCGGAGGTTTCACTCGCGTGAAACTTTCTTCAGCGCGTGGTTGGCTCGGCGACACGGGATTGATCGCCTCGGGATGCGGAGCGGTTCGAGGAGCGGTTCGAGGAGCGGTTCGAGGAGCAGCTCGGCGTGGGACGGGAGCGGCTCGGAAGACGGTGCGGAACATCTCGCCTGCCCCAGGGTTGAGATTCCGGGTTGTGTTTATTAGCATTAGTTTAATTTAATCGCAGTAGGCTAGATCCTTCTTGGGATGGACAGACCCATCCCAAGTCGGCATAGATCTTGGATTAGGGTCTTGGACCTTAGGGTTAAATGTTAATTAGATTAACATGATTATTTTCTGCTGCTATTTCTGTCTATGTTCCGTCCGACTTAGGGCGGGCATAGAGTTTTTGTGCCCCAAGGGTCCCAGAAAACCCTTCAAGCTGCTCATTGCAGATGATGTCGTAGCAGCAGCAAGATGAAGAACATCAGCTTGTCTTCTTCGACAGCGGTGAGACTTCCGACGGAGTTGATGAGGTTCGCAACAGCGTGAAGATGACGGCAGCAAGGGTTCGTCACGGTAACCTCGAGATCTTCGGCGGTGCTCTTGGACGGCAGCAACCACTTGTCTTCGACAACGACTCCACGGCAGTAGCAGTTCGATGTTGATCTACGGCTTTCCACGACAGCTCGAAGAAGTTGTACGATAGCGTGGAAACGCCGGCAAGGAGATCGGGCTTTGCTGAAGGCTAGGTCAGTGGCCTTGTTGGTACGGGTCAGCAGCGGATTAGCGAGTGTGATATGCGTGACTCCTTCTTCTCCAATGTGCAGCAATGAAGATTTCCATCCTTGGTCTTGAAGATGATGAAGATGATTCCTCTTGCTCTTGGCTTGATGATTGGATCTTGGAGCAATGGCAAGAGGTACTTTTCAGCATGGACTTCTTTGGGTAAGGGGGGACTTACGTGAGGGTATGTGCTTTTTTGTATGCGGCAATGAGAGGTTAGAAATGTTGAACTAGGGTTTTTCTTTTTGGTTTTCGACCGCACGTTGGGAAAATTAATGTAATGGTCAGCTTGTTTTCTTTGGTTTTCCCCACAAAAAATGTAGAGCATATATGTTGGTTTTTATAAAGGATAGTTAGGGTTTCAAGAGGGTTCGGCCAAGAGAAGTTGAGCTTGGGTTTGTTGGCTGTAGGTTGCGGCCATGTAGTAGGATGAGAGGGAATCTCTAAATGAGAATTTGTTGGGATTTGATATTAAGATGAATAGGAAACTGATATAAAGGAATCCTTTATAAATCTCTCTAATAGATTTGACCAAGTCCATCTCATCTCAAATTGGATTCATCCATCTCATTCCATGTTGGACCTAGTCCACATTGTTTTGTACACAACCCTTTCTTTCTCTCTCCAAATTTCTATATGATTAGCAATTCCTCCAACGCTTAGAATAACGGATTTTCCATTCCTGAAACACACTTAGCACACTATTTAAATAGCAACACACGTTTGTCATCATCAAACTAAAGATCCTAGATCGTTGCTTCCAACAATCTCCCCCTTTTGATGATTACAAACCCATAAAAGATTTGAGCAAATAAACGCGCACAAGCATTACAAGAATGCACAACAAATGTAGCAAGTAGATAGGCATGCTCCCCTCTTTACAAGCTCAATGCGCACAAGCATTACAAGCATGCACAACAAATGTAGCAAGTAGATAAGCATGCTCCCCCTCTTTCCAAGCTCCACATATTCATGTATTTTCAAGCTCCCCCTTCAACCAATAATACCATATGTTTTCTCCCCCTTTTGTTATCATCAAAAGTGGATTAATGAAGTCATCAAATATCACATGCACAAATAAAGTATTATTGAGTATATCTAGCACTTGCATGTATTTTCTATAAAGTGGGCACTACAAGTTCATAGAAAATCATAATTTAGACTTCACCACCATTGTGTAAGTGTGATAATATAAACAATGAAGTACAAAGGGAGATTCAATTTTGAACATTAACCAAATCAATCCACATTTTCCAATTAACATGAATTTCATTAGGATTGATTTTTCCCACCTCATTAAAAATGAGTTCAAGTTACCAAACCCCAAAACATAGCATACAAGGACTCTTAGATGTGGGGTTGGCATTGCTTGACGAGTAATATACACCAACGCAAAGATTACCCATAAAGCTTATGTTGGATACTCGTGGGTAGCGTAATAGCTATGAATTGTATCCATTTTACATATGGAGCAATTTCCATGTATATTTTTTTTCATATTCATTTCTTTTCGTGCTCAATTTTTATTCATGGCAATACACATCATATCCCTTGGATTTTTCAGTTTTATTCATCCTACATTCACTTTCAAATATTCATAAAAAGAATCTCCAAAAGTACAACGAGTTTAATTTTCGTGGAAGTGAGCATGTAGGTGTAGAAATCAAATTATTCGTTTCATGAAGCATGTCATGACTACAAAGTAGATTCTAACATACGCATGTAGCTATAACAATAATACAATGATTTCTACAAGGATATGAATGAACATTCAAAAGACCACTTATAATGAATCATGAAGAGGTATTCATTAAGCACATATATAATTTTTTTTGATTTTTTTGTCTTTCATTTTTTATATAAAGAACTAACTCAATGCTAAAAAGCAAACAAACAAGCACACAAACAAAAATTAAATCAAGCACACACAAAATCTATGAAGGTATGCAATGAATGCAAAGAGGAAAAAGGTATACATTCGCGTCGCCATTTGACTAAAGAGCTAAGGAATGAAACTTTCAATTCATTGCTCCTCGCCAAATCTCCACCTCACCTACATGAAAGGTGTTAAGTGTGGCCTTGGAATCCAACAAGGTCCACTAGTGTTAGTCATCAAAATTTAAGGAACCCACACTTGTTTAAACTTTATGTTTGTGTTTCTAAACTTACAATAATAGGATGTGTGACCAACACTATCACAAGTAATGCACTTTGCATGCATATTTTTCACAATAGAAGGCACATTGTGGACTTTCTTAAATTTGGGCTTTTCAACATTTTTCAACCCAAATCCAAGTCCCCTTCTAT
This sequence comes from Scilla litardierei, assembly GCA_030789695.1. Taxonomy (NCBI): domain Eukaryota; kingdom Viridiplantae; phylum Streptophyta; class Magnoliopsida; order Asparagales; family Asparagaceae; genus Scilla; species Scilla litardierei. Next base: position 178,329,264 of record CM061133.1, on the reverse strand, counting down.
TATTGTCATATAATTGATTTCCAAGTATGATATCCAACGAATGTTTACCAATTGAAAATTTTCTTAATGACAATTCTAGATTAGAAACTTTGGATTTTAATAATTTATTTTCATCCATAAGCAAAGTACATTTACTTATAAAGGCTCTCTTGTTTTCCTCGTCCTTCTTTTCAAATTCAACCATTTTCCTTTTAAGATCGTGATTTAACATGCACATTTTATCCTTAAGCTCTCTAATCATATAATCCTTTTCAGTTTCGAGCTTAATTAAATCTTGCTTAAGCATGCTAATATTATTCAATAAGGAAGGACAAGAAAGACAAGTAGCTTTTTCAGGCATGATAGCTTTTTCTTTTTATAGTGACACAATTTTAGCGTTACATGCAACAAGTTTCTCTTGAAGAATATCTACTTCGTCAGAAATGTCACATTTTTCTTTTTGTAACTTAAAGCTAGCATTCCTATCGCCATTTAAAGTAAGTTCTAGCTCATCAATTTCCTCTTGCATGGCTTTACAGATAATTAGAAGCTCAGCTTTACTGCCGGATTTTACCTCGTTATGTTTTGCCATCAAGCAGAGGGAGGAGTGTGCTTCATTCTCCTCGAGCTCATCTCCACTATCCTTGTCCCATGTTCGCACTACAGCTTTTCCTTTCTTCTCTGTGATACCAGCTGTTTCTCGTTGGCAATGTCTAGCGAAGTGTCCCTGCTTTCTGCATTTAAAACAAATAACTTTACGCTTAGTATTATCACAAAGAGAAGCATCATAATTATTTAAGAGAGCGTCTCTTCCCTTTTGATTCTTTTCATTGCAGCTGAGGGATTTCTCACTTTCATATGCAATTTTCAATGTCCTCCATATATCCTGCGCAGAAGAGCAATGTGAGATACGATCAAATATTATTCTACTCAACCCACATAATAAGATATTCATTGCTCTAGCATTTATAGCACACACATTTTTATCATTTAAATTCAGATTACTTTCAGGCATAGAATATCTGTTATCAATAATGTACCAAGTATCAACATCAACGGATAGTAAATAAGTTTTCATCCTAGCCTTCCAGTATATATATATTCATGGCCACTAAATAAAGGATGACGATCAATAGGCATATCGTGAGCAAAGACTAACTTTGGGGTTTTCATGATAACTAGACTAGACAGATCCTCTAACCTGCTCTGATACCACTTGTTGGATCTAGATCCTACCCTAGAGGGGGGGTAAAAAGGCTAATAAAAATATTCTCGCGGAACCCACGAGAAATCACACGCAGTTAAAATCACAAGCAGAGTAAAAAGAGGCCATCACAGAGTACACACAGATATACCCTGGTTTGGTCGCATCAACGACCTACATCCATCCTCCAAGCAAATACTAGCATTAATATGTTCCTTTTGTATACCTACAATGGGGTCCTAGCTCCAACTCTCCACCTAGACTGTACCACACTCAACAAAGTGCAGAACCCTATCAACCTAGTAAATGTGTATCTTGACAGCGACAACACGTCAAGACCCTTTTATCTAGCAACAATCAGGCAAGTCCCAAATAACACAAAAAACTGGTGAAGTTTTTCCTACAAAGATCTACACACAATCACAAATATAATGATAAAGTAAAGGGTTCAGAAATGCTCAGATTGTGATCGTGTGTCATCTCTGTCGTTTAGCACAGTGTTAGCTTCAGTCTGGCGCGAACGGTGTCTCGATCTGACTCCTGGATCTCAAGTTGTGGCCCTCTAAAGTTGAGTATGCAAATCAGTCTGTGTGCAAAGTAATCCCAGTTCAAACCCAAATTATTTCGGTCTGTGCGCACAGCAACCACTTTAAACTTTTAATCCACGTCAGCATTCCTTTTTCTCTTCTTTCGTTTGCATGGGGTGTCGTCCACGTCAGAACGTCTATCTCTCCGACTCGAATTAGCATCTCCGATCACTCCTCTTCGACAGCGGAACCTCCGGCAGCGACCCGAGGCTCCCACGGCTGCAGATCGGGTTTGTGGATGTTCAAGGAGTCGATGCTATCACAACAGGCTCTCATTGGCGTGTGTCGATGTGGGTTGCTGAAGCACAGAGCGGGCGGTTGACAGAGCTCCAGGGAAGGGGTAAAACGGTGAGAAGGATGAAGAACTCTGGCGCTGGATTGTGTGGCTTACGGCAAGGGCGAGTTATGGCGACTCCCTGGATGGCAGCTGCTTGTTGGAGATGATGTCGTAGTGGCAGCGAGATGAAGAACATCAGCTTGGCTTCTCCAACAGTGACGAGACTTCCGACAGAGTTGATGTGGTTCGCAACAGCGTGAAGACGACGTCAGCAAGGGTTCGTCACAGCAACCTCGAGATCTCCGGCGGCGCTCTTCGACAGCAGCGATGCCTTGTCATCGACAACGACTCCATGGCAGTAGCAGTTTGGCATTGATCTACGGCTCTCCACGGCAGCTCGGAGAAGATGTACGACAGCGTGGAAACGCCAGCAAGGAGATCGAGCTTTGCTTAAGGCTAGGTCGGCGGCCTTGTTGGTACGGGTCAGCAGCGGATTAGCGAGCATGATATGCGTGACTCCTTCTCCAATGTGCAGCAATGAAGATTTCCCTCCTTGGTCTTGAAGATGATGAAGATGATTCCTCTTGCTCTTGGCTTGATGATGGGATCTTGGAGCAATGGCAATAGGTACTTTTCAGCATGGACTTCTTTGGGTAAGAGGGGACTTACGTGAGGGTATGTGCTTTTTTGTATGCGGCAATGAGAGGTTAGAAATATTGAACTAGGGTTTTTCTTTTTGGTTTTCGGCCGCACGTTGGGAAAATTAATGTAATGGCCGGCTTGTTTTCTTTGGTTTTCCCCACAAAAAATGTAGAGCATTGATGTTGGTTTTTATAAAGGATAGTTAGGGTTTCAAGAGGGTTCAGCCAAGAGAAGTTGGGCTTGGGTTTGTTGGCTGTAGGTTGCGGCCATGTGGTAGGATGAGAGGGAATCTGTAAACGAGAATTTGTTGGGATTTGGTATTAGGATGAATAGGAAACTGATATAAAGGAATCCTTTGCAAATATCTCTAATAGATTTGACCAAGTCCATCTCATCTCAAATTGGATTCATCCATCTCTTTCCATGTTGGACCTAGTCCACATTGTTTTGTACACAACCCTTTCTTTCTCTCTCCAAATTGTTATATGATTAGCAATTCCTCCAACGCTTAGAATAACGGCTTTGCCATTCCTGAAACACACTTAGCATACACGTTAAATAGTAACACACGTTTGTCATCATCAAACTAAAGATCCTAGATCGTTACTTCCAGCACAAAGTCCTCGGTCTCAAAATGTATCTCCATCCTTCTTTTCAAAATTGAAATTTTTGTACCATCGAATATGGGAGGAGATAGCAAACTTTGGCTGTGTCTCATCGTTGTTGATGCCAAGCAATCAACCGTAGCTCTGATGCCACGTGTTGGGATCATATAGATGGCCAACGCACTAGAAGTGGTGTTGAATAGTGTTTTTAAAAATAATTGCACTTAAAAAAATATCCTTCTAGCTATGTTTAAGACTCATAAGGAAGTTGCTCCATTAGGTTCTTAATCAACAAATTGCTACCTTCAATAAACTGATGTGCACACCGGAAATTGAAATACAAATGCAAGTAATGTAAAGAAATAGAGATGAGAGACAATCGCAAACACAAAGGATTTACCCTGGTTCACCCACCCATGGGCTATGTCCGATCCCCAACCTTGTTGGGATTTTCTCCACTAACTGACTCTTCAACAAGAGAGCCAAATACCTCAAAATAGAGGGCTTCTACAATTACCTAGTTCCACTTACTAGGAATTTCCAATACAAAAAAACTCAATCTCACCAAGAGAGGACATCAACACTTGAGACTTTTCACAACCAACAAATACAACCAATAATTCTTACCACCACACCTTGTGTGGATTTATAAACCTTTCTTTTGATGATGAATGTCATAATCTCCTATAGCCAATTAATTGAAGTTTTGTGAAGTGAAAGTAGCTAAGGAATCTTAAGAATAAAGAAGATTAAAACACTTAGAGATAAAAAAAACTCAATTGGAATCTCAGAATAATCAAGATGAAGCTTGAAGAGATTGGCAATTAAAGGTCAAGATGCTTAAAATCTTTAAAACAAATTTAAGAATAATTGACTTGAAAACTTTTAAGAGCTTGAGAGAGTTAGAAAATGCTTGAAAATTGGATTATATGCTCATTAATGTATTCAAAAACTCCCCACATTCAGTATAAATCGGGAAGAAAAATCATTGAAAACAGTTCCATAAAATGCCTCCCAACAGAAATATCGACAGCTTTCCGTAAAATACGAAACTGTGTTTTTTCAGTCCATTGGGCCAAAGTATGTTGGATCTCCTAGCACACCAAATACACTAGTGGTGGGGTGAATAGTGCATATTATGACGAAATTGCAAAATTAAAAGTTACTAAAATTGCAATAAGAGTGCAGAAGTAAATAATCACAATCCAGAGAACGAGCAAACGCAAGCATTGAGATTTATTCTGGTTCGGATCCTTGTATTCCTACGTCTAGTCCCATACTCCACGTAGAGATTTCAAACCCAATATTACCACTTGATCTCTGCAAGCAAGCATACAATGATGCCAACACTTTCAATGTTGCAAACTTGTACAATCTCTTCAACAAAATATTCACCAAATAAAGAGAAAAAGTAAGAAACAATATCACATATAGCCTTGATAATATAGGAATTGAATCACATGTAAGGTGAAGATATCTCCAAGGTTTCTTGATATGAGATGTGGTAGAAACACACTTGTAAATGGACTTTTTATTGATGCAAAATTTCTGCAGAGGTTCCCCAAATAAAATACGAAAAACACCATCTCTTTTAGAGTGAGAAAGTGAAATTAAGAACGAGGGGGGGGAGAGAGAGAGAGAGAGAGAGAGAGAATTAATTTGTGTAGAAATATTGAGGATTTGGGGTCTATTTATAGGCCAAAGGGATCCCTAATAACAGTTTAACAACTGCCTAAAACGATTCAAAAAAACTGAACTGTTTGTTCAAAAATTAGTCGACTAGGCAAATCTATTAGTCGACTAGGCCTTAAGAATGAACTGAGATTTTACCATTGTAACTAAAATTAGTCGACTAGACAACTTAGATTAGTCGACTACAACTGTAAACGATCAAAATTATAGCTGTTTGAGGAAGTTATAACTGCTATTAGTCGACTAGAAAGTTGTTTATCAACTAGAAAAATATAACTAACAATATAACTGTTGGAATAACTACTTAGTCAACCAAGAAATCATGTTATTTGACTAGGATCAAAAATCTTAGGAAATTGTAAAAATAAGATCCTTGTTGCTAAGTGATAATGTTGACCAAAAATTTTGACTTTTTTAAATTTCAGGGAAATGAATTAGTCGACTAGGAGAAAGGTTAGTCGACTAATTTGGTCTATGACTTGGTCGTTTGAGGAAATCTTAAGAGGCTGAGATACATCATTATCAAGGCTTTCACATGCTAAGTATAAGCAAGTATAAAAGTAAAGATTACATCATTTTTCACAAGATGCAAATATTCAACTTTGAGCTTCGCCTTGTTTTTTATGCTTCTTGCAATATATGTTGTCATAATGATTATCTTTATCTGAATGTTTTTGAACTTTATAATCTGCATAGATAGAATTAGTATGCACATACAATAATATGTAAATGTTTGTGTCATTAAAACTTTACGAGGAGAAAATCAAATCTTTAGTTTCCAATATTCTCCCCTTTTTTATGATTACAAACATCTAATTAAATATGAAAATAAAAATTAAAGCTCTCCCTAAATATATGCTTCATATATAAATTCATATAACATGGTAATTAAAATTGCATATAACTTAAGGTTGCATAGGCTTGCATATGACAAACTAAGTAAAAATTTGAATGAAGGCATTTCTTTAAATTAAAAATTAGTCATGTTGAATGTTATTAGTTAAGTACTTCCCTTTTAGTAGGTTAGTTTCTCTGTAGTGTCTGAAATAGTTTCTCCCCTATTTATCTCCCCCTTTGAAATCATCAAAAGGATGGGGTAAAAAATTTTGATAAGTTAGGGAGTTAGTCGACTAAGGAAACCTGTCAGTCGACTAACAGAGTGCAGAAAATCAATATGAACAAAAATTGAAACATATTTTATTAAAAATAAAAGCTAATATATTCGGAATTCTGAAAACAAATACAGAATAAAGAACTACATAAACAGGGCATACAACCCACATAATAAGACATAAAAATAACATAACCAATTAGTCGACTAACTGATTTGGTTAGTCGGCTAATTATAGACCAACAGTCACAGAATTGTCATAAAATTGTGGAGGTGGCGGAGGAGGATATTACAAAGACGATGGAGCATATGGATTCCAGCGTTCCAAATGACTCAAGATCTGAGCTGGAGTTCCTTGCATTTGCTCCATTGTCTCGTTAATGCGATCAAAATAACTTTCTAAGTGGCTAAAGTGGGTTTGAATCCCTTCAAAACTAGTGTTCATGTTTTCACAAAGTATATTTAGTTGATTTTGTGTAGACTCTCGTGAAGATGAAGGCATAGTGTGGGGATTTACTCCAACTCGACGGCGAGGGAGTGGTCATTCGGGTTCTTCTTCATTGGCCAAAGGTGCGGGAAGGTGCATGCGTAATTATACGGATCTACTGAAGTCGATAGGATTGAAAATTGAAAGTTCACTCTCTAGGTTGACTTCAAAGTGTTGTAGAATTCGGGTGATAGTGCATGGTAGGTAGATGTGATGCGACACCGGTTTGGCAAAGATAGAGATAACGTAATATCCTCAATTAACTTTGAAACCCCCATGATAGTGTAAAGACTATGTACAAGCATGTTGCTAATGTAATTGATAAAGCCGGATTTGGGAACAAGGTTGTAAGTTAGGATTTTTAGCAAAAGACGCTTAATGTGATTTAAGTTTACCGTGTTCATGCCAATATGAAAGTTGGGGCTTAATCTTTGAAGAACGGTTAGGTGGTTCATGGTAAAATCAAGAAAGTCACATTGGAATCAGGTATTCCTAAGATCCTAGAAAGAGACCTACACTAAGATGAATGTCTACACCTTTGACGGTGGTGTCAATGAAGGTGTCTCCATCTTCATGGGTAACCTCCATGTTTGCATAGAACTCCTTGACTAACTAGGATAGTAAGGAACCCTTCGGTGGAGTTCTAAATGCTAACAAGGGAGACAGTGTAGAGAATAGGAAAGATATTGAAGTTAAGAATCATAGGATCATCGAAATCAATGAACCATTCCAAGTGAAATAGAAGAGAAGCCATAGCGTCGAATTTGGAACATGCTTCTTGGGTGTTAAACACGATCGGACGGTGATTGGCTAGTTAGGAGTGACGTTGATGACCAGAGGACGCCATTAGGTAGCGGGATTTGAAGAGAGATGAACGTCTTGAATATTGGGACTTGGGTTTTCGCATAGTGTTTGAAGGAGAGAACCCATAGCTTTAAATATAGAAAAAAGGAGAGGTAAATTCGAATTTGAACATTCAAAACTGAATTAAAACTACATTAAATGTCTCTTAACTTCCCTAGGTTGGTTGGAAATCGAAATAATTTGAAAAATCCCGAAGATCCATTCGAAATCTGTAGTTTTTCTGAAAAATGCAGTCTAGTCGACTAATCAAAACTGTTAGTCGGCTAACGCGGTTCAGAAATTTTTCACGTTGGGAAGATGCATGAATACTGGTTACTTTCACTTTATTTGGTCAAAGGGTACTAACACGTGAATAGTATCCCAATGACCCTAGGTGTACTTAATGTGGATAAAACATAAGATGTTTGACTAGATATGACTTCACTAGGACAAAGACCCATGTACTTTTGAGGGGAAATTTAAACTTTGTTTGAATTTTAGTAACTTGAGTTGACCCATCAAATCTTTATAGTACATAGAATATATAATATATGAGTTAAAAATATTTTATAAAAATAAAACAATTTAACAAACATATATAAATATGGGCCAACGATTAGTCGACTAGGAGATTTTGCCAGTTGGATAATAAAAATATAAAATAATTCAGAAAAATTTATAAAAATTACATAATAACAACTATGTAATTTTAGATAGTATTCTTAATAATATCTTAAAATTCAGATTCACTAATTATTCGTAATTCTCATCTATGTCTTAAAAATGTTTCTTTCTTTAATGGTTTAGTTAAAATATTAACAATCTAATTTTCAGTTGATATATATTTTTAAAAAATGTCTACTTTTTGTACAAGATCTTCTAGGAAGAGATGTCGTATTTATATGTTTAGTACGTGCATGATGTACTGGATTTTTAGATAAGTTAATTGCACTAGTGTTATAACACATAATTGGACATGTGTCACACTTAATGCCATAATATAATATAGTTTGTTTCATCCATAGTATTTGTGCACAGGCTAATCCTGCGGCAATATACTCTGCCGCAGTAGTTGATAAAGAAACAAAATTTTTTTTGTTTCTTGCTAAACCATGAAACTAAAGCTTGTCCTTAAAAGTGACAAGTTCCACGTATACTTTTTCGATTAGATTTGTAACCAGCAAAATCTGCATCACTAAATGATATTAAATCAAAAGTGTTTGATTTGGGATAATATAGACCAAAATCAGAAGTATGTTTTATATACCTAAGTATCCTTTTTACTGCGGTTAACTGTGATAACTTAGGATCTGATTGATGCCTGGCACATAAACATACAGAAAACATGATATATGGTCTACTTGATGTAAGATATAGTAATGATCCGATCATACCTCGATATAAGTGTTGATCAATACTTTTACCATTTATATCTTTGTCAAGAGATAATGACATACCCATCGGAGTATGTTTTTCTGCAGAATTCTCTAATCCAAATCGTTTGATGAGTTCTTTCGTATAATTTTTTTGATAAATAAAGATCCCTTCGTTCATTTGTTTGATTTGAAGTCCAAAGAAGTATATCAATTCACCTATGTGACTCATCTCGAACTCATTCTGCATTTCCTTAGAAAATTCTTGACATAAAGAATCATTAGTTGATCCAAATATTATATCATCAACATATTTTTATATAATTATAACATCAGATTATATGTCCTTAGTAAATACGGTGGAGTGTATCTTACCAATAGAATAACCAGATTTCAATAGAAAATTCTTAAGTCATTCATACCAAGCACGCGGTGCTTGGTTTAGACCATATAATACTTTCTTTAACTTGAAAACAAGATTTTCACAAGTTTCCTGTCGAAATCCAGGTGGTTGTTCTACGTAGACTTCTTCATTAATAATACCATTTAAGAAAGCGCTTTTAACGTCCATTTGATATAATTTGAAGTTTTTATAGCAAGCGTAGGATAACAACATTCTAATATATTCTAGACGTGCAACTGGTGCGTAAGTCTTATCGTAATTTATGCCATCTTCTTGATTTTTACCTTGTGTAACTAATCTAAACTTATTTCTAACTACTTGTCGAGATTCATCTAATTTATTCTTAAATACCTATTTTGTTCCTATAACTGGATGACCTGATGGTCTTGGAACAAATTCACATACATCATTCCTTTTAAATTGGTTTAATTCTTCATGCAATACAAAAATCCATGAACTATATTTACATGCTTCATTTACATTTTTTGGTTCAATGGTTGATATAAAAACACAATGTGTCATTTTCTCTATTTATGATCTAGTCCTCACACCATCTGAAATATCTCCAATAACTAATTCATGTGAATGGTTGGGAACTTCTACATATGCCTTAGGAAGTTCAATATTTTTTGAATTTGATTCATTAGAGGGATTAGTTGAATCATTATTACCATTTAGTTTAATATTTTCCAATGAATTAGATAAGGGTATTGAATCATCATCTTCAATGGGTGTATCAAGTGTATAAAATTTATTAAATGTCACATGAAGTGATTCTTCAATACTTATAGTTCTTTTATTATATATTATATATCCTTTACTATGTGTAGACTAACCTACAAATATGCATTTGTCTAATTTAGAATCAAATTTATCTAGTGCATCCTTAGTGTTTAGAATAAACATTTACATCCAAAAACTCGAAAATATGATACACATGGAATGCAATCATAAAATAATTCTAAACAAGTTTTATTTAATATTGGCTTTGCTAGTACTCTATTTAGAATTTAACATGCAATGGCAAAAGCTTCTGCCCAAAAATACTTAGGTAGATTACTATCACATAGCATAATCCTAGCACATTCTTATAAAGTTCTATTTTTCCTTTCAACTACACCATTTTGTGGAGTAGCTCTAGGAAAATAAAAATTATGTGTTATGCCATTATTATTACAAAATTTTGTAAAAGATTCATTTTCAAATTATCCTCCATGAAAGATTTTAATTTCTGATTTTTTTACAAAATATGAAAAATTCTTCAAATGCGTCATTTTTATGTTTTAAAAATAATGCCCATGTAAATCTAGAATAATTATCAACTATGACAAATGCATATCTACTTCCATTTAAATATGCTACCCTAACAGGACCAAATAAATCCAGATGTAGGGGTTCAAGTGGTCGTTTTGTTGAAATACCATCTTTAGATTTAAAGGAGGTTTTATGAATTTTGCCTTATTGACATGTATTACAAAATTGTGTCTGATTAAAGGAGATATTTGGTATACCAGACACTTTGTATTTTGAAATACGTGTCATATGTTTAAAATTAGTGTGTTCAAAACGTTTGTGCCATAATAGTGAATTATCTGGAGATGCTAATAAATATTGATTATGTGTAGTAATTTTCATACATAGTATATATATATTATTTTACGATTACTTTAAAAATAATATATTGAAAATATTGAAATCATATATTATGCCAGAATTCTTTTTGAAAACTATTTTAAAATCTTTATCGCATAATTGAGAAATAGATAGAAGATTATGTTTCAGACCGTCAACGAGGAGCACGTTTTCGATGATTGGATTATCTGGATCATCAACTGTTCCAATGATAATAACTTTGCCTTTGTTGTTATCTCCAAAGATAAATGTGCCACCATCTTTGTATTGAATGGTTAAAAGAGGTTTTATGTTTCCTGTCATGTGTTTGAAACATCCACTATCTAAAATCCATTTCTACTTTTTAGTTACCTGAAAGATAAACAATAAGCATTGGAACCCTTTGCTTTTTGGTCCTTGAGATTAGTACTTAGGAAGCCAAAACCAAGTTGAATTTGGCCTAAGTATATACTTAACTGAATGTATGCTATCTTTCATATAGTTAGAAACATATATTTCTCTATCATATAAACAAAGATCCTTAGGAATCCAAATAGAATGTGTGATGAATTTCTTAGAAGATGTTACAAAGTTTGTGTTCTTTGTATTAGGAATATTATTCTTTTGTTGCAAAGAATTAGAAGAATTTACTTTCTTTGTATCAACAAATACATGCATCTTCTTTTCTAACTCAACAATATTTACAAATCTAATAAATTTGTGTGAATTTTTATAACTCAAAGCTTGTCGATGAGTTGCTGGATGTTGTACTTTAAGCAACTCATCAAGATTATTCTTTCCTTTATTAAATTTATTTATATTTGAAGCCATTTCATCATATTCCATTTTTAAATATATGACATTATTATCTAGTTCAGAAATACGTGATATCATATTATGATTTTCAGATCTGAGAATCTCATTTTCTTGTTCTAACTTAGTATTATGAGAAGACAAAGTTTCCTTCTCATTTTTAAGTATATCTAATGATTGTGATGAAGAGATTAATTCTTGATTAGTAATAATTAATGCGTTATATATTGCTAATTAAGCCTTTTAAATCTTACAAATAATTCATTAAAACGTCTAATAATTCATCATTATCTAAATGACTTACCTCATCATTATTTTGTGTCAGAAATCACATGTGGGTGTTCTCTTCGTTTGGATGTTCATCATTTTCTTCATCATCAGAAGATGAAGAATCCCAAGTGGCTGTGAGTGCTTTCTTCTTTTTGTCGAACTTTCTTTTCTTTTTGGAATTGTGGAAGTTTCTATCTTTAGGCTTTAAGGTGGACAATCCTTTTTTATATGTCCAGTCAAGTTACAATTGAAGCAAATGCATAAAGAGGCATCAATATTCGTAGATTTAAAATTCTTATAATTACCTTGTCTTAAAAACTTTTTGAAGTTTCTTGTGATGAGTGCCATATCGTCGTCATCGATATCGGAATCATCTGTGTCAGATGATGCATTGAAGGCGAGAACTTTCTTCTTTGAGTTTGATTACTCTTTGTGATCTTGTAATTGGACCTCGTAAGAAATTAATTTATCAACTAGATTTTCAACGGTGAGAGTTGACAAATCATTGGCTTCTTCTATGGTTGTTGTCTTCTTCTCCCATTCTGGTGTTAATGCACGAATGATCTTTCTGGCTTGTTCAGTTTGAATATATACTTTACCAAGAGCAATTAGAGAATTTGTGATGTCAGTAAATCTTGCAATCATCTCTCTAATTGTCTTGTTGTCATTCATCTTGAATAACTCAAATCTGTGAACAAGAACAAATATCTTAGTTTCCTTAACTTTATTAGTTCCTTCGTGGGTTACCTCGAGTGTATGCCATATGTCATATACTGATTTGGCCTGAGAAACTCGATTGAATTCATTCTTGTCCATTGCGTAAAATAGTGCATTCATGGCCATAGAGTTGTGTGTTGCATCAGCTTTGTCAACAGCGGTCCATTGGGCGTAAGGAGTAGTAGGCTTCTCGTATTGTGTTTCCAACATGGTCCAAAGTTCATAGTCCATGTTTTGAACATAGATCATCATCATCTTCTTCCAATATGAGTAATTGGAACCATTGAATAATGGAGGCCTTGTAGTTTAGTGTCCTTCTGGAAATTGTGATGAATATGTTGAATTCTTCGTCGGATAGGTGTAGGCCATCTTAACCATGCTTTAATACCAAATGTTAGATCTCCTGGCACACCAAATACACTAGAGGGGTGTTAATATTGTATATCACGATGAAATTACAAAATTAAAAGTTACTAAAAATTGCAATAAGAGTGCGAAAATAAATAATCACAATCCAGAGAACGAGTAAATGCAAGCACTGAGATTTATTTTGGTTCGGATCCTTGTGATCATACGTCCAGTCTCCTACTCCCCGTAGAGATTTCCATTCCATTATTACCACTTTCTCTCCCACAACCACGCATACAAAGATGCCAATACTCTCCGTGTTGCAAACTTGTACAATCTCTTCAACAAGATATTCACCAAATAAAGATAAAAAGTAAGAAATAATATCACATATAGCCTGATAATGTAGGAATTGAATCGCAAGTAAGGTGAAGATATCTCCAAGGTTTTTTGATGTGAGATGTGGTAGAAACACACTTGGAAATGGACTTTCTATCGAGGCAAAATTTCTGCAGAGGTTTCCCAAAGAAAATCTGAAAAACACCCACTCTTTTAAAGTGAGAAAGTGAAATTAAGAATGAGAGAGAGAGAGAGAGAGAGTTAATTCTTGTAGAAAGACTGAGTATTTGGGGTCTATTTATAGGCCAAATGGATCCTTAATAACTTCCTAAAACGGTTCGAAAAACTGAATTGTTTGTTCAAAAATTAATCGATTAGGCAAATCTATTAGTCGGCTTGGCCTTAAGAAAGAACTGAGATTTGACCGTTGTAACTAAAATTAGTCGACTAAGCAACTTATATTAGTCGACGACAACTGAAAAACAACCAAAATTATAGCTGTTTGAGGAAGTTATAACTGCTATTAGTTGACTAGAAAGTTGTTAGTCGACTAGAAAAATATAACTAAACAAACGGTCAGAAATATAACCGTTGGAGTAACTACTTAGTCGACTAGGAAATTCTGTTAGTCGACTAGGATAAAAAATCTTAAGAAATTGTAAAAATATGATCCTTGTAGCTAAGAGACCAAAAAATTTGACTTTTTGAAATTTCAGGAAAATGAATTAGTCGACTACAAGAAAGTGTTAGTCGACTAATTTGGTCTATGACTTGGTCGTTTGAGGAAATCCTAAGGGGCTAAGATACATCATCAAGAACGTTTTCGCATGCTAAGTATATGTAAGTATAAAAGTAAAGATTACATCATTTTTTACAAGATACAAATATTCATCTTTGAGATTCATCTTGTTATTTATGCTTCTTGCAATATATGTTGTCTTGATGATTATCTTATCTGAATGTGTTTGAACTTTATAATCTGCATAGATAGAGTTAGTATGCACATATAATAATATGTAAATGTTTGTATCATCAAAACTTTATGAGGAGAAAATCAAATCTTTAGTTTCCAACAAAGTTGTCGACGCCTACACAGTCGGTAGTCGACTATCCATTCAATGGTAGTCCAATCCTCAGACTACTAGAGTCGACAATTTTTGGGGACAAAACATTGACACTTTTTCCAAAGAAAAGTAGTCAACTCCTACTCAACAAGTAATCGACTATTATTCTGATATATGGAAAATCATCTAGAAATAGTTTTAAAAATCATTCTAATCTTTTCAAAAAGTTTTCTAAATAATTTAAGAAGTTTAAAACATTATTTAAGTGTGTGTGCAAGCTTCAACTAATAGCTTTAACATTCTAAGACAAGTTTACAAAAAATATAAAATACACCACTCACACTACAAGGAGTCTAAGTGTCTTCATTTGGTTTGACCAACTTGTCTTGAAGTTTTGCATATCCACAAATACTTGGATGAGCTTCAAATCTTCAATGTTGAGCTCCGATCCTTAGGTTCACCAAACTTCAAGCTTTTGATTCCATATCGTCATTGTCTTTAAGCTTGAGTTGGCCATTGTTGACTTAGATTCCTATACTAACAAATTATATCACAAAACATCATTAGCAATACTAATTGTTTGATTATCATCAAAACTAACTTAGGGGTAATGCAATAACCAACGTGGGTTTGATCCAATAGTTGGATCTGAAATCGACTCGAATGGATAGAGTTTGACTCTATAGAGGATTCCTAAGTGTTAGGATATTAATTGGAGTTTTGGTTTGATTAACCCACCTTATTTTAGGATTTGATTTGGATTCAAATCAAAAGACCGAAAAGGATTGGAAAACCTATTCTATGTGCCATCTTCTAAACGCGTATTCGTATAAGGTTGGATTCGAGTAGAACCCCTCCTACCTCTCTCTATAAAAGGGATCGAGTGACTCATGTTTAATGGTACTAAAAAGCATCCCAGTGAATCTCACGCATGGGGTCTCTCTCCCATGCGTGAGCCATGTTTCTCTCATGCACAACTTCTCACGCACATGGGATTCTCTTCCCATGCGTGAGCCGCCAATGATCACCCATGCTATGAGTATTGCATTGGTTCATGTACGAGCCTAGCGTAAGTGTTGTGTTGCATCGAAGATCTTCCTTCACTTCCTCCCAATCCTTAGATGTAAAGATTTGGAGTTGAATTCGGGTTTGAGAAGAGCTCGTGGATCATGACGGGGTGGTCACCGATGTGCAACATCTATAGTCCCATGGTGGATGAGCAGCGATGCGTTGGACTTCACTAAAAAAGTTTTGGATCTGCGGATATCACATAAGAATATCCGCGCAAAGTTATGACCTTTTAACCGGCATTAAATTTCAAGTATTGCAGTAGATCTTGGTTATAATATGCTAGTTATAGGAAAATTTGATTTTCATGTCTTCCACTGCATTGCAAAATAGTGTGGGATACATAGCATATTCCCTTACAACAACATATGCGTCCACCTAAGCTATGATTCCCACACACGGACCAACCGACGCTCTCGATGAAATGACATTAATGGTGCACTGACTCTCTGTCTTAAATATGTAGAACCTAAAGGGGGCCCTATGGCATCATCATGCTCATAAAGCGGGGATTCAACAACGAACGCTTGATGTGAACAAGAAGCGACCCTTTCGTCTGTTTTCTTCGTTTAGTCGGCAACGATCAGATCGTCCTGGTTTCCGTGAGGCTGTTTCAATTTGTCACATGACAAAAGTCGGTCAAGTCATCGTCCATGCAAACACATCAAGAAGCATACTAATATAAGTGACCATGGCCAAAAAAATCTTAACTTTCGAGGACTACCTCTCTGTGAGGCCAAGTCGTCGTCCATGCAACGCACCTCAAGGAACATGCTGACGTGGATGCCCATGTACACGCAACGTCACTCATTTTACCAAGCTCAAAGCAAAAGTAGTCTAAATTGTTGGATCACCTTCACTATAGATAATGTTGGTGAAAATAAATCGACCAAATTAAGATCCCCACGGAAACAACCGATCATAAAAGCTGATCAGAAATCTAGGACTGTCAAAAATCGGAGACTCAAATAACCCAACAAAATCCCTACAATCTTGTAAAGTAAAGAAGCAAACGAAGTAGCAACAAATCAATCAAAATGCAGACACAAAAGGATTACCCAGGTTCGGTTGCGCACAACCTACATCCAGTAACTTCCAAGATGATTCCACTATCAGGGAGATTTTCAAAGGGACTACAATTTTTCTTCCACTCATGTGAGTAATAACTTGGCTAGATGCAAAAGCCCTCACAAACTCACTCAACGGAAGAAGAAAACAAAGGAGACAAGGAGAGAATCACTCAACTCCAATCACATACTCCTAGCCCTAATCTCACGACAAGAAACTTCAATGGCGACGGGTCAACCTCCTCTATTGCTCCAGATCAAAAACCAGCCTTAACCCTAATCAAATCAACCAATGGATTAAATATGGCATCAAATCAGGCTGGAAAACATCATCACAGCCGTCGACTTAAAAATCTGGGCCCTGCACTGCTCGGTCGAGCGAGGTCATCGCTCAGCCGAGTGGCAGCTTTGATGCTGCTGCCGCTGGGTGGAAGAACGGGGCGCTCAGTCGAGCAAGGTCATCGCTCGACCGAGTGACAGCTTTGCTGCTACTGCTGCTGGGTGGAAGAACGGGGCGCTCGGTCGAGCGTCTGCCTCGCTCGGTCGAGCGTCTGACCGAGCGCTTTGCTCTGCAGAGCTCAAACTCCCTGTTTATATAGCTCAGGCGAGCGCTCAAACCGCTCAGCCGAACAGACATTGCTCGGTCGAGCGGTAGAGTGCTCGGTCGAGTGAAGTGCAGTGTTGTTAGGCCCTTCATCATGTGCCACTAGCTCAGCCGAGCGACTTAGACAGCTCGGCCGAGCGACCTGGGAGTGTGAGGTGAAGAGTTTGAATCACAAAATTTAATACTCTACCTTGATTCAAATCTCCTCACACATACTCGTGCATATCCATGCTGCTCGCCATGACCCTCTCTTTGGGTTTCATTATCATCTCGGAGTTCGTGCCTTCTGGCGACACTTAAGCCAATAAAGAGATCAACTCCAGGCACACCTGGAGCTTGACGGTGGGAACTGGCTTAGTTAACCTGTCTGTGGGGTTCCTCTCAGTCGGGATCTTCTGAAGCTCCACTTCCTTTTTATCCAACTCTAGGAAAGAATATCACACCTCAATATGCTTCGTCCTCGAACAGTATGCCTGGTGTTTTGCCAGATGAATGGCAATCTGGCTGTCACTGTACATTTGTGACAAACTCTGCGGCACCCACAAATCTCTAAGCAGATTCCTCAAATATGTGGCATCCTTCTCATCTTCCACCGATGCGATCAATTCGACCTTTGTGGTTGACAAGGCTACCACAGACTATACGGCCGACCTCCACGATAACGCGATAGTGCCCACGGTGAACATGTACCCCGTGGTAGATTGTCGCATGTCCCTGCCTCTGCGTAGTCACTGTCACAATATGTCGTCGGCACCTTTCCGTCTCCTCTTCCGTAGAGGATCCTGACACTATCTGTGCCTCGTAGATACCTCAGAATCCACTTGACGGCCTACCAATGCTCCTTGCCTGGGTTGGCCATATACTTACTAACCACTCCCACGGCATGTGCAATATCTGGACGCGTGCATACCATCGGTACATCAAACTCCTTACTTCACTTGCATATGGCACATGAGACATGTACTTCTTTTCATCCTCAGTGTTAGGTGACTTTGTTGCAGACATCTGAAAATGACCTCGAAGTGGTGTTGTCACGGGCTTCACGCTCTCCATCCCAAATTTTGTCAACACCTTCTGAATGTACCCATGTTGTGACAACCTTGGATCATGTCTCTTCATATCTCAGAAAATCTCCATTCCAAGAATCTTCTTTGCGGGCCCCAAGTCCTTCATATCAAACTCTTGCCCAAGCTTCGTGTTCAGCTTCTTTACCTCAGACATGCTATTGGAAGCAATAAGCATGTCATCCATGTAGAGCATCACATAAATCTTCTTGCCATTCTCCAGTGTGCGCACATACACACACTGTTCCTTGATGCTCCTCTCAAAGCATACTCCCATCATGAAGCTGTCAAATCACTTGTACCACTACCTGGGTGACTGCTTCAACCCGTACAATGATTTCTTCAATTTGCAGACCAGATTTTCTTTCTCCTCAACTCTGAACCCCTTTGGCTGTTGCATGTATATCTATTCATCAAGATCTCTATGTAAAAAGGCGGTCTTCACATCGAGTTGCTCCAACTCCATGTGCATGCTTGCCACTAGTGCCAATAACACACGAATGGATGTGTGTCGCATAACAGGTGAGATTATCTCATTGAAGTCCTCTCCTTTCCTTTGTGCGAATCCCTTGGCGACCAGTCTCGACTTGTACCTGACATCATTACCATCTTGGGTTGAGCTTTCTTTTACCTTATATATCCAACGACATCCAATTACATGATTTTCACTGGGTAACGGCACCAACTCCCGAGTGTCATTGCGGTGAAGGGACTCCATCTCCTCCTCCATAGCTCCTTACCAGTGAGCGGTATCTTCTGAGTCTATGACTCCACCCTATGTCATCGACTCCTCATGCTCCAAGTTGAGTGCATATGACACCATGTTATCGAAAGAAAATCCTGCATAGTCCCATGCTCCAAATCTCTAGGGTGCCTTCTTCACCCTCTTTGATTTCCACGTTCCTTCATCACCTGCATAAGTGTCAACGCGTACCTGAGATGGACCGGGTGTCTGCTCATGGTCCTTAATACGGACCTCATCACGTCCTTCAACTGGGACGTCGACCATCAACTCTTTGCCTGGTCGTTGAGTGGGCTGGACTGGAAGGTTGACCATGTCTGTCTATGTCTTCTCTACTGACTTGTCCCCTTTTGAGTGAGAATGTTCCGTCTTGAGCATTGCATCCTCATCAAAAGTGACATGTCGGCTAACAATCTCTTTCTGTCCCTCTGGATCCCATAAGCGTTATCCCTTAACGCCGTGGCCATATCCAAGAAAGATGCACTTCTTTGCTCTTGGATCCAACCTGTCGCCCCTCTCGTGCACATATGTCGGATAACCCACTATGCGCAAGTACGAATAGTCTCCAACTTCTCCCCTCCACTTTTCTTCAGGAATTTTGTACTCAATAGCCACTGATGGAATTCTGTTCACGATGTGCGCTGCAGTGGTGAGAATCTCTCTCCAAAATTCCTTTCCTAAATCGACTGAGTGCCTCAAGCATTGCACTCGCTCCAACAACATCAATTCATTCGCTCCACCACACCATTAGATCGCAGATCTCCAGGTGTGCTAAAATGACGACGAATTCCATGGAATTTGTAGAAATTCCTAAATTCCCTCGAGGTGTACTCACCTCCATTATCGGACCTTAGCACCTTCACGTGCCTTCCGGTTTGCTTCTCTACCATGGTCTTTCACTCCCCGAAAATCTCAAATGTCTGATCCTTCGTCTTCATCAAGTACATCCAGACTTTGCGGGAGTAGTCATCTATGAAAAGAACAAAGTATCTAGCTCCTCCTCTTGACAGCTTCGGGCACGATCCCCACACATCTGCGTGTACATAGTCAAGCGGTCCCCTGCTAGTGTGCGTTCCTCCGTGTTAAACTGTACCTATGTCTTTTTCCCTTATACACTGGACTCGCAGAACTCAACGCTCTCATTCGTAGTATCAATTAACTTTCTCCTCCGAAGTATGTCAAGGGTCTTGGCACACGGATGACCCAAGCGATAGTGCCACAGCTTGGCTGAATCTTCAGTATTTGAGCTAGTAGCGCCAACGTCTGCATCTCCTTCCACTGTGGTACCTTGAAGGGCATATAAGTTTCCCACTTTCCTTCCCTTCATCACTACCTTGGCTCCTTTCGACACTCTCAATTGGTCTTTCTCAAAAACCGACTTGCATCCAGCATTGTCCAAAACGCCTATGGAGATTATGCTCTTCTGCAGATCTGGGACATGCCTCACATCGACTAGTGTGCGCACTATGTCATCATACATCTTGATCCGGACGATTCCAATACCTACAGTCTTGCACACTACATTGTTCCCCATGAGGATTGAACCTCCATCTTCCTTGGAACGGTACGTTGTGAACCAATTCCTATGCGTAGTCATATGGTATGAGCACCCACAATCCATAAGCCACACAATATTTTCTTCACCTGCAATCCCTGCTGTAAACATCTTCGGATCTCTATCTTCATCATGGATATGCATACCATCTATTCCCAATGATGTTGAACCGGACTCTTTATCGGTATCCTTGCCTTTCTTCATGTTCTTGTTAGGACACCGCTTCACAAAATGACCCTTCTGCTGACAAATGTGATCTTCGCAAATCTATCCTGCGAATCTCTCAACTTGGAGCGTCGGTGTTCTTCTTATGACCCCCTCTCCTTTCATGTCGACCTCTCACATGTAGGGCCGCCTCACGGTTATTCACACGATCTCTACCTTGAACCTTGCCACATAGCTTCTCAGTGTGAAGTGCCGCCTTCACCTCTTCCACGGTGAGACTCGTTCGGTTATAAATCATAGACCAACAAACTGATTATACTCCTCAAGCAATGAGCATAATAGGATGACAGCCTGTTGTTCATCTTCAATCTTTATATCCATACCCCGCAGCTCTATCACTATCCGGTTCAATTCATCCATGTGATCCTTCACCGTGGATCCTGACTTCATCTTGAGCGTATACATTTGTTGAAGCAGATAGAGACGACTCGCGAATAACTTCTTCATATACAGTCCCTCAAGCTTCTTCTAGATATCAGACACCGTTGCTTCATCCAAGACCTCTCTCAGGACATTATCTGCCAATGACAACTGAATCGCACTGTATGGCTTTTTCTCCATCTCAGCTCTAGCAAATTCCTTCACCATATTATCGATATTTGCCTCATTGAATACGATTTGGTAACAACCCGTTTGTATCGGAACATTTTTCACCTTCGTCTACTAGATTCAAAAATCATTCCGGCCAGTGAACTTCTCAATATTCAAAGTTGCTAATGACACCATCTTCGCCACTAACTTCCATCACAAACGAACACAAGCTTTGTTACCACTTGTTAGGGAAAATAAATCGACCAAATTGAGATCCTCGTGAAAACAACCAATCCTAAAAGCTGATCAGGAATCTAGGACTAGCAAAAATCGGATACTCAAATAACCCAACAAAATCCCTACGACCTTGTGAAGTAAAGCAGCAAACGAAGTAGCAACAAATCAATCAAAATGCAGACACAAAAGGTTTACCTTGATTCGGTTGCGCACAACCTACATCCAACAACTTCCAAGATGATTCCACTATCAGGGAGATCTTTAAAGAGACTACAATATTTCTTCCACTCACGTGAGTAATAACTTGGCTAGATGCACAAGCCCTCACAAACTCACTCAAAGGAAGAGGAAAACTTAGGAGAAATAAGAGAATCACTCAACTCCAATCACATACTCCTAGCCCTAATCTCTCGACAAGAAACTTCAATGGCGGCGGCTCAACCTCCTCTCTTGCTCCAGATCTGAAATCAGCCTTAACCCTAATCTAATCAACCATTGGATTAAATAGGGCATCAAATCGGGCTAGAAAACATCATCACAGCCGTCGACTTAAAAATATGGGCCCTGCATCGCTCGAGCGAGCGAGGTCATCGCTCGGCCGAGCGACCGCTTCGCTGCTACTGTTGATGGGTGGAAGAACGGGGCGCTCGGTCGAGCGTCTACTTCGCTCGGTCGAGCGTCTGACCGAGCGCTTTGCTCTGCAGAGCTTAAACTCCATGTTTATATAGCTCGGCCGAGCACTTAAACCGCTCGGCCGAGCAGACATTGCTCGGACGAGCGGTGGAGTGCTCGGTTGAGTGAAGTGCAGTGCTGTTAGGCCCTTCATCATGTGCCACTAGCTCGGCCGAGCGACTTAGACAGCTCGGCCGAGCAACCTGGAAGTGTGAGGTGTAGAGTTTGAATCACAAAATTTAACGATAATAGGCTTAATTTGTTAGTATTCTACGCCGGATGTTAAAGCAACATATTACATAGGTGTTAGAAGAGATCTCTTCAACTGCGACCTCTTGGCCATAAGCTACGCAGATACAAACAAATGTGCGTGCTCGCACACATGCATAGTGTGTGCAAATACGAATACAAATAAGACGATGTCCATACTTCCAACTATAAGTTATCTCAATTAATTCTGTTGATTATTGAACAGAATTAGTTTTAATACTATCTAAACAAACCTAGTTCACTTCCAAATCCTTTTGAACATTTCGTGACAACAACAAAACCCTCAACTGCCCTGGTCTCAGACCAAAATGGCACATTAAAGAAAACATCATCTAACGTAGCTGAAAGGAACTCTTTTTAATAGACTAATCAATCCAATGTCAACGTTGATCATGTTCATCCCTGGCCATTCTATGAGAATCTAATGCTGTCCTTGGATCGACCATGGAGGGACTGATTCCTCTCATCTGTCGAACGATCAAGCGAAGAATGACCAGGAAGAGCTACAGGTGTCTCTCTGAAGATGCAGATGCCCATCATGCCCTCAAAGTGGTGCAAATGCAGACCAGCAGCCATAACTTCTCAACGCCGCAGCCTGAAAAGCCGTGTGGATTTCGAAGTTCAGACGAGCGCAGGGGCCACCGGAGGAATCTGTCGCTGCAGGATGTTCTGGTTGACGAGGTGTTCTCGCCTGAGAAGGGAGGGGGGCAATCAGGACGTGAGAAGGGAGCCGAAGCTGCAGGGGTTTAGGGGGAGCTCTGGTTTTATGTTTTCAGGCTACCTGCAGATATGAAACGTGTTGATTGAAGTTGTAACGTGTAAATCAGATCTTAAGAATAAATGGTGTATGAAAAACGTATTACCTTTTGATCTGATATTGATTCCTTGATAATTTTCAACTGACTACGACATTGATCGCTTATTAAGAAATATTGGGGCTTATATTCATTGCTCAGTATTGAGGGAGAATACCAAATATGAAGCCGCCACATATTTAGCCATATAGACATTGTTCTAAGATGCATAGCCATGCATATGCTCGATGTTATATTGCATTACAAGTAAGATACAACAGGCAGGTCGCTCGAAAAAATGTAGGCTTTGCATCAGTGTATCCATTACCATTCTGCCTACAATTCTTCTATTTATCTATATTTCAAAACTTTACAACCCATTTTAGACAAAGCCTCAGTTAATGTTCCATATATTAATTGATAAAGTTTGAACAATACTACAAATATATATACAGTTACTGCTTGTAGAACTACACCAGATTTGTACCCAACACCTTTTTATAGATTACTCAACGCATTTTTATACACTACACACAATTTCTTCAGAGCATCTTTCTAATGCATGGTTGGGATTGTTGTGCGCCGAGCGGAAGCAACCAGATCGTCGAAGTATCTAGCACGAAGAACAAATAGAGAGCACACAAAAGATTTAGGTCGCCTAACGACTAAGGAAACACTTCTCTTGATTTTAATTAGGAGATACAAAAGACACTCAACTACTCATAAGAAATCCTCACATATGGCTCTCTCAAAGATGGCTCATAATGATCCTATGAAAATTCCAATATGACCTCATACAAGTTTTCCCAATGCTTCAATAGAAGCTCAATTGGATTCACAATTTTTCGATGATCAATAACCAAGCACTTGCCCTCCTTTTATACTAGATCAGGAGGGAGGGTGTTGGTGCACCAACCCCCTTGGCTTGTATAGAGCCAACAACCACAAATCTCCACCTTGGCGAGATATTAGGTGTATGTCACACAATCGACCGTCAACGCTCATCCTCGGTGAGAATCATCTCGTGTTCCAGTCATCTTGCCTTGAAAGGCTCGTATGGCTCTGTAGAGTCTCATTGCCCTAAAAGGGTCCACCAAAGTCATCTCATATCGTCAACATACAAGTCCGATCCATACTCGAACTTGACTCCAATATCGACCTTCGTAAGCTCGTCCGTCGAACAATCACTTGTGCAAAGTAGCTCCATCCGACCCTTGGCTTCATCAGTCGTCGTTGATTCCATCTCATCACACCAAGCTTTCCTTCGTCCACATATGTCACTATTGAACTCTATCTCATCGAATAAGGTCGGAGACTTATCACACCTGACAAAGAAAGTAAACGAGACCCTTCTTACAGGTTGGCATCTCTCATTCCTTGGTCTCCAAACTTTGATAGAATCCATCTGTTGTACAAGTTGTGGGGACAAGATATCTCCGCCATTCTGTCTTGAACCATCACCTCTATTAGCACCACCTCTCCAAAGATCATCCAATGACGTCGTCTTTGGTGCGTGCGAGCTTGAGCTCTAGGGAATTTCTGCAAGCTGATGCTGTAGAGTTGTTATATAATATCTTTCCCAGGCGACTCGACCGAGCAGCGCAGGCGACTCGACCGAGCAGCGCAGGCTGCTCGGTCGAGCTGATTACAAGATTTCGAGGCGCGTAGCTGATACACCCTGCTGAATCGAGCAGGACTTGCTTGACCGAGTCAAATGGCGACTCGACCGAGCAGTGCCTGCTCGGGCCGTGTAGACAGAGCGAAAATTTTTGCAGGAGCTCGATTTACTGATGTACTCGACCGAGCAGCTACATACTCGACCGAGCAGAGTGACGACTCGATCGAGCAGGCCTCACTCGGCCCAAGCAAGCAGAGCACGGTTTTGGAAGCAACATCATACTTTCTGACGACTCGACCGAGCAGCTTCCTGCTCGACCGAGTCGCTGTGGGCTCGAGCGTAAGTCGTGTCCAGATCACGAGTGGGGGATTTTTAAGGAATTGGCAGCCGTCATTTTTAGAGAGGACTTTTTTGGTGGACTTTTTGTATACTTTTTGGAGAGTGTTTAGGGAGTTATGGAGACGATCTTTTGGAGTGAGGCTATGCCCTAGGCCACTCCTTTGTATGAAGATAAGTAGTTTTGTTTTCTTTAATTCTATTTCAGTTCTTCTCATTGATTGATTATTGAATATCTCTTTGATGCATGCGTAGTTCTATCTAGGGCTAAGAGATTAGCCCTAGGATTTTAGGATTTAGGTGCAAAGTTGGGATTTTTATGGTGCATTGGTATAAAAGGGGTTGTATTTTGGTTGATCTAGCAAGATCCCTAGGAGAACTCGTACTGAGATCGTGCCCATGGTCGGTGGAATCGATTAGCTTAAGGAGTATCCTACGGATTTAATTAGGGAGTTAGTGGTTTCAACCGAGGCACGTGACCACGCCCAGTTCGTACCTTGATGGGATCCACCAACGAACTATATCACTAATTGACGGCTACCGTCATTGCATCAATAAGAGCCAACAAAATACCGTGAAGCTCTAACCCACGAGAGTGGTACGAGTTGAGAGCATTCGAACCACGAGAGTGGTGAGAACTTTGTAGATCCTTAATGCACGTATCGTATGCGCCTATTGCGCGAGCAGGGTTAATGCGATTCGTTAGATTCATGATGCTCAGACGCATGAATTCACTTCCTAGATGCTACAATCCCCAATAAAACCAATGCAACGTAAGAGTCCTAGCCTAGCGTCGGCATCCGATGATCCTAGTGGCGAGTCCAAAGTCCTTAGTCTTTTTATATCGTGTGGAATCCCTTATTTGCGATATCGAGTGACACGACCTTCGCATCCATCACCATCACAACATTCCATATTTCACATCCACCAATAAACCCTCAAGTCTAACTCAACCTAGGAGTAGATAGGTAGTATAGCATCGCTTCCCCGTGTTCGATACCCACTTGCCACTATACATGCACTTGCGGTAAACGACATCATTTCGGAGTTAATTCCGGGCCGATCAAGTTTATGGCGCCGTTGCCGGGGATTTATCTCCGTGTAATTCGCGCCATTACTAGGTCGCTCTAGGGTTACATTCCGGACGCATCACATATCATCAACATAGACTTACAAGTTTCATCCGATTTTAGTCTCGGAGACCTTGTTCATCATACGCTGGTACGTGGCTCTTGCATTCTTTAAACCAAATGACATCTTTTTATAACAGAAAATACCTCGATCCGTGATGAAGGAAGTCTTTTCTTCATCTGTCGACGCTATTTAGATCTGGTTATAGCTTGAAAAAACGTCCATGAAGCTTAAGAGTTCATAGCTGGAGGCATTAACAACCAGATGGTCGATTCGGGGCAATGGATAGCTATCTTTCGGACAGGCTTTGTTGAGATCGGTGAAGTTGATGCACATCTGCCATTTGACGTTCTCCTTTTTCACTATCACGACATTCGAGAGCCATTCGGAATATTGGACCTCCCGAATGAAGCTCGTCGCAAGAAGTCGATCCACTTCCTCGACTGCGACCTTCATATTTTCGCCTCCATGTTCCTCTTCTTTTGCTTCATAGGTTTAGAAGTCGGGTCGACCTCTAGCTTGTGGGATATTACCTGGGGGTCGATGCCAGGCATATCCCTCAGGGACCAGGCGAAAATGTCAACATGCTCTCTCAGGAGAGCAATCAACTGTTCCCTTAGGTCAAAGTGGAGCATCGACCCAGTGGAAATGGTCTTTCCTTCTTCTTGATAGATCCGGATGCTCTCCGTCTCTTCAACTGATGTGGGTCGTTGCTCCTCGTCTCTACTTTTGCATTTGGGATCGACTGGGTCTGTCCACCCCACCCTTCTTAAAGCGGTGGATAGAAGGTAACATGACTGAGCATGCTTCTGATTCCTTCTCGCCTTTCCAACTTCATCAAGAGTTTGGAATTTGATCATTTGATGGAAGATTGAGACCACCGTCTCCACTGCGTTGAGCAGCGGTCTACCGATGATTCCGTTGTATGCTGAGTTGATCTTTACCACTATAAAGTTAGTTAGGCGAGTGACCTATCGTGGATACGTACCAAGGATCTCTAGCAGGGTAATGATGCCTGCTACTGGCACAGAATGCACCATAAATCCTACGAGAGGTCCCGGATATGCTCTCAACTCTGATGAAGACAGCCTCATCCTTTCCAATATGGTGAAGAAAATCACGTCGCACGAACTTCCCGTGTCCATGAGTAACCTCTTCACATCTACCTCATTAATGGTGGCGGTGATAATGACGGCGTCGTCGTGTGGCAGCTCCACACCCTCCAGATCTTTATCCCAAAAAATATTGGAGGCATAGAGTCTCTCGGGCGCTTTTTTCCAGCTGAGATGGTCATCAACCTTCCAGCGTAAGAGCTTTGTAGTAAGGTAGATAGCTCCATTTGTGGTGGGCCTCCCATTATCATGTTGAAGGTATCGATGCTAGGAGACGCCGCGGTATCTTCAGAGAGTGTTGATGGGTGAGTCGACATGGTCGTATTTGGTTGACTGGAATGTCGACTCAATTTTCCCACAGACGGCACCAACTGTTCAGGCGAAAAATGACCGAAACAATATGAGGGTTGACTTGGACTTCTCTTGCAGAGGTGGATTCTCGTCATCTAGTCGTGTGGGACCCTGGTTGGTAGAACCGGGGTCA
Source organism: Scilla litardierei (assembly GCA_030789695.1). Taxonomy (NCBI): domain Eukaryota; kingdom Viridiplantae; phylum Streptophyta; class Magnoliopsida; order Asparagales; family Asparagaceae; genus Scilla; species Scilla litardierei. Next base: position 178,301,389 of record CM061133.1, on the reverse strand, counting down.
TTGGTAGGCTGACTCGGAGTGTGATGGTCAATCGACCCGTTGGATAGGTCAAATCTCGAGCGAACAATGGTGGAGGTAAGACCTTATTGTTGAGACGCTCTACGACTTTCCTGTATCACAAAGGAGCGTCAGTGGAGTCAGATCTGGTTTCCAACCCAAATCCCCTCTGATGCTTAAGTTAAACGGAAACTTGTGGAAAAGCTAGGAGCCGCTTAGATCGACCCATAAGGCTCATCTCAGGTCGGACTGCACAAGCTCTTAGGAGGGAGAAATATAAAGTGGTAGATAGAATGTCTGAGTATCAGATCTCGTACATTGGGAATTAGAACCCTCTTTACATTGTCCTTTCTGGTATTTATAGATGATGATCTACTGATTGCAAATAACCGTCCCTCATTGATCAGGGCGGGATCTTCTCCAGGATTGATGATAACGGCTGCTCATTCACTCGATCCCATTAACTCCTCCCTGAATACCAGCGGAAGTCCAATGGCTGATTGAGTCATTCCTTTGACTAAGTATTATTCAGCCTCACTGACGGGTTTCGGGTTACAGGGCCGAGGTTGTAGGCTCTAATTGGGCCGTGTACTTTGACACCGCTCATGGGCCATACACTGGCACCAACACCTACATTGCCCCAACATGGAGATAAGTTTTGAGGCCAGAGGATACAGGCAAATTGAAAGCTAGTACATTTATCTTTTATCTAAACTGTGAGGAAACAGACTTTTTATGGTAATTTTGAGAAAAGAGAGTTATACAAGCAAGCCATAATCATGTTATGTTTTTCACTTTCCTGACAAACATGGGAGAACATCCAATTTCATCTATATGTGTAGATTCCCCAGCAAACATGATAAACAAGCCATCGGACTTCCTACCCCTCAGCCCTGGACCGAACCCTCTATTTCCACACCATAACCCTCCCTCCAACATCCTCAGCCCTGGGCCGAAACCAAACCCCCCAAGTCACTGAACATCCTACCCCGATTCTCCTACAAAACCCTAATTAATGAGATGAGTAAGTGAGAGAGAGGAAGCAAACATTGTCGTCGCCGAAAAACATCGTCGCCTGAGGGATCGGTCTGTCGGTCGGCTTATGGAAAGAAAAACCCTAACTTGTTATAAAATTTCGATCGATAGAGAGAGGGAGGGAGGGAAGGAGGGAGGAAGATAGATACCCGCCTGAGAACTCCTCTTCAGTCAGATCAAAAATCTTTCCGATCGCCTTAGATCACCGTCGCCTCAAATCAAATTTTTTCCCGATAGAGTGAGAGAGAGTATGAATGCTGGAGAGATCAAAAAAATTTATTAATTTTCGTCACAAAGTTTCGATCGCCTGCCCCTATTTGGGAAGGGGAATTTCGATACGTCTGTAGAAAACAGACATCTACCACGGACATTTCGTGGCAGTTGTCTCATATCTACCACCGTTGTACACATGGCAAATATATTTTACTGATGGCCTATCGAACCGATGATTCATCCGTGGCAAAGCATAATCTGCAATGGACGTATCGTGGCGGTTAACAAATATCTGCCACGAATTTCTCCGTGGCAAATACGTTTTGCAGACAGAATATCGAGCTGTTAATACATCCATGGCAAATAGTAATCTGACACAGAAAATCCATGGATGTTGAATTAGTAGCCACAGAATATTAGCCATGTGCTCGTCCGTGGCTAATAAAGCAATAGTTGACACGGATTCGCTCCATGGTGGTTGATCCATGGCTGATGCTCAGTTTTCCAATAGTGTGATTTGCTTCATGTGTCCGGATAATCGACTAATGTATAATCGTTAGTCGACTAATGGCCATTCATTAGTCGACTAATGGTTACAAAAAGCCATTAGTTGACCAATCAGTCGAGTAATCTGATGGAAGGATTTGTTTTAAGATTTTTTCCTTTCTTTTTAAACTGAAATTAGGGTTCATAACTCTTTACAAATACCTATTATGCACATTCGCGACTCTCCGTGATGTGTTATTCCCTATCAAATAAATTGATTATAGCTCTTTATGATCGTTCCTATATATCACATATATGTAAAGTTTTTTTATTCGATTGTCATGACGAGCCATCATCTGTGCAAGACTCCAAAAGACAGATTCTTACTCTAGCAGTGATTTGATCGTACACCATGTTCATGTCATAGGTATGTCAATGGCTCTAGCTACACATGAAGACTGTCTATTTTGGAATCATTATTATCTGGTAGGTGTGAAACTAGAATCTTCTCTGACTAAATCTAGGCCTATCAGCCATAGCTATCATGTAGTTCAATCTCTGCATCAAAAAAGGTTTCCAAAATACAAAAACTGTCAAACCACAATAACACCTTAAAGCTTGAGTCATATGCAATCCCATAGTTTGAGATTGGATGAAACTTGTTACTCACAAAAAGTTTATCAATTCCACCCTTGGGAGGGATTTATTATGGATCCATTGACTCCCAATGATACTAACCTCTCTCATGGCATGGTAGACGAATCCCATCTAGACGGTCACTCCTTTCGCACGCTTTGAACTATACGTAGCGCGTACTTGTGTAACGGTCACAATGCCATTATTCGATAAAAGCCAAAATATAGCCTTTCACATGCAATGTCATTTAGCATGCCTTAGGCCATAAGGACTATGCTGCACCAAATACCACCAGAGAGCTTCTATTGCCAGACAGAGTATGATTGATGTATAGAAGTATCTCGACGTATCGTTCTATGAACTTGTTCTCTACCAAGCACATGTGCATTGTCTCATGATGTTCAACATCAAGTGGCGATGATATTAGCTACCATCACTATGGTAAATATCAATACATATTGGTATATCCAGAATACCAATGTCCCGTTTTGATATTCCTAGTGTCAATAACATTTAAAATATATGCTTAAGCAGATTTATTGGGCATCATTATCATGATCTCATCTTGATCACAATGTCTCTCATATATTTCCAAGGACTTTATCTATACAATATCAACATAACAACATACATAGTATAAAATGATCACACAGATAAAGAATCATCAAATTTGTATAGTATTATTTTGAACAATATATTTTTACAATTACAATAATTGTCTAAAGTGCAGACATTTCCCAACGCACTCTTCATCGTCTCATGACTCGAAAGGGTAGATATAATATTCATTGTTTGATTTTTAAGCATCAATTTATAGTCCATCTACTGAGAAGGACATTGGGCAATTTAACTTTGTGCCATCAAGGTCTAAATTATGACGGATATGATGTCAATAATGCTTGATTTCTACAGTATTATTTGTATCAAACCATATAGACTAATCAGTTATTGGATGGTCTCCCTTATTTCACACAATTTCCTGAACTATGTGAGGCAATGGGTTCTGCTTCATACTCTAAAAATTCTATAAAAACATAATGGGTTAATTAATACGGAGCAAGTATGTGTTCTGGCAAATTTCAAAATGGCTCAGTTGTAGCTTTGCACTTAGGGCAACACATACAAGTCCATTGGACGAATAATATAGGGAGCAGGTTTGATGTTATTGTTAGGGCCTCAACACATCGTAGGAGTAAAAATTATGACACGTAGATGATAATTATTTTAACATCACATGTCTCCATGCATTATGGTTTGCTTCTAACTATGAAAATAATCAACGCCAGATATCTTACTTGACGTATATACAGACAGTAAGGTTATTTCCGCATCTATGTCTTATATACAAGGTTCTAAATGGCGTGAACAGTGGCGTGGCAGCGAGATCAAGCTTCAAGCCTTAGGAGTCTTGGCGGAGCCACGGAGTTTTTCAAGGCGTGGCTTAAGACGGCAAATGTGTGTATATATTATATAATATATAAAGAGTTAGACAATAAACTATGCTCCACTTAGATGGATTAGTTTCCAAATCCTACCAAATCCATAGCCTTCCATCTGAGATATGTGCTTACTGCTTACAATTAACTAAAGTGTTACTTTACTAAAAAGCAATTGTTTACTTAACTAAAAAGCATGTGACCTCAATATGTCATCAATATCAAAGCAATCGAGTAATACAGTTGTTAAAGCTATTTGGATAATTAGATCTAAACGAAATTTGCTGATACTTGAAGGAACATTGATTTTTGCATGTCCTAGTTCAACATCTTGAATAAACTTTGTTCACAAGTGCTGTCTGCTAGCGAGATGAAAAGCCATAGGCCCTAAATCGAATGGGGCGGCTACGAGATGAAAAGAAGCCTCAAATGATGAGAACGAGTCGGGTTCGGATACTCTTAGCCCTATAATGCGGACCCGGGTGCTTTTTTTTTAATTTTTTTAAGGCGCGCCTTATGTTTTGTGGCACGCCTTGTGTCCCCATGGCGCGCCATGGCGGCGTGCCGCCTCAAAGAGCCAACTTGAGCATTAACTGCGCGTGAGGGTGGAGCCTTGCCGCCATGACGCGCCATGGCACGCCATGGCATCGCCGTGATGGGTTTTTTAGAACCTTGCTTATATATGAAGTGATGAGAGAGAAACAACAAGCTCCTGACTATATACTAAGAAGTCAAATCAAATGCAAGTCAGATGTGCATTTATTAAAGCATACATTTACATTCTCATTGGTCTATACTCTTATCAATTTCAGCAAGCCATCCATGCAAAAATATTGTATGATGTCTAGCTCATCTTCCTATTTTCCTTTCAATCCCTTTTACCCTTTGCTCAATCTTATGGTCACACAATCCTGGATCCATGCTTATATTTCTCACAAAAAAAAAAACATTCATCAATGCTTTTGGTGCTAGCTGTCACTTGGTGCTGTCTTAAGCTTGTATTGACTCCCAATGCACATACAAAACATGCATGTGTCATCACTTACTCTAGGGGCAATATTGGCACAATATAAAACATATGACAACCTAGACATTACTGCTTGGTTGGTAAAGGCATATCCAATGCGAATGTACTCAACAACATCTATTAAGGGCATGTTCTTTTGTAGGAAAGTATAATTGGAAAAGTTGAGAAAGTGTGGAATCTGATGAGAGAGAAATTGATATGTAGTGTGTTCTTTTGTTGGAAAGTGGGGTTGGATTGTGGAGTTCGAAAGTTGAGGTAGGTCCCACTCCGTGTATTGTGTTCTTTTGGTTGAAGAAAATTGGAGTTGGAAAATTGGATTGTGGGGCGTGGTGAACCTAAGTAAGGTTACCCCCATAAATAAAATGTGATCATTTTGGGTAATTTTTTGACAGTTGCCGTTCTACTGAAAAACGCGGCTTTCTCGTGCGAAAATGTGATCATTGTGCGAGAGGTGTTCACACACTAGAGGGACACACACGAGACCGCTTTCTCGTGTAATCGCCGCGAAACCCGGCGGAAACAAAACGCGGCTTGGATTCCTTCTGACAGCGGCCACGTCGGCCTTGATTCCCAAAACCCCAAGGAAGCAAAAGAACAGCCCTTACGAAAATGCAGCTAGAATCTGCGTGAATAGTTGCGGAATAGTGCTCAAAATAGGATTCCAAGCCAACTTTCTTGGTAAAGAACAGACCCTAAGTATACATGTATGAGCATGAATTTCTTGTGCAACTCATCCAACTAACATCATGTGATATCCTTTACGTTTCTTGGTTATTTTGCCAATATAAATTTCGCTGATAACCTTTACTTTTCTTCAAAACCCCATTTTAATGTTTTAGGTTCTTATTGTATATATGCCTGGGTTTACAAAATTTACTTCTCTGCTATACCTGATTAGCAATAAAAATGCTTCTCGTCACAAAGCTCAGCTTGCATGCATAGCAAAACAGCGAAGATAAAGGTCAAAACTTTCTGTTCACCAAAGATTTAACTAACAATCACCAATAACATTGAAGAGGAAAATGGAGTACTATTAATTCAAAATAAATAAATGAATACACAGCCATCAATCATAGGCAATGGGAAAGGAACTCAAAATCCTTCTTTGGACTTATTCCAATATACAAATACAAGTTTCGAAAATGATCAGACTTCAGAAGAAAGGGGAAAAAAATGCAAATGGAGAGACTAGAAGTGAAGCATGTCATCCTTCAAACAAATCGTTCTTGTAGAAAAGAGTCCAATCAGAATCTCCGGAAGAGATCAGACCGCCATCGGTGCTAAGAGACTCTGCACATAAATTGGATCCTGGCGGAAGAACCTTCTCCTTGCTTTCCTGGGGAAATTCAAAAGACCCCGAACCATTTTGCATGTATTTTCGATTTTCTTTATTCGGCACCAAGCGCTTATTTTTCGAGCCATGGTCCAAATCAGACTTGGGCTCAGCTCCCTCTTCTCCAAGACAATTGGCATTCTCTTCGTTGTCTGAGAGACCCTGACGGCAATCTAGCTCACCCATCTCAAAGATCCTACCCACGAGTCCATCCCTCCAAGATATCCTCAAATCCGAACCATATGGATCGTTGTCGTTGGAGCATTGCTCTTCCGTTGTACATAAGGGCTTCTTGAAACCAGCCATATCAGTAGAATCCAACGGCGTCCCAGGACAACCGAACTGGAAGCTCAGATCAGGCAATGGTGGTGGGATGTCAAATGCATCTGTTTTGGGAGACAATCTCATGCTTCCGAAAACATCTGCCATGGACCCCAAGTTCAACGGGTAGAAGACACCTTTTTTCATCGACTTCGAAGAGGATGATGGAGTGGAAGTGCCGCTGAGCTCGCTCCAAGAATTCCCAGAGATGGGTGTACTCTCTGCAGCAGAACCATATCGATATCCTCCTTTCACTCCGTGAGGTGCAGAAAACTTGAATCCAGAGGCTACTGGGTTTGCCCTTTGCACTATCGCTGAAAACGGACTAACGCTACTACCAGAGGTGGGAGTTCTTCGGTTGTCGTTGCCTGACGATGGCGCGCTTTCAAAATAGGGAGAACTATGTCCCAATATCCCACCGATTTCAGGTGACCTTGAAGCACTGGAGTTGGTAGGCGAAAACCTCCAAAAGGCAAGATCAGATGACTCTCTAATCTTGAAAGGCGAAACCTTTGGGGCAACCACTTCACCTCTGCTCCCATTCTCCTCCAACCCACCCATCGGAAAAACAAACCAATTGGTCGAAGCGTCATCAACCTTAGAACTAGAGCTGCCACTGACATTCTCCGACGGTGAGGAGAGCCACTGTATTGAAGCCTCGGCAACAGGAGGCACTGCAGAAGAAATCAGAGACTCGTTCGAAAACCCACAACCTTCACCCACAGTTAGAATACCTCTGGGCCGGCACTTTCTCCGGTCATGCACCCCGGTAATCACATGCCCGGCAGCAAAACAGGCCGGTGCGGGGTCTGTGTTGTGCCCACAAGCGATCTCCGGGGAGATTGAGGCCTGAATTGGAGGTGTGGTATTCGAGTTCGGTGTATTCACCAGAGTTGTATCTCTACCCTGCAAGTCCAATTTAGGGCTAAACCCTATGAGATTTTTCTCAGGAGTAGAATTCCGACAATGCCCAGATGCCAATTCATTCACTTCGAGCCTGATTTTAGGATTAGAGTTTTCCCTATTCGGCACATATCCAGTTCCCAAAATCGAATTTTTCCTTCCGGGCACCGAGTCCAAACTGACTTTATCCTTCAACCCAGGAAAACCTTTCTCATGAGGTGAACTCAAACAGCCATTTTTCTCTAAATCGACCTCGAAACTGAGATTAGAGTTAGGGCATTTACCTTTCGACGAATGCCCACTTCCCAAGATCGGATCTTTCGATCCAAGTCCCCGGCGATTCCAATTGGGCTTCGACGAACCGCCGGATCCCTGCAATCTATTATGGTTGTCTGAGCCGGAATTTGAGGATTGTTTAGGGTTTCTGGAGGCTAGGGTTACCGACTTGGGGGGAGTTGATCTGGGAGATCTCGGTTGAGGCCTTGACGATGACGAATTCGACCCGAAGAAGCTGAAGCATCCTCCTCTTGGAGCTTCGCCGGAGAGGCGAGGATTGACGCAAGTCGAGTTGAGATCCTTCATTGGGTTTCTTGGGCTAGGTCTCTTACTCTTCTTCTTCAGCGCGACGACGATGGCGATGAATTCTCAGAGCTCTTCCTCTCGAGCTTCGCTGCTTTATTCATGGTTTCTCTCACGTTCGTTCATTCAAATGAGAGATCCGTTGGGAGAAGAACGAGGGATTTGCTTTTTTTTTTTTGAAAGGAGGGAGGGAGGGGAATTACGAGCGGGGGGAGTTATTGAGAAATTAAATTTGTTTATTGCAAATTAATGAAAATTTTGAATTATAATAAAGGGATTAATGGGAAACAGCATTGTTCAACTCTTCACGTGAGTGTTCACTACACGAGATTGGATTTTTTTTAAAAAAAGCGAAATGGGTAACATATGTCATATGAGCAAATTTGCTCGTAGGTTGGTCATAATCTTATTTACAAGAAATAGAAAGAAAAATGTATTTTTTTGTCTTCCAAGTAATTCTTTTTTCTTATGAACAGGATCGTCTCACGTCATCATATACAATGTTTTATATGTCATATGATAACATTTTTTCTAATTTTTTAAACTATGGTTTTGCACATTAGTCATTTAAATGGAAATGCATCTTTTCTTCATGTTTTTAGTTTATATATGCAACTTTGTCCTCACTTATTTGAATTGCAATTTGCTTTTTGCATTTGCAGCTGGAAATGATGACAAAGTTTGGAAAGCATATTCGGAGCAATTTGAAAATTTATGGTGTTGCTGTCTGTTACGCCTATTTGACCGAGACCCAAAAGACACGAGCCCAGGAGCCCGGCTGCAGACCGAGAGCCCATCTGCGCCTTCAAGCCCACTCTACAAGGCCCAATAAGGGGCCCTCTCGAATGTCGATCCGACCCGGCCCCGATAACCCGCTGGTCACTCGCCCACTCCTGCGATAACCGCTCCCCCGATCGTGCGACCACTAAATGGCGATAATGGCTACATCTTGAAGGATTTATGGTGTTGCTGTCGAACAATCTGAATGGCTACATCTTCGTATCGTTGTAACATTTTTGTTATTTTTATTTATTTTTGTAAACTAACATACACCTTGAAGGAAAACAATAAAAATTATCATATACTTTCAAAAAGTTCATTAAAATTATCATATACTTTTAAAAAGTGCATCAAAACTACCACATACGATTCGAATATTTCATAAATACTATCACATTCTTTCAAAAAGTTTGTCAAAACTACCCAATATCCAGAAAGCTTGTACATGAGGAAAAAAAACCAAAGTCTCACTAAAAACACTCTTCTTGTTCACCTTCCACAAAGGATCTTACTTGTAGCTGATTTTCTTGCTTGTGGCTCTAGTCGTATCTACGATTATGAGGGATGATGTGTTGGATATTGGGTATCCCTATCTAGTTTTGATGATGTGCAACATATTGGTCCTAATTATTTCATTGATTGTATTTGTAGATTAAAGTGCTTCAAAGATCAATTCAATGATAATCAAGGGATATGGAGCTATCAAAGACATTGGAGTTGAAAACCATCAAGATATTGCGTGAAGATGGAATTTACATCAAGAAACTTATTGTAATTTTTATTTTCTTAGATGTAATCTTTTTTTTAGTATTGATAGTGTGCAAAGTCTTTGATGAAGCTCTCATACACTTAGGAACACGCACACATCATTTAGAATCATTCTAGACTCATTTCCTAGAGTTTCATAGACTTTAACCCAAGTTTCAGGAAATTAATCGACTGATTTTTAATTTTAGTTGACTGATTTGTATGGAAGAAGAGCTTTGCACTCTGGTCCCCAAATTAGTCGACTAATCCTAACACTGCGGTCGACTAATTTACTATTCACAACCCAAAACATGTTCATTTGAAGGGTATTTTGGGCACTGTTTTGTGCATAGTTTGGGCTCTATAAATAAGGGCTTGATGCAGAATTTATTGAGGTTTTAATTGATCAATATTTCAAGAGAAAAAATCATTTTTCTCACTCAAATCTTTTAAGCACTAAATCCATTCCATTGGCCATTAAGCTTTCATCTTCCAAATCTAATTGTCCAACTCTTCTTCATCTCGAACAAGCTTCACTTAAACTTCATTTGGAGATCACCATAGTCTTCCCTTCATCACAAGAAGAGCTTCATCAAAGGCTATATGTAAAATGAGGTAAAAAGAGTAAGAATTGTAATCTCTATTGTCTTTCTTCTCTCTTTGTAAGAGGTGTTGTCCAGTGCATTGGACATGTTGTTTCACTTGGAACGTGTGTCTCACTTGAGACATGTTGTAATCCCGAAGTGATAGTGGAGTAGGTCCTCATTGAGGACGTGTTGCTGGACTTACCTAAGATTGGGGATCCAGGGTAAATATTGTCTCTCTTTGTGATTGTGATTTGTGCTTGCATTGTGTTTTCGCTTCCGCATCTGATTTGATTATTACAAGCTATTTTTGTTGATTAGGTTATACTTGGATAACTCCATTTGATAACCTAGGTGATCACTATAGATAATTTTTTTTGTTAATCCATAATCTAATCTTCTATTTGTCCATCCATAGTACATGATCCCAACACTAGGATGTTCAGAGTCAGTGAGATCTGTGAGATCGAGAGCCAGATTGGTGAATGGAGATGAGTTCTGCCTAAAGGCAGTAATGATCCTTTAATCTAAAAATTTCAAACATTTCTTTGATAGTATAATTTCTTTTTGTGTTGAATTAATCTTTGAAAGTATGCTGATCTTTCTATGTGTTTTTTCCTTTTTTTAAGTGGCTAATCTTTGTTTAGTTAATCTTTTTTTGGGTTGAAATAATCTTTGTGCATTATACTTTGTTAAACATTTCCTTTTGAGCTGTCTCATCTTGGAGAAGAAGAAGAGCTTGAATTTTGGGCAAGGGGGAAGAAGGCGAGTTTGTGTTAATTTTTTTCCTCAAAAATTCATACTAGGATATTATTAATTAAGGGCAATTTCATCAATTCCTATTTATCATTAAAGTCATAATGAAGTTCAAAGAAATATGCAAAGCATTTGATATTAACTTTAATTTCCAAAGTTTATAATGATTTAACAGAAAATTGGAAGAATTTGATAATTGTTGTGAGTTGAGGGAGGCCTTTGGCCTCCCTCCCCTCATTATCTTCCATTACACCCCACTACTAAGTAGTGGGGGTCCCTTGGGCTTCTTACCCCATATTGAGGAAGAATATATAGAGAGCCATGACTTATACCATGACTACTCGACACTTTGAGATTGGTATCATCTTATGAGTTTATAACACGTTATCAGCACAGGAGCTCTCGTTCTTGAGCTTCTCCTTTTATCCCCTCAAATCACCCACACCGCGCTTAGGAATCTTGGTTGCTGCGATCCGTTGCGGCGATTTCTGCGCGTTGAAGCTCGATCCCTTGGAATCTTTGGTTGCAGCGATCCATTGCGGTGATTTCCACGGTGTATCGGGAGCGGGGATTCATTCTACGGATCTAATCTTTTTCGACAATCGTCCCTAGATCTAACGGATCTTGAGGTAAACAATACAAACTCATAGATCTAAACTGTATATTCATGCAATATGTTTAGATCATACATATTATGGACAAAGTATTTCATATGATACAAATCATTAAAAAAATTTCATCATCGGCCTCAAAGCCCTTGCGGGTTTTCTTCATTGGTAGACCCCGAAGGCCAAACGGCCTCGTCGGCCCCTAAGGCCAAAACGGCCTCGCCGGCCCCGAATGCCAAATGGCCTCGCCGGCCTCACCGCCTCGATGGCCGTGACGGCCCCAAAAAGGCCGAAGGTCTGCGCCTCCCGGATGGCCACGCCGGCACCAAAAAGGCCAACGGCCTGCGCCGCCTCGATGGCCACGACGGCCGCAAAAAAAGGCCGCCACCTCGATCACCGAAGAAGGGGGGCCCTGCTTCGGCTTCCCCCCTCATGACAGATCCCGGAAGAAGTGGGGGCTCTGCTCCGGCAGCCCCCTCCCCATGTCCGATCCGATGAAGATTGGGGGGGCGCTGCTCCGGTAGCCTCCCCCATGGCCGATCACCGAAGAGCGGGGGGCGCTTCTCCGGCCGCCTCCCCCATGGCCGATCACCGAAGAGTGGGGGGCGCTGCTTCGGCCACCCCTAGGCTGAGATCGGATGGGTTGAGGGGGGATGTTTAGCTTCTTAAACAAACCCTAATATAAGGGTTAGGGTTCTGTTTAGGGGTATTTTTAACCCCCCCCCCCCCTCCAAGTGGTAATTGGGCAAACTATTTAGCCCATTGGCCTGCAGCCCAATACTACAATATTAAAGTTTTTATTGGCTGTTTGGGCCTGAAGCCCTCACATAAGCCCAATAGTTTTTAAAACTACTTACAATCGGATTTATAATCATTTTTTTCAATATAAATTCCTTAAATTTAAAAGAAACATCCAGAAAAATCATGGAAAATTCTGTAAAAATTAGGAAAAATCAAAATGATTATTTTTTGGCAACATTGGGTTGATTTGTTCATGATTTTAATTATTTAGTTAATATTATGTTAATCTCAACATCATGCAAATTATATAAAAATTGGATTAATTAAATTTTTTCCTTCACGTATTAATAATTACAAGGACACTGAGACCGCTCTGTCGTTAGTTACCTAACCTAACGGGTAATGACGTTTCCCCGTGGTCCAAGTAAATTATTAAACGTAATTTTTATATAATATGCATGTTATGCTGAATATACATTTTATGCCGGTGTGTTTGCGTGGTTGCTTTTTATATTGCCTGTAGCATATATAAACTGCATGGATGTTGTAAATAATTCATTCTTGTGGTTTGGGATCCGCCATTTTAAGATACACCTTTTTATATTCCTCGCTTTCTTTTTCTGTTTTGAGAGATAGTGTAGTGAGGTTATAATGTAAAATTCCAAAGACCGGAGCTCAGCCAAATTGAAGACAGAGATGAAATCTGCATTATGCTGGGACCCAAAATGGGTTTCCAAGTTATATTTTTCATTTCTTTTTGTATTTCATTTTTTGGACTGTATTCGGACATTTTTGGACATTTTGTTTATAAGGGTATCTAGCCGATCCCCACATGACTGTTTATTTACTTTGCATGAATTTATTTTTGTACAAATATTAATTCATGCTTATTTAATTGCATAAATAAATGGAAAAATTAGCGAGCATTGATTTTGATGTGCTGGATGCGGCAGAAAAGAACTATCTGAGCTGGCAGGTGAACCTGACGTTCCACCTGCGCCCAGATGGCTCTTATGAGTACGATTCTGGCTCCTACTACTGTGCATGCGGCCCCAGCAGCGGCCTAGGCTACTTCAACCGCGAACCCTGAAGCGACGCAGTGATCTGTTTCTGATATAGATAAGGCGAACGCCATTATCTACATTAGGAGGCACATAGATCGGACCTTAAAAGCCGAATATCTAACAGTAGAGGATCTACTTGAGTTATGGACGGCACTGGAGGCACGTTATAAACATCAGATTGATGTTGTACTACCCCGTGCTAGTTCTGAGTGGGAAAACCTCCGACTTTAGGACTTCAATTCCGTGTCTGAGTATAAATCATCACTCCATAATATCACCTCACGCCTGAAGCTGTGCGGTGAAGAAGTCTTGGACCAACGCATGTTGGAAAAGACTTTCACGTCTTTCCTGGAAAAGGATGCAATCCTCATGCAACCGTATCGTGAAAGAAATTTTATGAAATTCTCTGACTTACTCTCCTGCCTTCTAAGGGCGGAGCAAAACAGAGTCTTGTCAGTGGCCACTCACAACCTCTGCCCTGCTGGGACTGCTCCACTCCCTGAAGCCCATCGTGTTTCTTCCCAGAAGACGAAGAACAAGAAGAAGGCCAGAAATTACAAGGGTAAAGCCGTGTTGAAACCGGCTAGAGGACCTCTACATTACAATAACTTCAACCAGTGGAAGAAAAAGAATACGTGGAAGATTAACAACAATGGCCAACCGTCTATTCCCAAGAAGAACTGGGTGGACAAGTGCCATAGATGTGGCATGACTGGACATTGGTCAAGGAACTGTCGAACTCCACGTAATCTCCAGGATCTTTATCAGTGAGCCTGCAGCCTCGTCCTGAAACAAATCTGGTTGAATCTTATCCTTCAACCAAGTTGACTGCAAAATACTTCCATCACGACGACTTGGTCGACTGAGCCTTATCTTAGTTTGATTTTATCTTTGCATTTTAAATTCTAGTTTCCTTCATCTGTATTTCCTTTTTGGAACTTTATGAATGCATATTTAGCTTTATTTTATAAAGTCTATTCATTCTGATATATAGATGAAGTGTGATATATGGTGGATAGTGCATCGATGCACTGGTGAAGTATTAAAATTGCTCCCACATACAATGAGACTAAAAGATGCATATTTCTCTCCTAAATCATAGAGTAATCTCCCAATTTTCAAGGATATTTCGTTTAAACGAACATAACTTGGAAACTATGGATAATAAATAGTGAATATCTTTTGTAACTCGTCAAGAGGATGGCCTGAATACCATCTACGCATGATTCGTTGGACCCCCCTTCAGGTCCCTATCATTACAGATATTCATCCTATATAAAGCCAACTTGACTGAGCACCAGAAGTGCCTTTCATTGCCAGAGTTTTCAAATCTGGCACAATAGACTTGGTCATCATGGATCAGCAATGATGGATGCATCATCAAATGAATCCCTTGGAGAACCTGAAGATTCTTCAAAAGGTTGAGTTTCCTTGTCCCCCCTTGTCATAAGGGAAAACTTATAGAGAGACCTTCCCTCCTGAAAGTGGGATTAGAGTCTCATGGCTTCATTGAGAGAATACTTGGTGACCTTTGCGGGCCTATTCACCCTGCAAGTGGCCCATTTCGGTACTTCATTGTACTGATAGATGCATCTAGTAGATGGTCTTATATGTGCCTTTTTTGTCCACCAGCAACCTAGCTTTCTCAAAAGTTGATAATGTGGGTGAATTCACTACACATGTCTTTCAAGACTACTGCCAAGCAACTGACATTGAAATTAAACATCCTGTAGCATGTTCATACTTAGAATGGGTTATCGGAGTCTCCGATAAAGAGACTCCAATGGATTTCACATCCATTGTTAAATCCCAGTTGCCTATGGATGTTTACGGATACTCCATACTGCATTCTGCATCGCTTATCAAGATACTGCCCTCTTATGGCCATATCTTATTGCTGATGCCGCTTGATTATGGTTCACCACCAAACATATCTCATTTGAGAGTGTTTGGATGTGCTAATATATGTCCCAATAGCACCACCTTAGAGGACCAAAATGGGTCCTCTTCAAAACTAGTTATCTTTATATGGTTTGATTCGCCATGTATTATTAGATACCTAGAACCCCTGCCAAGCGATGCATTAAAGGCACGTCTTGATAACTGTGAATTTGATGAACAAAGTCTCATTAAAATAGGCACGCAGTCTAAAGAAGCCCGAAGCTTCTAAGACCATATCATGGGACATAAAAGTCCTAATCTCGTTATGATCAGCATACTATTTCTGTGTGAAGATGAGATCATGAAGATCCTTCACATTCAGACTAAAGTACATTAATTGCCGGATAAATTCACGGACAAACCATAACATTTTTCGTTCACACGTCCATGCTGCCAACACGCCAGCTAGGATTGACATCCCCAAAGATGGATGCAATCCACCGGCAGTAGAATTGGCTGCACCTCAATTGAAAAGAGGATGCCCGACAGGTTCAAAGATAAAGTTCCTCGAAAGAGAAAGATTCATGAAGATATTAAAATGATCCCTTCGCAGTATGCTGAGCTCAGACCAGCGACCTCTCCCCTCTTGATTTCCCCTGCAGAGTAAACAATAGGAGAAATATCATTATATTACGAATGTACTGGAGAGGTACTGGACAGATATAGCACAATCATCGACGACGATTTTGCTTTCACTATTTCCGTTCACGTCGCTGAATACGACGATGACGTTAACCCACTTTTCTATAGCGTAAATGCATAGATTGGCCAAAGTGGGACGAGACAATAAGAGTAGAGCTGGACTCACTCTTGAAACGTAAAGTCTTTGGACCAGTAGTCCAAACACCTGAATGTGTAAAACCTGTGGAATATAAGTTGGTTTTCATAAGAAAAGGAAATGAAGGAAATGTGATCATTTTCCTATTTTCATACTAAGCCTAACCGTCTCTGGAAAAGCCAAGAAATGCAGCTCATGGATGTTGTGACTGCATATCTATATGGCAATATAGATATATAGATCTATATGAAACTTGCAGAAAGGTATACTCTACCCCCAGAGATTAAAGAGAGACGTAGGAACGTCTTCTCTATAAAGGCTTCAAAGATCATTACATGATCTTAAGCAATCAAGAAAAATGTGGTATAACAGATTTATCGAATTCTTTGCGGAACAAGGATTCACTAATAATGAAGTCTGTCCGTGTATCTTTATCAAAAGAACGGGAACATGATTTGTAATAGTCGCCGTATATGTGGACGACTTAAATCTAATAGGATCTCCTGCAGAGACCATTTGAGATATCTGATAGCCTTAAGCATACCTTCGTAATGAAATACCTAGGCAAAACATGGTATTTTTTCGGCTTACAGATTAAACACCTTTGTGGTTTAATCCTTTTATACCTATCATATTCTTCATACACCAGGAGTTTATGAAGAAAGATGTCCATTTGCAATCTATTAAAAATGGATGCTTATTTATGACGCCTTCCAGTTGCTGGAAGAGGGGGAGGACATCCTAGGTCCTGAAGAGCCTAGCTTTAGTGTACTAGTTACACTCTTTTATCAGGCCAACTGCACGTGTCTCTAATAGAATGTCTGCAGTAAAGCTGTTAGCCAGATACAGTGCTGCCCTGGAGAGCACTACTGGACCAAGGATAACCTGTTTCTGTGCAACTTCCAAGGGTCAAGGTTCATCATCCAAGGAATATATATCGCATATGTAGGTTTACAGATCATCGCGATGACTAAGCACAAATGTCCGGCCACCTCCTAAAGATCTACACATCATCCTCCAAAGTCTACATCTTCTGAGAAGCTCATCATCCAAGAAGCAAGCCTAGAATACGCTCAGCCAGGTCCAGCAGTACCTTGCAGACACAGTGAAGACTGAGTAAAAGAATACATACGTGGAGTCATCTACCAACTTCGAAGAGCGTACCACTCCAGAGCGCCACTGTTTTCCAGTAGCCGCTAGATATGAGTGAAACTTGTATAGATGAGTGATGATTATATTTGCTTTCAAAACATGATGGATATATAGACGAATAGGAAATGATTGTATAGATACATAGGAGATCTGCAAACCTGAAGCTTGTACAGATCAGGGGGTGTTGATAGTAGAGTTGTACTCGTTTCCCTTAGCTATGGGTTTTCCCACTGGGTTTTGCATAGCCAAAGGTTTTTAATGAGGCAACCTCATTTAACTCTGGACACTGAAGTGTCCACCCCTAATGAAAGCTGAAAGACCTACAAGCATAAGGCTTGTATGGATCATGGGGATTCACCAGTTGGTTGTACTCTTTTCCCTTAAAGTTGTTGGTTTTTCCCAATGGGGTTTCCACAGCTCAGGTTTTAACGAGGCAACCACAGTGGCTCTGGATCCAGAAGTATCTACCTCATTAGCATATTGAATCCTGAAGTATTCATATGATTAACCCAAGGTAATGGAGAGATAAGGGGGAGTGTTGTGAGTTGAGGGAGGCCTTTGGCCTCCCTCCACTCATTATCTTCCATTACACCCCACTACTAAGTAATGGGTGTCCCTTGGGCTTCTTACCCCCCTATTGAGGAAGAATATATAGAGAGCCATGGCTTATACCATGACTACTCGACACTTTGAGACTGGTATCATCTTATGAGTTTATAACAATAATGTATATAAATTTAGCATATAAATACATGCAAAAGCACATGACCTACGAGCACAAAGTCCAGGTAGTTCTAAACGCACCCTTTTTACTTCAAAAACAACATTTATTTACAAGTTTGCCATTATTGTACCTTTAACTAAAATTCCTTTTTACCCTTTCTATATACACTTATATTCCTCCTTCAACTGTTTCCATCTCTCCTCTACCTCTTGATGGGATTTGTTGGACCCTCAGGGCATAAAATCTACGACCGTCCTACCTCGGATGGACGAATAAAGCAGAAATAAGCAGCAGAATAAAAATCATTAAACAATTTAATGACATCCCTAAGGATTAACATAAACCCTAACTAGGAAAATCTACTGTCTTGGGTGTGGGTCTGACCAACCCCTAAGACAGATCAAAACTACTACAACATATATGAAAGCTTATAAAACAAAACAGACGTACCCGTTACTTCGTTTCTGCAGAATACAAAGCGTCGTTTTTGTTGGGAATTAAGTACACCCCAAAGTGGTTTTTGATGATGATCACACCAAATGTTGTTATATACTAATCATATTGCTTAAGATGTGCAGGTTGTGCAAATAAGTGATTTGAAGCTCGAAGCATACTCCGAGAAGAAGAACTTCAACTACACACATAAGAGGAAGATGGACTTAGCTCACATTCCACGTCTACATTCTAAAGCTTTAGTTTAAGCACAAGATAAGCTCAAAGATGAAGCTCAAAGAATGTGCTCAAGCTCAAGCTAAAGAAGAGCTCAAATTCAATTGAAACCCATGCAACAAGATTAGGCTCAAACATAGCTTCAAGGTCTTCATAGTGTCTAGTGTGTGAGTTGTCTTTCATTTTCTTAGGACTATGTCAAAGCCAAGAAGAATATGCACACACACACACACACACAATAATTTTCTAAAATGTTTTTAAAACTTGTTTTAAACTTATTTGAGAGCATATTTTCCATAGACGCTAAGTTTCAACTTGTAGTCAATTACAAACACCCAGTAGTTCACTACCCTGATTTTTGCCTTCTCCCTGAAATGTACTCTGGGAGTCGACTACCAAAGTTAGGGAGTCGATTACCAGCTGTAGCAGAGTTTTCCCTGAAAACTCTCTGGGAGTTGACTACCTCCTCTGGGAGTTGACTACCAGCTGTGCGTTTTGACTTCCCTGATTTCCTCTCTCCCATTTATTCTTTGCTTGATTTTTGGGGCTAAAGTTAAACACAAATTGAAATCTTTTGAATTCTATTTTGGCTCTATAAATAGAGAAGCCTTGAGATCTTTTTCCTCAATAATTTTCATTCTTGAGCTAAAGCTAAAACTCTCTCAAAAATTCTCAATGTTCTCATCACTCTCAAAGGTGTTCGTAGCCAAGCAGTTTTCAAAATCGTCGATCTTATTGTTTTCATTTCTATATCGTTTTAAGATAAATAATTTTTGGCTATTGTTAATTGGTCTTTTAAAATCCCTCTACTTTGATTTTAAATTCCCTTAAAGGTTTTTTTTGAAAACTTCTCTTCTTGATCACAACGGATTAATTCAATATTCTTTGTGTGATCAAAGGAGAATTTCCTATAAGCCACTTAGAGCACTAATTGCAATATTCTTACTTGGCTATAGGTTTTGTGGGTGCAAAAACCAATCTCCACTAATTCATTGTGGTGTATTGGATCTGATTTTACTTTGAGTCCCTTGGAGATAAGGGTGTTGGAAATCCTTGTTGTAGGCAAGGAGTTTGTAAAAGTCCTCGGCTTGTGAGACAAGGGAAGATCCTTGTTGTAGGCCAGGTGGTTGTAAATCCTCTTGGCGGGAGGTGGGTTGTACTATTTACCGATAATAGCGGATTAAAGCCCGACAAGAGTTTCGGGGACTGGACGTACACAGGTTGTGGGAAACTAGGATGAGAATCTGTGTGTTTGTGATTTTCATTTACTTTTCGCTAACTTATTTATTATTTAAATTTCTGTCACTTGCAATTACTTGTTAAATTATTCTTGCTAATTAAAATTGTTATTGCAAGTGTATATTTCATTCCGCTGTGAGATCTATTCTGTTAGCATTACTCTTTTGATCTTTATTGTTTATATCTATCTTATCTTTATTTGGAGATCAATCGTGTTGATTAATGACCAAGGGTAGATCACTCTACTTGGTTCCTTAGGCAACATTGGAAGGGAAATTAGTTTTGTGTTATTCATTTGTGAAAAGTTTTTTTTCAACACTATTCAACCCCCATTCTTGTGTTGTTTGTCATCCACAGGATCCAACACTTGGTATCAGAGCGAGGTCATATATGGCATCAACTGATCGATTCCCCGAAGGACAATCTTCTACCCAACAACTGCTTCTCAACGGATCAAATTATGGATCTTGGGAGAATCAGATGCAAATGTACCTTCTCTCTATTTCCTATGAGCTATGTAAAATAGTGGAGAACCCTTATGAAGCACCCAATTTTGAGGAAGAAACGTGGACCAAGAAGGAGACTGACAAAGTGTTTCTAAATGCCAAGGCGATGTCCATTCTATATTGCAGACGTGACACAATGGAGTACAACCGCATCTCCATGGCTACCTCCGTGCACCAAATATGGAAAATCCTTAAGGTAACACATGAAGGTAACCAAAAAGTTAAATCATCAAAATCTTCTCTTTATATTGGCAGGTATGAACAATTTATGATGGAGAAAGGCGAAAGCATAACGAAGATGTACACGAGATTTACGGAGATCGTCAATAAACTTGCGGGATTGGGAAAGAAGTACACACAAGAGGATCACATAAGCAAGATCCTTAGATCCCTTACTCCTGAATGGAAATCCAAAGCTTCGGCCATTGAAGAAGGCAACGACACTTCAAAGCTAACCATGGAGGAGTTCATCGAAAATCTAATGGCGTATGAACTCCAATTGCAAGAGAGAAAGACCAAGGAACATGGTGAAAAGAAGAAGAACCTTGCATTCAAAGCCGCTTCGGATATGGAGGAGTCCGATGATGAAGTCAATGATGAGATAGAGAAATAAATGGCACTCATCTCGAAAGGATTCAAGAAAATCCTAAATGCACGTAAGTCCTACAACCGTAAGTTCAATTCCACTAATGATGTTATTTGTTATTAATGTAATAGGACAGGTCACATGAAGAAGGAGTGTCCTCTAAAGAAAAACAGAGATAATAGAACGAAGTCGTACAATGGCAAAAGGCCAAATATAAAAGCATTTGAGGCTTGGGATACAAGCGATGATGAAGAGGATTTCGATAGCTCATCATCATCTGAAAGTAAAGGAGAAACAAGCAAAAGGAATGAGAAGTCATATATGTGCTTCATGGCATGAGGAGATCCCAAGGTAAATTCTAACCCTAACTTTAGTGATAGCGATAGTAGTGATGATGAGGAACTTAATTATGAGGAGGAATTTCATAAAATTTATGCTTTATATGATGTCCAACTCAAAGAGATTTTAACTCTAAAAAAGATGTATAAATCTTGTGGTTCTAATTCTATTAATCAAGAGCTAGAAAAGATTAGGGAAGCGAACTTAAAATTGATTAGCAACAATAACGATTTAATTGAAAAGAATAGGTTGCTCAATGTAGAACTCAAAGACCTAAGAAATAGGTTTGGAGATTTAGAAAAGAACATGGCCGCCATTAAGGCAAAGCATGATGACTTGGTTAATAATGTTGCTAGGTTCAATAAAGGTAAAGAAAAATTAGAAAGCTTGATTAGTTCATAAAGACCCCAATCTAGAAAACATGGCTTAGGTTATAATGTGACTAATCAAAATGCTAGGAATTCTCGTCATCAAGCTAGAGTTCGTAAAACTGAAAATGGATATGTCAAAGTTTGGATTCCCAAACTTTGAACCGTCCAAATGAAAGACAATTACATTTCAAGTTTTATGAACAATGTTCATTTTTGTAGAGACTATAAATTCATTTATGGGAAATCTCAACCCAACTGGGTTTGGTTTCATATTGGTTGATTTTTATTATTATTCGACTAATCCCAGGGACCCACAAAGAAAGGGTACCAAAATTATATATTTGATTTTCAGGTACCAAAATCATAAGGGATTAGTAGAAGAGCTCCAAATTATTCTCAAGTTACATGCATGAATTAAGGGGGAGACCCAACTGTAATGATGCAAACTTTGAGGGGGAGCCTATGAATTTTTTTTTCACTTGATATGTATACTATCATATTTTTTTATAATGACAAGGGGAGAAAAAGTGACAAGCAAGCAAAAGCATGAATGAATAATAACCACATCTAGGCAGGGGGAGTAAGTGCACTTAATCATTGTTTTTATAATCATATTATTCATATGTTTTTCATTTGGGTGTCATCATCAAAAAGGGTGAGAGTGTTGGGAAATCTAGTCCCACCCCAAAGTGGTTTTGATGATGATCACACCAAATATTGTTATATACTAATCATATTGCGTAAGATGTGCAGGTTGTGCAAATAAGCTATTTGAAGCTCGAAGCATACTTCGTGAAGAAGAACTTCAACTACACACATATAAGAGGAAGATGGACTTAGCTCACATTCCACTTCTACATTCTAAAGCTTCAGTTTAAGCATAATAGAAGTTCAAAGATGGAGCTCAAAGAATGTGCTCAACCTCAAGATAAAGAGGAGCTCAAATTCAAGTGAAACCCATGCAACAAGATCAGGCTCAAACATGGATTCAAGGTCTTCATAGTGTCTAGTGTGTGAGTTGTCATTCATTTTCTTAGGACTATGTCAAAGCCAAGAAGAATATGCACACACACACAATGATTTTCTAAAATGTTTTAAAAACTTGTTTTAAACTTATTTGAGAGCATATTTTCCATAGAAGCTAAGTTTCAACTAGCAGTTAACTACAAACACTCAGTAGTTCACTACTCTGATTTTTGTCTTCTCCCTGAAATGTACTCTGGGAGTCGACTACCAAAGTTAGGGAGTCGACTACCAGCTGTAGCATAGTTTTCCCTTAAAACTCTCTGGGAGTCGAC
Source organism: Scilla litardierei (assembly GCA_030789695.1). NCBI lineage: Eukaryota > Viridiplantae > Streptophyta > Magnoliopsida > Asparagales > Asparagaceae > Scilla > Scilla litardierei. Next base: position 178,278,540 of record CM061133.1, on the reverse strand, counting down.
TACCTCCTCTGGGAGTCAACTACCAGCTGTGCGTTTTGACTTCCCTGATTTCCTCTCCCCCATTTATTCGTTGCTTGATTTTTGGGGCTAAACTCAAACATAATTTGAAATCTTGTGAATTCTCTTTTGGCTCTATAAATAGAGAAGCCTTGAGATCTTTTTCCTCACTAATTTTCATTCTTGAGCTAAAGCTAAAACTCTCTCAAATATTCTCAACGTTTTCATCGCTCTCAAAGGTGTTTGTAGCCAAGCAGTTTTCAAAATCGCTGATCTTATTGTTTTCATTTCTATATCTTTTTAAGATCAATAATTTTTTGCTATTGTTAATTGGTCTTTCAAAATCCTTCTACTTTGATTTTAAATTCTCTTAAAGGATTTTTTTGAAAACATCTCTTCTTGATCACAACGGATTAATTCAATATTCTTTGTGTGATCAAAGGAGAATTTCCTCTTAGAGCACTAATTGCAATATTCTTACTTGGCTATAGGGTTTGTGGGTGCAAAAACCAATCTCTACTAATGCATTGTGGTGTATTGGATTTGATCTTACTTTGAGTCCCTTGGAGATAAGGGCGTTGGAAATCCTTTTTGTATGCAAGGAGTTTGTAAAATTCCTCGGCTTGTGAGGCAATGGAAAATCCTTGTTGTAGGCAAGGTGGTTGTAATCCACTTGGCGGGAGGTGGTTTGTACTATTTATCGATAATTGTGGATTAAAGCCCGATAAGAGTTTCGGGGACTGGACGTACACAGGTTGTGGGGAACCAAGATAAAAATTTGTGTGTTTGTGATTTTTATTTCTTTTCGCTAACTTATTTATTGTTTAAATTTACGTCACTTGCAATCACTTGTTAAATTATTCTTGCTAATTAAAATTGTTATTGCAAGTTTATATTTCATTCCGCTGTGAGATCTATTCTGTTATCATTACTCTTTTGATCTTTATTGTTTATATACTATCTTATCTTTATTTGGAGATCAATCGTGTTGATTAAGGACCAAGCGTAGATCACTCTACTTGGTTCCTTAGGAAACATTGGAAGGGAAGTTATTTTTGTGTTATTCATTTGTGAAAAGTTTTTTTCAATACTATTCAACCACCTTCTAATGTTGTTTGCCATCCACAGAATCCAACAGTATTCATCAACTTTTCTTTGACCCCCGAAGCAAGCCAACACCACGTCTCAGAGCCAAACACTTGCCAAAGAAAGTTTCACTTGAGAAGGACACACGTCAAAGAATTTGGATCCGATCCAAACATCCTCGCCGTCTTGCTAGGACACAAACAGAGGAACATAAGAATTT